>SJYA01001865.1:761536-846751 GCA_006410615.1 Neotragus moschatus | reverse complement strand
GGTGGTGAGGGGCTGGGGGCCTGTGGGGGTGGGAGAGGCTAAGGGAGGGTTTTCCCATGGGAATAATTAGAAAACAACATCAGGAGATTCAGAAGAGTAAGAGGATGACGAAGATCATGAAACTTCTGTTATTGGTCTTGGAGAAATTACAACAAAAGGAAGAAGTGGTAAGTTCCAAAGAAAGGGGACAAGAAATTTTCAGAAGGGAGAAGAAATATTCCAGAAACTGCAAAGCTCTAACATGGATTTTATGTTTAAATCCAAGAGCAAATTATATAACAAGTAGCTTTTCAGTACTTTAAAAACAAATCAGTAATCATTAGGAACTAATAGTTGTTCATGATATCAACCTCTACTTGTGTGTGTGTGTGTGTGTGTGTGTGTGTGTGTGTGTGCACATGCACACTCAGTTTTGTCTGACTCTTTGCAACGCCAGGGACTGTAGCCTGCCAGGCTCCTCTCTCCATGGAATTTTCCAGGCAAGAATACTGGAGCACGTTGCCATTTCCTATTGGTAAATTAAAAAGATCATGGAAATGTAGGAAGGAAGTTTGCAGAATCTTTCATTAAACTTTTATAGATAACCCAGAAAAATATAGACCTGATACCATACTTGGGAACTTCCCAATCACACCAGTAAGGGTCAACTTATGTGTCCAACACACAGAAGATTCTCAGTTAACAGCGGTTTATTGAGTGCATGTTTGGATGATGAGTCTTTACCAGTTCCCCTTCCCAAGCAGTTCATTCCCTTTCCTATGTTCTTAGAGCACTGAGTTCACGTTTATATCACACAGCACACTCTAATTAATTTTTATTGTCTGTCACTCCCTCTAGCACATCATAAAATCCTCTAGTCAGAATCCTATTCACCTTTGGGCCCCAGGGCCCAACATTACACCTGAAATAGCATGGTGCTTGCTCAGTGTTTGTAAATAAAACAAACAAAAAACATAGAATACATATACCCAAAGTTCAGAAAGTTGGGAATGAAAGTACTAAACTCTCTTTATAAATGATAACATGATAGGACTACCCTTCAAAAGGCCCTCGATCTGGCTGGATGAAGAGCCCATCTGTCATTCTGGCAATGCTCAGACCACATCGGAGGTGTCAGCACCACGTTTTAAAAGAAATCTTAGGGATTCCCTGGCAGTCTGGTGGTTAAGTGATCCACATTCACCTTCCATTGCAGGGAGCACAGGTTCAATCCCTGGTTGGGGAGCTAAGATCCCACATGCCTCATGGCCAAAAAGAAAAGGAAAAACATAAAACAGAAGCAATACTGTAACAAATTCAATAAAGACTTAAAAAAACCTTAAATTAAAAAAAAAGAGCCTTGATAAACTGAGGCCCAGGATATCAAAAAGTATGGAAACAAACTCAGGAACAACTAGTTGTAAAATGGGAGATATTTAGATTAAAAAAAAAGATACTCAAAAGAAACACAATCAGTTTCTTCAAGTCCTTACAAAGGGCTGTCACACACACACGCACACACACAAAGAATGGATTTACTTTCTTTGTCTTTAGAGTCCAGAACCAGGGAGACTGTACAGGAGGTGGTCAATTTGATTATATCATGAGGACTAGGTTCTAGCAAATTAGAGTTGCTCACTACTGAAAAAGAGTTTTAAATGATGAAACTCCTTGTCACTGAAAATTTCCAGAAGTGGTCAAAGAACCATATAACAATCCAACAGATGTATCAGAGGTATTATGCTGGGCATCCATAGGTTGGAAGAAAAGACGGCTAAGGCCACCACCCAGCTTCCGTGTAATATACGGCATCTACGGCATTATTCCTTCTAACACAGGTTCTAGCTTTGTCTTCAGTTTATATACCTCACATTTCTCTATAATTTTAATTATAGGCACTGTGTTTTCTATCTTAAAATTCTCTTTCATTTTACTTTGGTTAAGCTGTTTGAGTCTAACTAGCTGTATGCTGTGGAACTATCAATAAACACGATAAACTTTAAGTACTTCCTTTCATCAATAGATAATTGGATATCTCAAATTTAAGTCTTCCTCCCTTTCCAGTTAAACTACATAGGTAAAGTGGCTGTCATCTTTTCAGAAAAATATGGCATTTAATTGCCATCTTTCATCATACCTTCATCTGGATTTCTGTTTCTGCTTTTCTTCTTTACAAACTTATATCCTTGATTTCTAGCTACACTCTAAACAAATCTCACATCTCCAGATTATCCCCAACAGTAAGGCATTCAAATATCTCTAGAATAGGCCTTTAAGAATACAAATACATTTGGGAGCCCAGCCCTGCGCTCTGTGACGAGCTAGAGGGATGAAGTGGGGAGGCTGGGAGGGAGGCTTAAGATGAAGGGTATATTATACATGTATAGTTGNACAAATCTCACATCTCCAGATTATCCCCAACAGTAAGGCATTCAAATATCTCTAGAATAGGCCTTTAAGAATACAAATACATTTGGGAGCCCAGCCCTGCGCTCTGTGACGAGCTAGAGGGATGAAGTGGGGAGGCTGGGAGGGAGGCTTAAGATGAAGGGTATATTATACATGTATAGTTGTGGAGAAGGAAATGGCAACCCACTCCAGTATTCTTGCCTAGGAAATCCCATGGACAGAGGAGCCTGGCGGGCTACAGTTCATGGGGTAGCAAAGAGCTGGATGACTGAAGCAACTGAGTGCACACATACACACATTTATGGCTGATTCGCACTGCTGTATGGCAGCAACTGTTGTTGCTGTGGTATCAAACCGTTTACAACATTGTAAAGCAAGTGTCCTCCAATTAAAAAAAAATAATATAAATATATTTGAATAAACCAACTGTAAGTACAATTGATTAACTGTTACATATTTATCTCTAATTTTCTAATAAGTACAATGCCTTAAAGAGTAACTTTTCTTTGTGGAGCAGTTTTCAAATGCAGCTGATTTCTCAGTATTTTTCATATGATAGTCAAGAAGACAAAAATAAATGCAAGTACCATTTTCTGAAGAAATTAGAAACTAGACGGGGAATAGAGAAGTGAGAAGTGAGGTATATATATGTATGAATATCTAGAATACAAAGTAGAAGAAAATGGTTTAATAATATGGAAACAAGTAAAGCGTTATGATGGGAATACCACTTATTGGCCGGTAGTGGATTTAAGGGTCAGGAGATTTGAGATCTTCTGTTCCAGGAACATAACAGAGCAAACAGCTGCCTTCTGGGTGGTCTCACGACACCAGCTGACCTTTACTGGAGCAGTGTTCTACAGAAAACATTCTTGTCCACTTTGCAACCTCAGCCCCAGATTTTGCAGGAGAGGCTTAATGTTGGTTGAGTGAATACATGAATGAATAAATGAACCAGATGCAGGTCAGGAGCATGGTGGGAAGGCTAGTTAAACCAGATTAGAGGAGTGAAAATGTTAATATCAGCACTGAACTAATGTAAAGACCTTGAGGAATGAATCTCAAGAAAACAGAAAGAATTCCAGTGAACAGAGGGGCAGGTCACTCAGTATCATGTAGGTCAAGGAACTAAAGAGAGAGTGTCTATGAAGTCATGATGGCAGATGTCTGCCAGGCTTCCACATCATGTGAACCCATACTAAAGGGAACAATTAAAATCAGCTATATTTGGAAAGGCACCTGCTGGGTACAGCTCTTTAGAGATGGAGAAGAACTCCCAAGGCCAGCACTCTGACCTTGGCAGAACTCCAAACAATGGAAACCATGGGCTACTGGGTCTGTATATTGACCTGTGTCCTAAGATGTCACTTTGAAACAGACCCAGGATTCAAATACAGGTTCTCTGTCCCTTGGTCTGGATGTCACTTTAATTCTTTTTTCTCATACTCCAAATTGTTGTTTAGGTGCCAAGTCATGTTCTAACTCTTTGTGACCCGATGGGCTACAGCCCACCAGGCTCCTCTGTCTGTGGGATTTCCCAGGCAAGAATACTGGAGTGGGTTGCCATTTCCTTCTCTAGAGTATCTTCTTGACTCAGGGATCAAACCTGAATCTCCTGCATTGCAGGCAGATTTTTTACAAGTGAGCCACCAGAGAAGCCCTCATACTCCAAGAAAGAACCCCAATTACAACTCCCGAGTGACAAGGGACCTCAAAGGGCTCACATTCCCACACCACCCCCCCCCACCACAACCCAGGCTCTCAGGATTTCTCCTTAAGACTTCTTTAAAACTCCCAGAATCATTTGCTAGGGTTCTCCTACTGCACTGATCTTTCAATAGGCCCTTCAATTGCCATTAGAATCAGTTTTCCTAAGTTTATGTTCAACCTCCCAAGTGACATAAAATGTATTTAGAACCATTTTATAATGGGGGAATACAACTATCCCATTACAGTTTCAAAATAAAAGGGCTTTCAGTCTTGTGTACAAACTTTGTGTTGGGAATAGGGAGTTGGCACAGGCACGGCCAGTGGTTCTGAAGCTCCACACATACAAATGGTACATTAAGCAACTCCCACCTGGCTTCCCTGGTGACTCAGACGGTAAGCAGCCGCCTGCAATGCAGGAGATCTGGGTTCAATCCCTGGGTCAAGAAGATCCCCTGGAGAAGGAAATGGCTACCCACTCTAGTACTCTTGACTGGAGAATTCCATGCACAGAGGAACCTGGCAGGCTTCAGTCCATGGGGTAGCAAAGAGTTGGACATGACTGAGTGACTAACATTTTCACTTTCATGCAGTTCCCAGGCTGGGGTTGGGGGAGTTGATGCTAACAACCTGGGACTGTGCATCAGTGGTCCCGGGCAATGATGAAGCTCAAGGAATGAGTTATCTCCATAAGGACACATTTCATCAGGAAGGATTCTAAATTACTCAGTGCTATGTCTCAGTTTGGCAGACAGCCCATTAAGTTTACTAGCCTTTAAGAGAACAAAGGTACACCACAGCAAAGTTCTAGAGACACTGGAAAACACAGGTGTAACTTGGCGCAGGGGAGAGAGTTCTGTGCCAGGTTTTTTGGAAGCAAAAATGACTCTGTTGGAACAGAATGTTTTGGGTGAAACTTTACTTAACTGGGATTTCTAGTTTTATCCTTCCAGTAATCAGCCAGGATTCATCTCCTTCAGGCTTATGAAGTAAGTTACTTTATAATTAAAAACTTGGCACTGGTCTTGACTAAGGAGTGGATAAGGCCAAAAGAAGCTTTGTTAAGAAAAAGATTACAAAATAATCATGGTTAAGGAAAAAAATGCAAACTTTTGAGATAATCTGCTCAAATCAACATATTCATTTATTAAATCATTTTATTTCATGATCATGCACGTCTTCTTAAGAAAATACCTATGGTCACTTCTTGGAAGTATTCTTAACAATGGAAATGAAGTTTGTTTTTATAATAAAATTGTTATAAAATATTTTATACAGAATCTTACAGTTAGAAGGTAACTGAAGAAACAGGCTTAAGAGCCTTGCTCTAAAGATCCTACTATACACTGATGCAAAACATGGTACGTAACTATGCGCAATCCAACCAAAACATTAACACAAGACATGAAAGAATTACTACAGGAAAATGACTCATCCATGAAAATGAAGTTAGAACTGCTTTTTACAGTGTTGAGAGACCAAACCAGAAAACACTCCTATTTATACCACTCAGATGTGCTGGCTAAAGCACAATACACAATTGTTAACATGCATGGCTAACTTTGTAAGAGAGAAGGGGAAACACGGGGTTCCTAAAATGCCCAGGGACTGACAATCAGTGAGACATGAGGTGACGTGATGGTGGTCCTGTGACACAGTCATGGGGGCCAGTGGCTGCTCTTGGGAACTTAGGAACTTGGCTAGTGTGGAATCAGGAAACAAAAGCTGGGGCTCCTGGAAAAACATGTTTTTGTAGAGATGGATAAGCAGATAGTCCAGAGAAGCCTGGCAGGCCATGGCCCATGGGGTCTCAAAGAGTTGGACGTGACTTAGGGACTAAACAGCAACAGTGTAAGTAGATAGTAGAACTATTTAGACATTTCATAGAAATGAAGTCCACCAATGTCAGGAAACAATGGTTATCTCTTTGGAGGAAGAAATGGGGAAGAGACAGAGATGGAGACTTAGCTGTATCTGCAACACTTAATTTCTGACATTATTAGCATCTGTTTTATTTTGAGGGTGGGTGCACAGTATTTGACACCACATTTTTTATTCTTTTGTTTCTGAAACTCTTCATAATTATTTTTTAATTTAAAGAAAAAGACCAGTTGTTGTTATCGTTCAGTCACCAAGTTGTGTCTGACTCTTTGCGACCCCACAGATTGCGGCATGCCAGGCTTCCCTTCCCTCACCATCTGTCCATTGAGTCAGTGATGCCATCCAACCATCTCATCCTATCACCCTCTTCTTCTGCCCTCAATCTTCCCCAGTATCAGGGTCTTTTCCAATGAGTCAGCTGTTAGCATCACATGGCCAAAGTATTGGAGCTTCTGCTTCAGCATCAGTACTTCCAATAAGTATTCAGGGTTGATTTCCCTTAAGATTGACTGGTTGGATCTCCAAGGGTCTTCTTGGAGGGTCTTCTCCAGCACCACAGTTTGAAAGCATCCATTCTTTGGTACTCTACCCTCTTTATGGTCCAGCTCTCACATCTGAACATGACTACTGGAAAGGCCATAACCTTGACTAGACGGAACTTTGTCAACAAAGTGATGTCTTTGCTTTTTAACACACTGTCTAGGTTTGCCATAGCTTTCCTGCCAAGAAGTAATCATCTTCTAATTTCATGGCTGCAGTCACCATCCACAGTGATTTTAGAGTCCAAGGAGATGAAATCTGTTACTGCTTCCACCTTTTCCCCTTCTATTTACCATTAAGTGATGGGACCAGATGCCATGATCTTAGTTTTTTTAATACTGAGTTTTAAGCTGGCTTTTTTACTTTCCTTCTGTACCCTCTTTGAGCCTCTTTGGTTCCTCTTTGCTTTCTGCCATTAGAGTGGTATCACGCGCAAGTCTGAGTTTGCTGATATTTCTCCTGGCAATCTTGTTTCTTCCATTCATCTGTTGATGGACATCTAGGTTGCTTCCATCTTCTGGCTATTATAAATATTACTTCAAAGAACATTGGGGTACACGTTGTCTTTTCAATTTGTGGTTTTCTCAGGGTATATGCCCAGTAGTGGGATTGCTGGGCAGGTAAAGAATCTGCCTGCAATGCAGGAGACACAGAGAGATGTGTGTTTGATCCCTGGGTCAGGAAGATCTCCTGGAGAAGGAAAATGGCAACCCACTTTAGTATTCTTGCCTGAAAAATTCCAAGGACATAGGAGCCTTCAGGCTACAGTCCAAAGGGTCACAAAGATGTGGACATGACTGAGCAACGAAACACAACACATGGTAGATTTATTTCTAGTTTTTAAAGGAGTCTTCATACTGTTTTCCATAATGCCTGTATCAGCTTATATTCCCATCAACAGTGCAGGAGGATCCTCTTTTATCCACATCCTCTCCAGTCTTTATTGTTTATAGACTTTTCGGATGATGGTCATTCTGAATGGTATGGGGTGATACTTTATTGTAGTTAATGGTTAAAGCAGTTGTGGTACATTTATATAAAGGAATATTACTCAGCTATAAAAAGGAATGAATTTGAGTCAATTGTAGTGAAGCAGATGAACCTAGAGTCTTTCAGAGTGAAAGAGTCAGAAAGAGAAAAACAAGTTTCAACACATATATATATGGAACCTAGAAAAATGGTACTGATGAACCTACCAGACAACAAAGTTGTGGACACAGTGGGGAAGGTGGGGGTGAGACAAACTGAGAAAGTGGCATTGACATATATACACTGTGATATGCAGAGCAGATGGTTAGTAGGAAGTTGCTCGATAAGACCAGCCTGGTGTTCGGTGATGACCTAGAGGGGTAGGATGGAGGGAGGGGAGGGAAGAGACGAGTGCACACACACACACACACACACACACACACGTAAACATGACTGATTCCTGTTGCTAAACAGCAGGAACCAACATGACACTGTAAAGCAATTTCCCACCAATTAAAAAATTTAGAAGAGAGATAAGGGTTTATGAGGCAAAATTATTCTCTGTGTCTGGGCATGTCCATGTGTCATCTCTGAGAAATGCAACCCTATGAATCTGCTGAAGTCAAACCTCTGAATAAGAGAGATCACATGCGAAAACAGATGGAGACGCCACTCACTGAACAGTTCTGTCTTTCCAGTCATCAGGACTCTGCCAAAGAAAAATATCTCTAAGTGCATAATGATGGAGTTATGAGAAGAGTCCTATCACAGTTTCATTATTTTCACTACCCCAAAAATGTGCTTGCTACTTTCTCTATGGGAGGTAACATCTGATGACATATTTGACTATTTCACTGGATAAGCAATGAGATGCAGGAAATGGACCACAGCTATAGGATGAGCAGAAATGAATTAGATGCTGCTACTTTTTCTGTTGTTGTTGCCACTTGATATTTTTATAGCTTTTGTTTATCTTGAAAAGACTTCAAAATGTATGATTAATAAAATGCAGGACTTTGGGAAATTCCATTTCTGGGTGGTGTGAGAAAGTGGAGTATGACTTAGAGGAAAAATCCCAAGGGCATAGTTGCAATAACTGCTTACACCATTCCTCAGCTAGAAGCCTGGATCATCTCAACTTCTCAGATTTTATATTTTACAATCCAATGGATTTTTTATCAGAACAGAATACCCAGATACATAACGACCATCTTCTAAAATCTGATACATAGATCTTAACTACAGTGTTATTTATCAAGGGTTAAACACAATATCGTGATCATTTCAGATTATCTCAAGAACAAGTTTTCAAATTGCTCTTTGTCAGCTTTTACAACTTACCACATATTGAATTGTTAAGCTAGACATAGTCCATACAAAATAGCAGTTGCATGAAACCAACATTCTCTAGTATTGACAACAATTTGAATTTTGGTCTATGGAAAATATAATTTATAAAAAGGTCAGTGCCTTGAGAAGGGGAAAAGGGCTAGTTGAAGTTCCTTTTCCTATTTTCCTTTCATAATCTCTAAACATAACATTTAAACTGTCATCATGAATGCACACATCTATTTACATGGCTATAAATCTGTCAAATTATAGCCATTTGGAGAAGATTCTCACAGAATTTTTAAAAAGCCTCAGACTTGATAACAAAGTATTGGCTCAAGAGCCAGGAGACAGAAATTATTTTTATCACTTTGCTCCAAATTTACTGAACAACCTGGAACCAATCATGTGCTCAAAGTGACCTTGCTTCCTGCCTAATTTTAGGGGAATATTCTGGGAATCAGAAAATAATTTTAGGACACGTAGGACAGCTTATTTGACAAAGATAAACATTAATGCAAACATTTCCTTATATAGAATCTGTCTAGTATGTATTACTGCTGAAGAGGGAGAGTTTTAAGAAAACTCCAATAAACCCAGAGATTTAAAAGATTGGCTTGTACGTTTCCTATTCTACATTTTAATTAGCAGCATCACCATCTACCAAGCTGCACAATCTAGAGATGCTGCTTAGAGCCAGGGGGACGGGGAAAAATAAACTAATTGATGAAATGCCTACAACATGCTAGGCACTTACACGTGCTATCTCTTTCAGTCTTCACAGCCATCCTATTTAACAGATGAGGAAATGAGCATAGAATGGCTAAGAAACTTGCTTAAAGTCCAGAACTACTGGGTCTATTTCTACAGTTACTGCTTCTCTATTTCTTGATTCTGTCTTTCTGTCCTCGCATCCCTGGCACATGCTTCCAATAGGCTACTGAGCCTTAGAACTGTACCTCCTCAATATTTCTTAAATGTATGCCTCTGTCTTAGTCCAGTCAGTCAGTCAGTCAGTTCAATCGCTCAGTTTTGTCCGACTCTTTGCGACCCCATGAATCGCAGCATGCCAGGCCTCCCTGTCCAGCACCAACTCCCAGAGTTCACTCAGACTTACGTCCACTGAGTCAGTGATGCCATCCAGCCATCTCATCCTCTGTCGTCCCCTTTTCCTCCTGCCCCCAACCCCTCCCAGCATCAGACTCTTTTCCAATGAGTCAGCTCTTCTCATGAGGTGGCCAAAGTACTGGAGCTTCAGCTTCAGCATCATTTCTTCCAAAGAAATCCCAGGGCCGATCTCCTTTAGAATGGACTGGTTGGATCTCCCTGCAGTCCAAGGGACTCTCAAGAGTCTTCTCCAACACCACAGTTCAGAAGCATCAATTCTTTGGCACTCAGCTTTCTTCACAGTCCAACTCTCACATCCATACATGACTACAGGAAAAACCATAGCTTTGACTAGATGGACCTTTTGTTGGTAAAGTCATGTCTTTACTTTTTAATATGCTGTCTAGGTTTGTCATAGCTTTTCTTCCAAGAAGCAAGCGTCTTTTAATTTCGTTGCTGCAGTCACCATCTGCAGTGATTTTGGACACCAAAAGAATAAAGTATGTCGCTGTTTCCCCATCTATTTGCCGTGAAGTGATGGGACCATATGCCATGATCTTAGTTTTCAGGATGTTGAGTTTTAGGTCAACTTTTTCACTCTCTTCTTTCACTTTCATCAAGAGGCTCTTTAGTTCCTCTTCACTTTCTGCCATAAGGGTGGTGTCATCTGCATATCTGAGGTGATTGACATTTCTCCCAGCAATCTTGATTCCAGCTTGCGTTTCTTCCAGTCCAGCATTTCTCATGATGTAGTCTACATATAAATTAAATAAGCAGGGTGACAATATACAGCCTTGACGTACTCCTTTTCCTACTTGGAACCAGTCTGTTGTTCCATGTCCAGTTCTAACTGTTGCTTCCTGACCTGCATACAGATTTCTCAAGAGGCAGGTCAGGTGGTCTGGTATTCCCGTCTAGGCCCTTATCATTTCTCACCTAGACTAATACACAGGTTTCCAGTGGTTCCCCTGGCTCTGAAAGTTTATTTTTTCTTGTACTGTGTTGGCCAGAAAATTCATTTGGGTTTTTCCATAGCATCTTACAGAAAAACATGCACAAAGTTTTTGGCCAACCCAATACAAGTATGTATAATCTTAAGTTATTTTTTCCAAAAACACAAAGCTATTTACGTCCTTCTCATTGTGTGTCTCTCTTCCTCCCTGGACTATGAGTTACTTATTAACAAGGGTGACATCAGCAAGATGACAGGCTAGGAAGCTGTAGGCCCTTGTTCTCCCATGGAAAAAAGGATCAATAACATATGCACCAAAGCATCTTTGTGGGAACTTGAGAATCAATAAAGAAGCTGCAGCAACCAAATGAATGCCTAACCAAGAAAACAAAAATCTACACTCAAAACAGTAAGATAGGGACTTCCCTGGAGGTTGAGTGGTTAAGATTTCACCTTCCAAAAAAATCAAAACATAAAACAGAACAGTACTGTAACAAATTTAATAAAGAAAAAAATCAGTAATACATTTGGGACATTTTTGCATACCTTTACTCCATTCTGTCCTGATATAGCATGACGTGGTCAAGAGGATGTCAATCAGTTTCTGGTTCCTCCTTCAGGACACAGTGAAATGGTAGAACTTGTTTGCAACATTCTGGTTTTTCGTGGGAACTGGTTTCCTGGCCTGATTCAGAGTATTGATGGGAATGGTGACATATTCTGGCTATCAGGTTGGAGACTACAGAAAGCAGTGGTGGGTGAAGCAGCCTGTGGCAACTTCAGGCCCCTGGGCACCTGAGGGCAAGAGATTACAGGCAGAGGAACACAACAGAACATCTGACGTCCTGAGAGTGAGCAGGGATGAGACTGTCAGGAAAACTAAGAGATTTAAAGACTGCCACATATACAGGAGAACTGGAGGGGAGAAAAGCAACTGTACAGGTGCAGGCAAGACATATCCTCAGAAAAAAGCTGAAACTTAAGCCTTCATTCCAGGCTGATTAGTGAAGACTCTCCTCTGTGCAGAGCCAGTCCACAAAGACTGAGTGAAAAAATGGCTTTTCAAATGCCCAATTTTCAACAAAAGATCACAAGACATAAATAGAGCTATTTTTTATGGTAAACAAGGGCCATTCAAAGGAACAAAGATTAACCTACACAAACCAATCCTAAAGAAACACAGGTCTTGGACTTACCTAATGAAGACTTTCAAACAATTTTTTGAAGTGTGCTCAATGAGATAAAGAATACAGACAGACAACTAAATAAATTTGGAGAACAATGCATGAACAAAAGGAGACTATCAATAAAGAGATTATTAATAAAAGAACCATTGGGATCAACACATATGCTGAAAGTTACTCAGTCTTNGTACAGGTGCAGGCAAGACATATCCTCAGAAAAAAGCTGAAACTTAAGCCTTCATTCCAGGCTGATTAGTGAAGACTCTCCTCTGTGCAGAGCCAGTCCACAAAGACTGAGTGAAAAAATGGCTTTTCAAATGCCCAATTTTCAACAAAAGATCACAAGACATAAATAGAGCTATTTTTTATGGTAAACAAGGGCCATTCAAAGGAACAAAGATTAACCTACACAAACCAATCCTAAAGAAACACAGGTCTTGGACTTACCTAATGAAGACTTTCAAACAATTTTTTGAAGTGTGCTCAATGAGATAAAGAATACAGACAGACAACTAAATAAATTTGGAGAACAATGCATGAACAAAAGGAGACTATCAATAAAGAGATTATTAATAAAAGAACCATTGGGATCAACACATATGCTGAAAGTTACTCAGTCTTGTCTGACTTTTTTGCAACCCCATGGACTATACAGTCCATGGAATTCTCTAGGCCAGAATACTGGAGTGGTTAGCCTGTTCCTTCTCCAGGTGATCTTGCCAACCAAGGGATCTAATCCAGGTCTCCCACATTGCCGGCAGATTCTTTACCAGCTGAGCCACCAGGGAAGTCCAAGACTGTAGCCCACCAGGCTCCTCTGTCCATGGAATTCTCCAAGCAAGAATATTGGAATGGGCTGTCATTCCCTTCTCCTAGGGATCTCCCTGACCAGGGATTGAACCCAGGTCTGCTGCGTTACAGACAGATTCTTTACCATTTGAGCCACCAGGGAATCCCAATAGATATACACTCAGTTCAGTTCAGTTCAATCATTCAGTCGTGTCCAACTCTTTGTGACCCAATGAATCACAGCATGCCAGGCCTCCCTCTCCATCACCAACTCCTGGAGTTCACTCAGGCTTGTGCCCATCGAGTCAGTGATGCTATCCAGCCATCTCATCCTCGGTCGTCCCCTTCTCCTCCTGCCCCCAATCGCTCCCAGCAACAGAGTCTTTTCCAATCAGTCAACTCCTCGCATGAGGTGGCCAAAGTACTGGAGTTTCACTAATATGTACAAAATCAATAACTAACGAGAACCAAGTGTACAGCACAGGAGACTCTACTCAGTGTTCTGTGATTACCTAAACGGGAAGGAAATACAAAACAGAGGGATAGATGGATATGTACAGTTGATCTCCTTTGCTGTGCAGCAGAAAATAACATGACAGTGTAAAGGAACCATACTCCAGTAAAAACGTTTTTAAAAAGAGAACCAAACAGAAACTACCAAGCTGGAAAAAACAAATAACTGAATTAAAAAATTCACTCGAGAAGTTCAACAACGAATTCAAACAAGCAGAAAAACAAGAGTCAGAAAACTTGAAGATGGGTCATTCGAGGTCTGAGGAACAAAAAGAAAAAGAATGAGGAAAAGCGAAGAGAACGTACAGGAGTTATGAGATACCATGAGGCAGATTAATACATGCATCATGGGAGTACCAGAAGAGAGAGACAGAAAGGGGCAGAGAATGTATCTGAAGGAAAAATGGTGAAAATGTCCCAAATTTGAAGAACATGGATATATACAGACAAGAATCTTAATAAACTCTAAGTAGGATAAACCAAAAAGATTATAAACCAATAATCAAATAATAATCAAAAAATGAACCAAAACAGAGAGAATCTTGAAAGCAGCAAGAGGAAAGTGGTTCATCATATACGAGGAAATTTCAAGAATAACATCAGTGGATTTCTCAGCAACAATCTTACAGGCTAGAAAGCAAGGGGATGATATATTTAAATTATTGAAAGAAAAAAAAATCACCATCTGAGAATACTACATAAGGCAAAACTGTTCTTTAGAAATGAGAGAGAGAAACTGAGACATTCTCAGGTGAACAAAAGCTGAGGGAGTTAACACTAGACCCACCCTACAAGAAATGGTAAAGGGAGTTCTTAAAGTTGGGACAAAAGGATGCTGGATAGGAACTTGAAAGCGGATGACTGCAGAAGTCCTCTGGTTAAAGGCAACATAGGGACAAATACAAAAATTTGTATTCTTACAATTCTTACAATCCTGAATTCTTACAATTTTGGTCCATAACTCCACCACTCATTTTTAAATAGGCTTTAAAAGACAAAAGCATAAACAACAGTTATAAATCAATGGCGACAGGTACACAGTGTACCAAGATGTAATTTGTGACGTCAATAATGTAAATACAGGTGGGGCAGAGACTTCAATGAGTAGAGTTTCTGTATGCAGTTGAAGTTATCGCTTAGCTTGGCTTAAGTCGCTTCAGTTGTTTCGGACTCTGTGCAACCCCATGGACGGAAGCCCACCAGGCTCCGCCACCCTTGGGATTCTCCAGGCAAGAACACTGGAGTGGGCTGCCATTTCCTTCTTCAATGCAATCCCATGCCAACCACAAAGAAAACATCTACAGAACATAAGTAAAAGGAAACAAGAAGGAAATCAAAACATGTCACTACAAAGAAAAAAAAATCAACTAAACACAAAGGAAGGCAGTAAGGAAGCAAATGAGGGACAAAAAGCAATAAAACAAAAAACAAAGAATGGCAATAGTGAGTCCTTCTATAATAATTACTATTTCTAAGATGTGGGCCATTTTTAAAGTCTTTATTGAATTTGTTACAATACTATTTCATGTTTTGATTTTTTGGCAGTGAGTCATGTGGGATTTTAGTTCCCCAGGGATCGAACTCACATTCCCTGCATTGGAAGGTAAAGTCTTAACCACTTAACCACCAGGGAAGTCTTTAAGTAATTACTTTAATGTAAATGGATTAAATTCCCCAATCAAAAGATGTAGACTGGCTCAGTGGATTAAAAAAAAACAACCAAAAACAGAGTCCAAGTATATGCTTTCTATAAGAGACTTACTTCTAAGGATTAACAGACACAAATACTTTGAAAGTAAAAGTATGGGAAAACATAATTCATCTTAGTAATCAAAAGAGAGTGGGGGTGGTATACTAACAACAGAAAAACCTTAAATCAAAAATTGTTACAGGAGACAAAGAACTTTATGATAAAAAGTTCAATTTACCAAGAAGGTAAAACAATCATGTATGCAAGAGACATCAGAGCTCCCCCAAATATGAAGCAAATATTGTCAGAGTAGAAGGGAAAAATACAGGCATAGCTTGTTTTTTTGCACTCTGCTTTATTGTGCTTTGTAGACAGTACATACTTTACAGGCTGAAGGTTTGTGGCAACTCTGCTGAGCAAGTCTATTAGAACCAGTTTCCCAACAGTATTTGCTTATTTGGTGTCTCTGTGTCACATTTTTATAATTCTTGTAGCATTTAAAACTTTTTCTTATTATTATATATGTTATGGTGAGCCGTGATCAGTGATCCTTGATGTCACTAACATGGGTCACTAAAGTCTCAGCTGAGGTATGCATACCTTAGATATTATGAGTTCATTTCCAGACCACCACAGTAAAGCAAACATTGCAATAAGGCAAGTCCAATGGATTTTTCCTGGTTTCCCAATGCATATAAAAGTTATATTTACACCATACCGTCATCTGTTATGTGCAATAGCATTATGTCTACACACACACCTTCATTAAAAAATACTTTATTGTTGGATTTCCCTGGTGGTCCAGTGGTTAACAGTCAGCCTGCCAATGCAGGAGACACAGGTTTGATCCCTGATCCAGGAAGATTCCATGTGCTGAGTGGCAACTAAGCCTGTGCACCACAACTACTGAGTCCATGCTCCAGAGCCCGAGAGCTGCAATTACTGAGCCCGCGTGCTGCAACTACTGAAGCCCATGCATGCTAGAGACTGTGCTCTGCAACGAGAAGCCACCAAAGTGAGAAACCCAAGCACTGCAACTAGAGACTAGCCCCCACTCACTGCAACTAGAGAAAGAAGGATACACCAACGAAGACGCAGTGGAGCCAAAAAAAAAAAGCCATCTCCCTAATTCTTTGAAAAAGAATACTTTAAAATACTTTAATGCTAAGTATTGCCTGAAAATGCAGGATTGCTACAAGCCTTTTAAAAACAGCAGTATCTGTGAAGTACAATAAACAGAAGCATGATAAAATGAGGTATATGTCATAGGACACTTGACTACTTATGGGCAAGTTCTAGACCACTGCCTGGCATGCAGTAAGTTCTCCAAGTCTTTGTAGTATAAATGACTTGAATGAACGATCTGGTACATGATTCTTCTATGAATGGCAGCCACTGGTGAGGGAATCAATGTGGAAAAATCATCATAACAATACAGATTACAAGATTTACTAATATAGAAACAAAGATCGGATTAAGCAAGTTGATCCTAGTCAGTGATGGAGAGGTCAAAATTATAATTGGGGACTTGGAAGAAGTATACATTTCTAAAGGTGTTTAGAGGGATAAATAAGACATGTCACAACAGTGTTAGTGGCTTATATGATTCTCAGTGTATTCATGCATTGATATATTAATAGATCAATTATATTAATAATTTAAACATGAGAGTAACACAGGGGTAAATCATTGTAATGGGAAGCACAATAGTCATTGTTAGGTGATGAAGGTCATCCAACTGTGAAGATCAGTGGACTCTCTGTGCTCCTGCAGAAAAACCTACCTGGGGTTCATGGAGTGAAAGTGAGTAGGAATGATTCCAATGTTGGCCTGGACCAAAGAACTTTTCCCATTTGCCCAAGTCACCCTTGGAAGCCTTAGTGTGCACAAATGAAATTTCTGTAGACTGAGAGTTCCCAGATAGGAGAGGAAGACAAGGTGAATAAAAACCAAAAGGATTTACACACCTTTTTTATGAGGCCTTAACTACTTCATTTTTGGCAAATAAACTTGGGCCTTTGGAGGAAATTGTTGGTGGAAACAAACAACAGATTAAATCCTTCTGTGGTCTGGACTTCCCTGGTAGCTCAGATAGTAAAGAATCCGCCTGCAATGAGGAAGACCTGGGTTTGATCCCTGGGTTGGGAAGATCCCCTGGAGGAGGGCATGGCAACCCACTCCAGTATCCTTGCCTGGAGAATCCCCATGGACAGAGGAGTCTGGCATGCTACAGTCCACTGGGGTCACAAAGAGTCAGACACGACTGAGAGACTAAGCAAAGCACAGTGGTCTGATCAGTGTGGCTGTACCACCAGTAACAAATATCAGAGGGGCTGTGTATGAGCAAAGATGGTAGCTCCAAATGGAGCCAGACATAAAGGAACTGCGGTAAAAGTCAGGAGAGGGGTGGGGACAGAAAACTTGAAACACCAACCTTTGAAGCATCTTTTTACAAGAAAGTTTGACTGAGTGACTGAGCATGTACATATACATTCCAACTGAAACTCCTGTAAATGCAATGGCCCTTTAAGTCTTTATCTCATTTCACTGATAAAGAAGCCAAGGGGCAGAGTTCCTAGGATTAGTAGACTTATCTCCCAGAGCCAGTAGATTCTGTTCTTTCTGATCAATTTAAATGTGTTATTCCTTTAAAATTCACATAATTCAATAGCTATGCTTTTCTCTATGTATGTGCTTTGGAATTCCAATCTGTTCCCACAATGATTCTCTTCATCTTAATAATGAAGAGTTCTCACAAAATGTGGTCCACTGGAGGAGGGAATGGCAAGGAGTATTCGTGTCATGAGAACCCCATGAACAGTTTAAAAAAGAAAAAAAAAATTGCATAAATTTCTCTTAAAGAACAAATAACATCAGACAACAGATAAAAAGTTTAAGTGGTAGCGCCTTTCCCACATTTACTGGAAAGACAGACTTAAGAATGAGTACAGTTACTCCTTCTGAGTAAAGAAGCACCGATATTACATCTGGAAATAGGCAGTACATAAAACTTTGGTGCCAGAAACAATCTTTGTGATTAGATCTTTTTCAGATGAGCAAACTTACCTCAGGAGAGGTCAAGAAAGCTGCCCAGAGGCTACTTGTGGATTAAAGAGCCTGGATGAAGAAGTCCAGGTATTGGTGTAACCCCCAACAAAGGTGACTTGCCTTTAAGAAAAAGTATAGCTCACTCTATGCAAGTCATTCAACTCTAAAAATGAAGAGATTTTTTTTCACAGCTATTTATCTATATTCCAGTCACCCAGAGCACACCCCAAGCCTAGAGAAGATAGATCACCCAAAAGAAACCAGACTAACAATGGCACCACACCTCAAGTGATTAATGTGGAAATACATATTTGATTACGGACATGACAAGTCAGGAAGGCTTGACCTGCCTGGAATAGGTGTGGAAGGAACTGTTATTAAATATTTACACAGCACTGATACACAGTAAGTATAATTGTGCCAGACATATAAAGTCCTTGCCCAAGGGAATTTGCCATCAGCTGTAAAGCTGGTTATTCCTGACATATCTGTTGTGTTGCTTCATCAGGTAAACAATCCATTCCATACATCAAAGAACCATCATTCTGATGAGCTTTCTTCAGAATAAGATTTTATACCTGATGATTTAATGCAGAAGTTGCATATACTTGTCACCATATGAACAGTTTTTGGAAATTCACTTTGATTCTCTGACAAGCTTACAGTTATTTCTTTTCGTTGAGTCTCTTTTCATTCTTCCTGCTTAACTCTTCCACAGTGTTGCACAAAACACAATTATATTCTCTGCTACTGCAACATGTATAATGATACCAGCAAAAGTGAAGTGCCTTAGAAAGTTTTGACTTTGTAAATCTATTAGCCAAAAAGAAATTGTCAAAGAATTCTAGCCAATCATGGATGCAGGGGCAAAATAAATTAATAAAGGATACTGACTCAAAACATTAGGCAACTTGGACACACGAGCAGCTGACATCAGTTTTATACAGGATACAGTAAGTGGGGAAGGGAAGTGGAAAAAATGATGCAGCCTTGGATGGAAGAAAGACTTTATCTAGCTCATATGATGCTCAGAAGAGATTACATTATACCTCTCACTTACTCAAAAGTGAGTGAAGTTGCTCAGTCGTGTCCGACTCTTTGTGACCCTATGGACTGCAGCCTCCCAGGCTCCTCCGTTCATGGGATTTTCCAGGCAAGAGTACTAGAGTGGGTTGCCACTTCCTTCTCCAGGGGATCTTCCCAACTCAGGGATTGAAACTGGGTCTACCCGCATTGCAGGCGGACGCTTTACCCTCTAAGCCATAAGGGACTTACTCAAACCTGCAAAGAATTTAAAGTAGTTAATACTACAAGGAAAAAGTCCTCTTGAAATGGGATATGCTAAGACAAAAGTAAAACAACAGGAGTCCAGAAGCTGAGGGATTTGGATAGAGGAAAAGAAACCACTTTCACTGGAAAACTAATATCAAGGATGACTATCACTTCTTGAGAAATAATTTAGCTTTATGCTTGTTATTGATTGCTAAGACAGACTAGGCAGTTAATATGTAGACAGGAAAAGTATCCATTCATTCATTTTCTCAGGGGCTTTCTTGGCAGCTCAGTGTTATCATCTGCCAATGCTAGCAGACACAGGACATATAGGTTTGATCCCTGGGTTGGAAAGATCCCCTAGAGGAGGATATGGCAACATACTCCAGTATTTTTGCTTGAAAAACCCCATGGACAGAGAAGCCTGGTGGGCTACAGTTCACAGGGTTGCAAAGAGTTGGATATGACTGAACAACTGAGCACACACATTCATTTGTTCACTCATTCATTCATTCATGGGATATACTGTTTCAGATACACACAGCATTAAACACCATAGAAATGTGTAAAGACCTCCAAAACAAAAGGTTCAGTTCAGTTCAGTCGCTCAGTCATGTCCGATTCTTTGCAACCCATGAATTGCAGCTCGCTGGGCCTCCCTGTCCATCACCAACTCCCGGAGTTCACCCAGACTCACGTCCATCGAGTCAGTGATGCCATCCAGCCATCTCATCCTCGGTCGTCCCCTTCTCCTCCTGCCCCCAGTCCCTCCTAGCATCAGACTCTTTTCCAATGAGTCAACATTTTGCATCAGGTGGCCAAAGTACTGGAGTTTCAGCTTTAGCATCAGTCCTTCCAAAGAAATCCCAGGGCTGATCTCCTTCAGAATGGACTGGTTGGATTTCCCTGCAGTCCAAGGGACTCTCAAGAGTCTTCTCTAACATCACAGTTCAAAAGCATCAATTCTTCGGCGCTCAGCTTTCTTCACAGTCCAACTCTCACATCCATACATGACCACTGGAAAAACCATAGCCTTGACTCGACAGACCTTAGTCAGCAAAGTAATGCCTTTGCTTTTGAATACGCTATCTAGGTTGGTTATAACTTTTCTTCCAAGGAGTAAGCATCTTTTAATTTCATGGCTGCAATCGCCATCTGCAGTGATTTTGGAGCCCCCCAAAATAAAGTCTGACAGTTTCCACTGTTTCCCCATCTATTTCCCATGAAGTGACGGGACTGGATGCCATGATCTTCGTTTTCTGAATGTTCAGCTTTAAGCCAACTTTTTCACTCTCCACTTTCACTTTCGTCAAGAGGATTTTTAGTTCCTCTTCACTTTCTGCCATAAGGGTGGGAATACAAGGGACAGTTTGAGAGATAAGGGAACATTTGAACTCAGCCTTAATATTTATTTATTTGGTTGCATCTGGTCTTGGTTGCAGTGCATGGTCTTAGCCAGCCCAGGCCATGTGGGATTTTTGTTTCCCGATCAGGGATCAAACTCACATCCCCTCCATTGAAAGGCAGGTTCTTAACTACTAGACTACCGGGGAAGTTCCTGAGCTTAACCTTGAAAAAGAATATAACAAATAAAAACAAAGGGGGCAGATGAGGAAGCCTGTGTAAAGACCCATACCAGTCAGAGAGGAGCAGGATCAGAGAGTGTCTATAGTATCAAAAGGCTGGGAAGGCATGCAGGACAAAGATGAAGGAGATGCTCAGATGAAGGACAAAGCCTTCATCTGAGCATGGGGCCAGCCTGGGAGGGCTCCTGGGTCTTCAGTGCCATGCTCAAGGGTGCAGTAAAGATAGTGAAAGTAAAGAAACTACCAGAAAGGAAATGCAGGTCATTAGAAAGTATCTCAGTGTTTAAAGGATCAAAAGCTACAAGAAGATGACAGATGCCGTTCTAGACTCCAGAGGGGTCCTGCAAACAGCAGAGATGTTTGGGATCAGATGCTGTTTTTATCCCCCTTTTCAAGGAATATTCTAGGGTGTACAAGGTGGCCAAATTACTTATCCAGGTCCACACTCTGTTACTGGAAGAGAGGAAAATATGACACAGCTCTGGGGGGTGCACAGCACTTTCCTGAACACCCACTGAGAGCAGAAATCACAGGATAAATGTCTCAGGAACATTAGGGAAATAGAAATTTGACTCTTTTAATCAAAAAGCTAAAAATTGAGGTAGAAAGATGACAGAAATATGACAAAAGACAGTAAACTGATTAAGAAAAATGGTATTCATGCGTACATATTTCTTTACACAACAGAACTGACAGCTTTCTGAAAAGTGCACATTTCTGTAAAACAAATTTTTAAAAATACATTACTGGGGACTTCCCTGGTGGTCCAGTGGTTAAGACCCCGAGCTCCCAAAGTAGGGGGCCTGGGTTCAATTCCTGTCAGGGAACTAGATCCCACATTCCGCAACTAAGAGTTGGCATCCACCAACTAAAGATCCCACCTGCCACAACTAAGACTCAGTGCAGCCAAATAAATACATTTTTCAAAAAGTCTTCTTAAAAAATGAAATGCATTCTGTAAGAGAATTTATTAATTTTTATTAATTGATAGCACAGATAATTTATACACTTTACAATAACCCTCTGATCAGTTTCTGGTTTGCATAATAATTAAATTAACTCTTAAAAGAGACAGAGCTATCCTGTAAATGGAGCGGAAAACAAAGCTAATATCAAAAAATGTTGCCCAAATCAATGTGAACTTATCATAACCACTCTGGGTATTAAAAATAGAAAATAACGTGGCCTTCTGCTAAGCCACAATGGTCTTACTTCCTGATCCCTTAAGCCTGTCTTCTGTTCTACCTCACTGGAAGATGGGAAGCAAATTTCCCTGGTTCAACCCAGAGCAAGCTCTGTCCTCTATGTAACTTGGTTACATGGGTCACTGGGCTTGTTCAAGTGAACACAAACATGTTTGACAAGATAAATCCTCTTAAGATAGGAAATACAACTCTCATCCGCTACTAATGAGTCTACCAAAGTTTTAATGGACAGAGCTTCTAAGCAGTGATTCTGGGCTTACACTGTAAGACGGTCAAGCAATAAATAGGATGATGGAGAGACATCCCAGTGGGGGTCTTTACAGGATTCAGTAGGCACATTCTATATTTAAAGGAGGAAAACCCTGCTATCTGACTCCAACCGCCTTCTATAGAGGATGAAACTTATTAGACTGTAGAGTTTCTCAAAGATGCTGAAGACTCCTCAGTTCAGTTCAGTCATGTCTGACTCTTTGCGACCCCATGGACTGCAGCACGCCAGGCCTCCCTGTCCACTGCCAACTCCTGGAGTTTACTCAAACTTGTGTTCATTGAGTCGATGATGCCATCCAACCATTTCATCCTCTGTCTTCCTCTTCTCCTCCTGCCTTCAATCTTTCCAAGCATCAGGGTCTTTTCTAATGAGTCAGTTCTTCGCATCAGGTGGCCAAAGTATTGGAGTTTCAGCTTCAGCATCAGTCCTTCCAATGAATATCCGGGACTGATTTTCTTTAGGTTGGATCTCCTTGCAGTCCAAGGGACTCTCAAGAGTCTCCAACACCACAGTTCAGAAGCATCAATTCTTTGGCACTCAGCTTTCTTTATAGTCCTACTCTCACATCCATACATGACTATCAGAAAAATAGATTTGAGAAGATTCCTCAATCAGAATCAAATCATGACTCAGAGTAAGTACTCCGAGTGCCCAGTTGCTAAGTCGTGTCTAGCTCTTTGAGACCCCATGGACTGTAGCCCACCAGGCTCCTCTGTCCATGGAATCCTCCAGGCAAGAATACTGGAGTAGGTTGCCATGCTTGCCTACAGGTTATCTTCCAGACCCAGGGACTGAACCTGTATCTCTTTCGTCTCCTGGATCAGCAGGCGGGTTCCTTACTACCGAGCTACCTGGGAAGCTAAGTATTCCCCAGCCAACTCCACACTGGGTGAGCCAGCATCTGAATTTAATTTTAACAAAAGTTGAGATGGTTCTTATGTACCCTTAAGATAACCATGGGCTTAAAGGAAGTAACCTCTGATGGCCTTTTGATTTCAATGAGTACCTCAATTGTTTCTGGATGTGCTGATAGGCCTGAAGAAGAGCTGGGGGTAAGAGCTGGAAAGATCTGAACTGTTCCATATGACAGAGGGAGAAGAACATGAAATTCTGGAGACAGGTGGTAGAAAGGAATTTGAAAGAATAGATGGGAGAAGAAAAGAAGACACCAAGATGTCCAGAGGTTGAAGAATACTGGTAGTGTCAACACTATAAGAGGGCTTCCCAGGTGGCACAAATGGTACAGAACCTGCCTGCCAACGCAGGAAATCATTCCATTCAGCGATCAGCAGCATACGGCCATGTGAGACGTTCAGATGACAACCGTAGAGTAAGCAAGGGCTTGTAAACACTCTGGCCCAGAGCAGAGACAGAACTCCGGTCAGCTGATTAATCTATATTTTGTGAGCAACGACTACATTTTTGTTTTGGCCACACTGCATGGCACGTGGGATCTTAGTTCTCCAACCAGGGATTGAGCCCCATTGGAAGCACAGAGTCTTAACTGCTGGACCACTAGAGAAGTCTCAACAATTACATATTAATCAATTTTAATGTGTTCACCTCAAATGTCCACACTTTAAAGAAGCAGAACCCTCTACTACAGCCCCTGTAAGAGTGTGGTGGATTTTTGAGTAAATTTTTCAACTCCTACACATTGTGTTTTCCAACTTAAAGAAAGTAATGTGCAATGCTATACTTCTGAACACCAGTATCTCATATATCAGTAATTTCTACCTCTGCTGCCCAAATACAACTGAGTTAGGTCTTAACATTGTTTTAAAGCAATAACGTACAGGGTGAGCTGGGGAGCCTTTCAAGGAGTGACAATAAGGAGAAGCCAATGGACTCTTCTGGGGTTCCTCTGTCACCCTCCCCATTGCTCCAATCTCCTATAAATCAATTACCCAAGGCAGTGGTTGGGTAGAGACACCCAATCCATTGTTGTTTTGGGGAACAACACTTCCTGTCTTCCACTCTTCCTGTCTCACTTTATTTATCTTGTATTAGCTCATCATTATTTTTAATGTTTGGAGACTGGGGTTTGATCCCTGGGTCAGGAATGGCTACCCACTCTAGTAGTCTTGCCTGGAGAATCCATATGGACACAGGGGCTTGGTGGGCTACAGTCCATGGGGTTGCAGAGTCAGACACAACTGAGAGCCTAACACATTCAGTCATTCTACTCCCCAGAGGCAAGCACCAAACCCAGTTTCATTTCTGCAAGTCATTTTGCCCTGTCCATAGCAGTAAAAATTTTAAACTAAAAACCACCCCACAAATTCCCTGCTGTGATGGGAGGGGTGATTGTGGATGTAAATATAACATTATTTTCTTTTTGCTTGCCTTTTTTTTTTTTCAAGATCCCTCTGCTAAGTATGTTACATAAATTCCTTCTGGACTTCCTTTCTACTTCCATATCCCCAACCATGACCCATTGATGGAGATTTTGCATTTTCAGTTCAGGTTGTTCATGAAGGATATAATTCCAGACCATTTCCTGCTTGCTGCCCTCCATGTTTATGCTTGTGGGAGTATTTGGCATAGAAATCAGAAGCTTATTTACTGTCAATAAAATGGCTTCTATCATTATAAATATTCGTTAAGCATGGTTAAGCATATAGATTTTAGTCACCTACTTTTTACTGAAGGACTGAATAGTACGAGTATATTTGAAATAGCAGAGCACTTTCTAATTTAGCAGAAATTAAGACAAAGTACAAGGCTACAACATTGGGATGTTTATAGAGTCTTCCAAAACTGCATTGCCTTTTAAATAATTATGTTGCAATTTGTGGCATCTTTATTAAAAGTAATTACATTTTGGCAATATTTCTTTTGAGAAGTTGCTCAACTGTTATTTATGGATGTGATTCAATAACAAAAGGGAGTAAGTCATTCTAGTTTATTTCTGAATAATGCAGTTTCTGTGCAGCACTAAGTATCATGTATGATATTCATCAACTTTTATTCATTAAACATTTTTATATTATATTACTTGTACTGTTTGACAGTGTTTCTTCTTAAGGTCTCAAATGTTTCTTCTTAAGGTCTCAAAATCAATACTCATCCAATTGGTTTTGTTAATTAAGGCTGCTATAACAAATTATTATAGACCAGGTGGCTTTAACAGCAAACATTTACATCTCATGGTTCTGGAGGCTGGGAAGTCCCAGACCAAGGTGCTGGCTGGTTTGGTGTCTAGCGAGACCCTCTCCCTGGCTCTTGCTGTGTCCTCACATGGCAGAAAAAAAAGTGAGTGTTAGTCGCTCTGTCATTCCAGCTCTTTGTGACCTTGTGGACTATAGCCCTCCAGGCTCCTCTGTCCATGGAATTCTCCAGGCATGAATACTGGAGTGGGTAGCCATTACCTTCTCCAGGGGATCTTCCCGCCACAGGGATAGAAAGAGAAACAAATCAAGAAAGATCATCTCTCCTTTGTATCTTTTTACAAGGGCACTAATTCCATTAATGAGGGCTCCATCCTCATGACCTAACTGCCACCGAAAGTCTCATCTCCAAATGGCATTGCACTGGGGATTACTCAACATATGGATTCTGGGGGGACATAAACATTCAGCCCATAGCACATTGTTACAATTTTTTAAATGGACCAAGGGGTGGGAGGAAAAGTCCTAGTGTTTCACCCTCTGATGTGAGCAGGGGCTATAACAAAGACCTAGATGAAGTTTGTTAGATTATGAGTGGGAACCAGGAGGAAGTCTCTATATAATGGAACTCAAACCCAGGCGCAGTTAGGAGAGAAAATGCAGGTTCTCTTCTTTCCCAAGAACATACTGATAGTTGAGGTGGGTGGTGGCTGGCTGTGAGAGGGAGGGGACCAGATGACAAGAGGCTGGGATGTGGCGGGGGTCTTCTGCTTCCTACGTGTGAAACAGGAGAGAGTTTAAGAATGACTTTGATCTTTAGGATGTTTTCTACTTCTCTTAAGTCAAGAGTTCTCTACTAGGGGATGGGAACAAACAAAAATTCCCAAGTATGTGGGGAAAATTTTCACATTGCAGTTAGAAGCCCAGTCCCTGCCCCCCAGAGTTCCTCAATTCAATCTCCAGGGCTGTGGATTCTGAAAACTCCCCTTCAGTAATTTGCATTTGCAACATTGATTGAAAATAAATGCCCTATGTTGCTAAATTAATATTCCTTTAGTTGTACAAACATTTGAAAATCTTAAAAGACAGGAAACCCTTCCTGAGCTGGACTCTGAGAAGGAACAGTGGAGTTATGACCCTCTCTCACTTAGCTATGTTCCAGAGAGTGCAGAAGAGACCCAAATTACAATAGGTTAAACAACCCTTCAGCAAAACCCCCTGATGCGGAGGACAATTATAGTCCCCTGGCATTTTCCTGTAGGAGACACTCCACTGCCAATTAGGGCTTCTGTGCTAGATGACACGGTGTCAGTATTGCTATTAGCTGGTGCAACACAGAGGCTTAAATGCTGGTGACAGAGAAGCACGAACACCCAAATTAGTGCACCCAACCAGTCCACTCTAAAGGAGATCAGTCCTGGGGGTTCTTTGGAAGGAATGATGCTAAAGCTGAAACTCCAGTACTTTGACCACCTTATGCGAAGAGGTGACTCATTGGAAAAGACTCTGATTCTGGGAGGGATTGGGGGCAGGAGGAGAAGGGGACAACAGAGGATGAGATGGCTGGATGGTATCACTGACTTGATGGACGTGAGTTTGAGTGAAATCTGGGAGTCGGTGATGGACAGGGAGGCCTGGTGTGCTGCAATTCATGGGGTCGCAAAGAGTCAGACATGACTAAGCAACTGAACTGAACTGAACTGTCCTGGTAAAAAATTAGATAGGGAACAAATTGCTGTGTATCAGTCTCTTAACCATCAACTAGGCCTTCACAGTGCTTTGCATCTAGTAGACATTCAACAAGATAGCTTAGATTTTTGTTGAATAGATGTTGTGTGTCTCACAGCATAGCTTCCTTTATCCTTGGGCACTGTTTTTAGAAAATAGCTATTTATTTATGTTTGGCTGTGCTGGGTCTTCATTGCTGTGCAGACGTATCTCTAGTTGCAGTGAGCAGGGCCTACTCTCTAGTTGCGGTGCACGGGCTTCTCGTTGAGGTAGCTCCTCATATTGCAGAGCACAGGCTCTAGGTGCATGGGCTCAGCAGTTGTGGTGCGTGGGCTCAGTGGTTGCATAGTTCCCAGGCTCTAGAGAACAGGCTCAGTGGTTGAGGTGCACAGACTTAGTTGCTCCATGGCATGTGGGATCTTCTCAGAGCACAGATCAAACCCGTGTCTCCTGTGCTGGCCAGGTGGCTTCTTTACCACTGAGCTACCAGGGAAGTCCTTATCCTTGAGCTATTTTTTGATACTTAAAAGAATGCTTCATTAAACTGAATCTTTCTGGCCCATAATTGCTCCAAGATGCTATCCAGTACTGATTATCCACCAAGGGGATTCAGTCTTTCTTAAGTATCAGGGTGGGACAGAAGAGTGTGATTTGATAGCTGAGGGAGTACCATAGAGAAACCTGATCTACTGACACACCCTCTTCCTGGTTCCTCCACCTTGGGGCTCTGAACTCCCAGGATGTTCAAAGACAGCTCTGATAATAAGTTGTTTGGCACACAAAAAAATTAACTCATGTCCCACTCAAGATGGGAGGTTTTAAACTTGTGACTAAAAAACAACCCGACCAGTTTGTAATGAGAGTTTTTACATGCATGTCACCCAAACATGACTACCTGTTTAAGCTCATTTTGTAAACTCCTATTCCTAAGTCTACATTTTCTTAGACTTTAAAGAAAAGTGGGAGGTATTCTAGTTAAAATTTGAAGGTAAACATTCTTTACAGACTCCCAAAGTATTTGAAGTAAAGGAATGTTGGGGTCTGGTCATTTATTTATTTAACCAGGTAAATGGATGACCATTCCCCCTGCTAAATATTTGGTAAGTGTACATTACTCATGAAAACAATAAAAAATATTTAAAATTATCACTGAAGTAGCTTGAGTAAATATAAAGTTGCTCAGTTATCTCCAACTCTTAGTGACCCTGGGCACTGTAGCCCGCCAGGCTTCTCTGTCCATGGGATTCTCCAGACAAGAAGGCTGGAGTGGGCTGCCATGCTCTCCCCCAGGGGATCTTTCTGACCCAGGGACTGAATCCAGGACTCCCTCATTGCAGGCAGATTCTTCACTGTCTGAGCCACCAGGGATCTTAATATAAAGTTATATGGATGTAAGAATATGTAAACTTTTCACAGTCTAGATATGACTGCTAGAACTTAGAATGTTAAGAATGGAAATAAGTTTGTGGGAGAGCTCAGATCTGTACAGCTACACATTTGCTATAGATCAGCAAATGGAAATGAACTGCTTTTAGAACAAGAGTGTTTAAGCCACCTCTTAATATACTTATATTGTAAATCTTGTCTTCAGAACCATATTATTTGTATTTATTTATCTTTTTACGACAATGAGAAAAAGTTTGAAGTCAAGCTGTAAACCTAACACCTTCTGTTTCTTCTGGGTCCCTGCATAAAGGTAAAACTTACTTCCCTTCATTTGTCATGCATGTTTATAGTAGTAGCACTTTTGTTTTCCTTAAAAGCAACTGGATCACCACATTAATAGCCTCATTAAAGGTTTTTGGCTTTGTCTCTTTTTAGAAAATAGAACAAAGCAAAACAAGAACAGAAATTTTGCCTTCCTGAAGGAACTTGTCCAAAAAATACATTTGATTAAGAAAAGAGGATTCTTCGGTTTTTGCTTCATTAATATTTTTGAGTAAGAAATGCTGTAAATATTTTATTTTTTTAACTTTTGATTTTGTATTGGGATATAACCAATTAACAACGTTGTGATAGTTTCAGGTGAACAGTGAAGGGACTCAGCCATACATACATGTGTAGCTATTCTCCCACGAACTCCCTTCCCATCCAAGCTGCCGTATAACATTGAGCAGAGTTCCCTGTGCTATGCAACAGGCTCTTGTTGATTATCCACTTTAAATATAGGAGTGTGTATCTGTCCATCCCCAAATCCCTAACTATCCCTTCCCCACATCCATCCCCCTGACAACCGTAACTGAATGAAGTAAGTCAGACAGAGAAGGAGAAATATTGTATAACATCCCTAATATGTGGAATTTAAAAATAAATGATACAAATGAACTTACTTATAAAACAGAAACAGACTCAGACTTGGAAAAATGCTATAAATATTTTAAACTAAAATGTCAAATTTTTTTTTTTTTTAGCTGTACAAAGTAGCTTGCAGGATCTAAGTTCCCCAAACAGGAAATGAACTCCAACAGTGAAAGCACTGAGTCCTAACACTTGACCTCCATTCTCCCCAAATGTCAAATTTTTGACATTCAAAAATTTTGAAGTCTAAATACTCCTAATATTTAAAAAGATGAATTTCAAGTGGTTAATTTATTTATAATCATATAGATAAGTTATATATTATATATAATTACAACCAATTACCATCCTATTCTAACTTTTGGTTCAAAGGAAAAGCCAGGGCTGAATTTCCAAAAGCAGGGCCTTAGACAAAACTAAGAAAAATTATTAAACATAACAAGGCCACAACTAAGTTTTGAAATCACCGACAGTGTTATTACTTATACAGAACAGTTTTTTTAGAGGCCTGTCATGACAACACTCTCAAGTTTGACAATTCATGTTGAGAAAATATATGGATATTTATATTATGACAAGAGTTTCTGTGTTATCCTCTTTTTCTTGGAAAATGAAATTAACAGGTCTTTTAGTAGCATCGTCTCCTTACACAGAATTTACATTCACAGAGGGTCTGGTTAGCAACTTAGGATAATTCTCCAACCATGAAGATTTCCAAAAGTGTTTCAATCACACCTACCCATGAAAAGTACAAATTTTGAAAAACAAGACCTTTGATACCACCAAAGTATAAGCGAGCACTGTCAATCCCAGCTGTGTATCATTTCATCATCATGCACTATTTCATTTGAGTTTCATGTGACTCGGTGACACTGGATTTTCATCCCCATGTGACAGATGAAGAAATAAAAAAGTTTCCGAGAGGAAGAATAGAAAGAAGGCTCCAGTGTTTAATAGCCTGGAAGTTTACACTTAATTTCAGTTTCACAACTGTTTCATTTATTTATTTATCTATTTTTTTCCAACAGAAAGTATTTGTTTAGCAACTAGGAAAATAAATAAATAAATAAAAAGGTTCTACGAGACCAAGTGACTCATTTGAGGTTACACATTTTGTAAGATGGGGGGTTAGAACTTGAACCCGGTTGTGAGGTAGATACTTCGTGAAATCCTTCAGCTGGAACTCTTTCAGGAGAGAAGCAGTTCAAACTCGTGCCTTTGGGGCTCCCTGACCTTAGTCTGGAGCATGGCCACCTCTGGAAGCTGCTGCAGAAGGAAGTCACATGACCTGATGGGCAGGACAGATGGACGGGGGTGGGGCCCTGGATCGGTGATGACACATTCGTTCGCACCCACCTCCACCCTGTCTGCCCATGTTACCACCTTCAGGGCACCTCCCACATCAAAGCCCTGAGGTGCGTGTTGTGGGGACACCTAGGTATGGGAAACATGGGTCCTGATGTCACCAAGAGGAGCCACTGAACCCAGCTGCAAAGGATCCCAGGAAGCCCAGTTTACAGCACACCTTTAAGGAGGTGCTATGGCGGCCTCTTGGTCCCTGGAAGGCCCTGCTGGACCGTCATCCAATCACTACACAGCAGAGGCCTGAGTGACAGAATTCTAGCAGCCAACACAGTACTGGGGGAGGCAGCTTAATTACAGTCCTTCCCTGCGCCCAGGATAAGAGGCTCCCAGGAGGGCGCCCAGCCCAACTCTTCAGCCTCACTGTCTCCTTCCGGCCACCTTGGGGAGCCCAGAACCACCTAGCTGCTACTGTTCTTACTGCTTCCCTGTGTTTCCAATAAAATCCTACGTGCAGCAAGGGGAAATTTTACTTTGTTGTTATTGTTTAGTTGATAAGTAATGTCCTGACACTTTGCGACCCCATGGACTCTTGTCCACCAGGCTCCTCTGTCCATGGAATTTTCCAGGCAAGAATACTGGAGTGGGTTGCCATTTCCTCCTCCAGGGGATCTGCCCAACCCGGGATCAAACTAGAGTCTCCTGTGTTGGTAGGTGGTTTCTTTACCACTGAGACACCCAGGAAGCCAGAGATGTTCAAATTCTGTTTTATTATTAAAATGATTTAAATGACTTTTTTTTTAGATTGTGGATTTTCTTTTTAAAAGAAAGCCTCTGGAGTAGAACTGCTTTAAAAACGAGAATGGAGGTTCGCTTATATTGCTGGGATATCTGCTATGTGAGTCCTGCCTGGAAAGGCCCTGCTCCTTGCAGCCCCAGCAGACTCCCCACACTCGTCCTCTATGCAACAAAGAAGTATGCAGAACGGCCTGTTTCCTCCAGGCAGATGGGCTCCTCGCTTCTCAAACAGATGACTGCAAAATCCGTAGGATATTTTAAGACTGAGCAGATGAGATACATCAACTTGTCTGCTTAGGAGAGCTGAGTGAACAGCCTCTGACACCTGGGACCTGGGCCCCACTCTGTTCCATGTGCAGGAAGAGATGCTCACTTCAATCTGACATGCCCATGGGCGTGGGATGTGTTAGGACCACTTCTCTCTCCTCCTTTGCTTTCTTAGATCACTGAGCTGAGCCCTCTGCTCTGAAGCTGCTGGAATTCTTTCAGGAGGATGAGGAAGTCAGGCTTCCTGCCTGCTAGGGACCTACCTACACATTTTTTGGGGGGTACGCTGCACCAGGTCTTAGTTGAGGCATGTGGTATCTAGTTCCCTGACCAGGGATCGAATCCAGGCCCCCTGCATTGGGAACCCGGAGTCTTAGCCCACTGGACCACCAGGGAAGTCCTGAGACCTACATACATTCTTAATGCCTGGCCTGGTGGAGCTGAGATGGTAGAACTTCAAATGAGCAACTCAAACTAGTTTTACTGTTGAGGCTTCTTCAAAAGAAAGATAAATAATTAAAATTTGATGATTTGGTAAAAATCATATGAATAGGATGTTTCTATGTACTGGTTTTGTTTACGATTCATTGCTGTGAGTATGCTGTCCCCTCGTTCCTTGACTCAAGAGGTATATGCCGGATTATATGGTATGCAAGGCATCCTGCTAGGAAAATTCTTTCCCATCAGTCACATAAGAAACTGTCTTCTTTTCTGCTGTCTTCCCAAGGGCTAGAATAGATCCTGGGATACAGAGGATCCTAACACATTTTAATGAATGAATTACACACTGAGACAGGGGTACCTGCACTCCCCCTCACCGGGAGTTCCTACAGTGATGAACAACATTGATGAAGACCTTGCCCTTTTACAGTCTGTACTGCCAACTCGTTCTCTTCTAGAGCTAGAATGAGATGGACTCCACAGGATGGACCCTGCCTCACAGTAAATTAGTTAACTCACCACTAATTGAAGTTAATTAGTTCACTGAACACTGACCACCTATGATGCTCAACTCCTTCTCCGATACAACTGGGCCATTCAAAGACATATACATCCCTGTTTTCAAAGAGTTCCTGTACAAAACTTAACAGTTGCCACCAAGCAACAAAGTACTGAAGCCTTTCACAACCTAAGACAATTGAACACAACCCCAGGAAGAAAGGGAAGGACTCTTTATGCAATAATGAAGCCAAGGAGGTGGTCGGCACAGAGAACTCAAGAGAGACCAGGAGACTGGGTGACTATGGAAGACAGAAGTCGCGAATCAGGCCTTGAAGCCCACATGGAGAAGGGGAGAAAGGGTAGAACAGGAACACAGGCGTGTGTGTGTGTGTGTGTGTGTGGTGTGGTGTGGTGTGGGGTGCGTGTGTGTGTGTGTGGTATGTGTGTGTAGTGTGGTGTGTGGTGTATGTGTGTGTGGCGTACGTGCGTGGTGTGCATGTTTGTGTGTGGTATTGTGTGTGTGGTGTGTGTGTGTGTGTGTGTGGTGTGTGTGTGGTGTGTGTGTGGGGGGGGTGTGTGGTGTGTGCGGTGTGTGTGTATGGTGTGGTGTGTGGTGTGTGTGTATGGCATGTGTGGTGTATGTGTGTGTGGTGTGTGTGTGTATGTGGGTGGTGTGTGTGTATGTGGTGTGTATGCGGTGCATGTGTGCACGGTGCATGTGTGGTGTGTGTGTGTGTGTGTGTGTGTGTATTGGGAGGTGAGAGAGGATGGGCGGGTGAAGGAGTAATACAGAGCGCACAGGCATGCCAGGAGCTCACTCTGTCCATCACAATTTGAGTCAACTGAATAAATATTTACTGAGCTCATGCTATGTGCCAAGCATAGTAACAGGTACAAGGGACACAGTAGTTAACAGGATTGATATGGTTCCTGGCTCCAGGGCTAGTGGAAGATATAGACAAGTAAACAGATAATTACAATACAATACAATAAGTGTTGTGATAGGGAAAAGTACAGGTGTCAAGAGAAGGAACAGAGAATAGACCCAACCCAGATGGGAGGGCCAGGAAAACTTCCTGGACATTCCCTAAGCGGGTGGTCAAGCTGACACCTGAAGCTAAGGTAGGAATTAGTCAGGTGAAACTGGGCACGTAGGTGATACAGCACTTAACCCAGAAGAGCAGGTGTGATGGGCCACGGGGATCTGAAGTGGGCTGGGTTTGCAAGACTGCAAGAGGAGGAATGCTAAGAGATGGGCCAAGGACAGAAGCAGTGGTTGGGTAAGCAGTCTCGTGTACTTTGCATTAAGGAGTCTGAACTTTATCGTAAGAGCGAAGGGAGTCACTGAAGAATTTAAGGGAAAGAAACAAACACATTTTCATTTTGGGTAGATAACCATCTGACATGTGGGATGGTCCTTAGAGGAGAAATGGGCAATAAGAACAGAATAACATGTAGCTTGCTTCTTCATGGTCCAACCTAGCCAAGTGCAAGAACTAAATGAATATTGCATGAGTGAATGAATGAACTGATCAACACAGCAGTCAATTGCTTGGCTCAGGACTGAGAACAGAGGACTTGAGATGGAGGATAATGCTATCTGGGAGTCTGTAAGGGTCAGAGTGAGCACACATCAGAACACTGACGCATCTTCAATCTTGAATCTCATCAGACAAATGATAACAATAGTTAAGTTATCACTTTGAGTTGGTGCCTAAATTTCCCTGATGCTTGGTCCCACATTGTATCTGCTCTTTATGTGTCACTATATATCATACAAGGGCTTCCCTGGTAGCTCAGCTGGCAAAGAATCTGCCTGCAATGTATGAGACACTGGTTCGATTCCTGGGTTGGGAAGATGCCCTGCAGAAGGGATAGACTACCCACACCAGTATTCTTGGGCTTCCCTCACGGTTCAGATGGTAAAGAATCTGCCTGCAATGCAGGAGACCTGGGTTTGATCTCTGGGTTGGGAAGATCCCCTGGAGGAGGGCATGGCAACTCACTCCTGTATTCCTACCTGGAGAATCCCTGTGGACAGAGGAGCCTGGTGAGCTATAGTCCATGGGGGTCGCAAAGAGTCAGACATGACCGAGCACAACAACACACTTGATGTACAATTCTGTTTCAGCTGACCTTTAGGAGCTGCAGTGGGTCTTTCAGGCCAGGATATTTCTAAGTCATCTATCGTAAAAAGAAGTAGTGCAACCTGCATGACAGTGAAGCTGTGGTTTATTTGAAATCAAATTTAGACAAAAAAGAAGTAGCCAGCATTGTTCAAACTTCAGGCGGGTAACTCTCCACCTTGTCACCTGGATACCGTGGCACACGGGGAGGCTGTTAAGAGTTCATCCCCTCTTGCTGTCCCCAGGGTGGGGAATGGCAGCAGAACTAGGCAGAAGAAAAAGAATGTCACTGAAGGACACAGGGGTCTGTGAGGTGGCTTGGAGACTGGCCCTTTAGGGACACAGTCTACACTAGAACCCAGGTCCCCTAAGTTCAATGCCTCTTTCACAACTCCACGCTGTCCAATTAATTGGGGCAGTCCAAGATTTAGAAAGGAATGACTTGTGTGAGGTTCAAGCTAGAGGTCTTCTCATAATTCTGTGATTGTAGCTGACAGCCTGGAGTGAGATGACCTTCTAGAAAGAGACGGCAAAACGGAATTGGGGGCTGGAGAGGGTGAGATATTCTGGGATCTGGCTGTCTGGAAGCATGGGGGAGGGGTGGTAGAGAAAAGCCTGGTGAATCATGATACACACACATCCCAATGTTGTTGTTGTTTTGTTGTTCAGCCACACGTCCCACTCTTTTTTGACCCCATGGACTGTAGCCCACCAGGCTCCTCTGTCCATGGGAGTTCCCAGGCAAGAATACTAGAATGGGTTGCCATTTCCTCCTCCAGGGGATCTTCCTAAACCAGGAATCGAACCCATGTCTCCTGCACTGGCAGGTGGATTCTTTACTACTGAGCCACCAGGGAAGCCCATATGGATTCCCAAACATTAAACCAAAAACAAGGAGAAGAAAGAGCAGAAGGTGAAGAACAGGCCTGGGAGCAGGTTCCTGAAGAAGGGCTAGGGAACCAGCTCTACAGAAAGTGTTTCATGTCACACAGGCTCAGGAGAGCGAGGCAGGTCTGGGCTCCTCGTTACTTTCAGATCAAAAAGAACAGGCAGAAAGCTACTGTGTTTTCAGATAGTTCAGACACTCAAACGCTCCTCCTCGCAGCCTTGTTTCCATCATCCCCTTCCTTCTCCTGCCAGTGCACCTGCACACGTACACCTCTGGCCCACTGCAGCCCGGGCTTTGCTTTTTCCTGCAGAATATTTTCACACCAGGGTAGCATCACTCACCCAAGAACTTCATGAACATAAGAACTTCCTTATGAACTGAAATTTTCAGCTTGCGGCCTTGGTGGCCCACATTTCTAAATCACCTAGCTATTCAATATTTCCTGAAACAGTACAAAGACTGTGGAGGGGGGTCTGTTTCATTTTTATGATGAAGGAAAGCTTAAATGAATTCTCATTTATTTTCCATCATCACAAAATTAGATTTCAGCTGGTGCTGCTGCTAAGTTGCTTCAGTCGTGTCCGACTCTGTGCGACCCCATAGACGGCAGCCCACCAGGCTCCCCCGTCCCTGGGATTCTCCAGGCAAGAACACTGGAATGGGTTGCCATTTCCTTCTCCAGCAGTTGGGTTAGATTTCAGCAGTTGGGTCTAATCTATCAATCTAACCGATCAATCAATCACAACAAAAGGCCACTTTCAGTTTTTCCAGAAAATTCCAACGCAACAGTACTGAAATAAGTTGACTAAATAATTCGTCCTCTCCAGGGATCACGCACCAGTGATACCTCAGCGAGAGATCACTGTCACAGGCACTTTATGCAACCTACACACCTGTAATACCAGGCTTGGCCACCTAAGGCCACCACCAGTCTCTTTATCGAGATTGAAATCTGGGAGTCTTCTGAGCTCCAGTACACTCCACCATCTACACTGTTTAATCGAGTCCTTTATTACAAATGGTTTTAGGCTCTGATGCAAGACAGGAATTTGAAGCATGCTTTTGAGTATTTAATGGCGTTAATTTCTGGTGCACACAAACATCAGCTTCACTCAACAATCCAATAATCTTGCGAAATAAAGAAAATATATCAGGAAATGAAATACAGCATGGAATTCTCCAGGACTTGCAAGGAAAGCAGGTCCCAGATTCCGCAGCCCCACAGAATAGCCGCCTATTTACAGATACTTAAAGTCAAAGAGACACCTATTTACAGACCCTTAAAGACATGAAAATAAATCAAGAAAAGAAAGAGGATGAGAGTGCTTTCAGGTGAAAGAATTGTGGTTTTTTTGTTTTTTTTTTTTTTACAATTAAACATGTTTACTTTACTACCTCAAGTGCTCAAACATGTCCCAAGTTATTTTGAAATGTAACACATCTGATCGTTAGAAATGAAATACAATCCTTGTTGTTGTTGTTCTAACCGGCAGGCATCAGTTGAAACACATCCTACCTGGAAATATGGATGGTCTCTTTTTTGGGCGCCTCAGGTGAATGGGTTCCAAGTTTCTAAAGTTTCTTTGAAGTCTTGCTTTAATATCATTTCCTATGAGTAATTCAGGTGGCAGGCTGCTCCGTCTTGATGATTTATAATCATTTTGCGATGAATTTAGTTTGTTCTTCGTCCTGGAATATAAATTGCTGTCATCAACCGCCATGGTAGGAAATACATTTGATTTTCCTGGCAAAAAATTCTGAAAAGCCAAATCCAGGCGCAGCCGCCTCCGTCTCCACCCCTCCACTCCACTCAGGAGTTCTCATGCTTTGCCCCGCACTTGTCTGGGAAGCTTAGCAAGTTGATAGGCGTGGACTTGAACAGGTGTAGAATTACCAAGCAGCCCCTCCTATCCACAGTAAAGAGCACAGGGGAGGAGAGATATAAAAAATCATTAGGTGCAGGAGGCTGAGGAATGCCAGCAGCTGTGGCACACGGGCAATAAAAGGGGCCAGATGAGGGCTGAGCGTGATCTCTGTTTTATTGGTGCGACGCCATAAAGCAACCACGACTTATTCTTTCAGAATGAATACCTATGCAAATTACAAGCCTAATAATTATTGTTGTTTTCTGAAACTCTTGGAGGTCTTTTTTTTTATATAATTATTGTTGTTTTCTGAAACTCTTGGAGTTTTTTTTTTTTTATAGAAGTTTTGGGGAAACTTTGGGAAACGTTTTTACATTCCCTCCTACCTTTTTGTTTCACACAAGAGAGAGTAAACGTCTGTCTTTACGACACTCCTTATCTGGCGGGCAGTCGACGGGAAGCGGGCTGGACGGAGGAGATGACAGATGGCTGGGGTGAGCAGGAAGGACCCTGGGGTGGGTGTGCATGAGCAGCAGTGCCGCCGGGAACCCAGTGCAGCCCCCCACCTCTCCCTCCCCTCCTGTGCTCTACCTGGAAGATTGCTTCTGGGAAAGGTCAGCTGTCTGACAAGGTCAGAGGTCTAGCCAGTGAGCTGTGCCCTACCACGGATGGCACCCTCCACTCGGCCAGTGGAAACGACCCTGTGGTCTCTGCTGGGTTCCTGCCTGGCTCGCGACTAACGTGGTCAACTGGTTTGGTGGTCTGAGAAAAAGCAGCATTCACCAGATTCCGGCTCGACCTGTCCCATGCGTGCTTTCTCTCTCTTCCGGACTTTGCATTCATACATCCTTTGTTCCCTTCCCCCTTGTTCTATTTATGTGGAAAGGCTCTGCCCTCTTTTCTCTGACTCTGCAGAACTCATAATTCTATCATTTATCCTCTCATGTCCCAGGGCTGGGTCTCCTCTACCCTGCTCCTCCTTGGTCTCTCTCTCTCTCACACACACACACACATACACCCCTTATGTTCTGCTTGACTGCAGTGTGTGTCAGTCAGAAGATAAAGACGATAAAATCTGCCTTTTCTCTTCCCAGTGCCTGGAATCAGTAGATACATTATAAGGGATTTAGAGGCTGTTTCAGAGATCACTGTTTACTTTGGTTTGTGCTTGTATGCGTGCGTGTGAAGAGACTATTTGCAAGTCTCTGGACTGTAGCCGGCCAGGATCCTCTGCCGTGGAATTCTTCAGGCAAGAATACTGGAGTGGGTTGCCATGCCCTCCTCCGGGGGATCTTCCTAAACCAGGGATGGAACCCACGTCTCTTATGTCTCCTGTATTAGCAGGTGGGTTCTTTACCACTAGCGCCACCTGGGAAGCCCTTACCTTGGTTTACTGTATGCCAAGTAGGTTAGATTATTTGATAGAATTTAGGAGCTGGGTCTTTTCACCTGAGTATAAGTTTCATTCTCTTTTCTCCTTTTAGCAAATAGTTCTTTTTACAGCAGATTTTCTGAAGAGTAAAGATTTTGTTTTTGTTTTTTTTTTAAGAAATGTGTCCAGGTTAGGGTTGGACTATAACCCATAAATTATAATCCAGCAAGCTGTTTACATATTAGATTATTAAGTTATTTTACTAATTATACACCATTTCCCTTGTAGGACTTAAAACTATTTTGTCAAGTTGGAACATACCACAAACTTCAAAACAATGAGTGGCTTGTACAAAACTATTTTGAAAAGCCCATGAGACTTCTTGAATCTCCCTTAGCTTAATGAAAACACACTTTTTTTTTCCAGCAAAGAAATTAAAAGTAAAGCATTACTTAAAGTTTGAGGTAATGATTTAACAGGAGAAAAAATACATTTCCATAATAAAAATCTAGAGAACAGTGGTTAAGTTTTGAGTCCCTAACAGGGTAGAGCCCTAGGCCACAAAATACTGGATGTTAACAGGGGGAAATCTAGCAAAGATAAGCTGAAAGTCGAGCTTTGAGTGGCTCTCTTTCCCAATTCACAGTATCCTCAGGGGGCTGAGCAAGAGTGCAGACGAAATGAAATGGAGCCTCAGAAGCAAGGTGTGATTATCACATGGAGTGTGGGACAGGCATGGCTGCCCACGGAGAGCCTGGCTGCAACACAGGGTTAGGAGCTCAGGCATCTGGAACACAGTAACAACAGCTGTGGTTACTGCACGCTTAATACCGGCCAGGTTCTGTGCTAAGCTTTGGACATGCATCATCTCACGGATCCCTCCTAATCCCCCTGCTCTACAGACGAGCACACAGAGACTGCCAAATGCCAAGGAACCAGGGGAGAGGAGATCAGAACACAGATTTGACCTGCCTTCAATGCTTCTGCCCAAGTCCATGCTTTAAGCTACACCATACTGAAGAAAACAAAGCAGAAACTACCATACTCCAAAGTATGCCATGCTGCATTCTTCAATGCATATGTGAAATCTGAAAGAACTCTAAAGTCTTTCTCTACCTTTCCATTGCGCCACTGAGTGAGGGAGGAGGGGTCTGGCTGACCTAACTCCAGCTCTACCTCGCCTGCCATAACCCAGCTGTCAGGATGTCTGTAAGATCCAGGCAATGGCATTAAGAAAAAGCAGAAGGAGAATTCAGATTCTTGCTTTAATAAAAATGTATTCATATTGAGACTTTTCATATTAAAATGCATTTTAGATAAATGCATTACATTTTCCTGAGATTTAAATCATAATTAAGGGGAAAAAAATCCCACCTCACTTGAAGGTGTCCCTCATCTCTTGATCTTCTAAAAATAAAATGATGTTAGAGAGGGTTTGAGGGTTCCAGATATTCTCAGTGTAACCCCTCTCCTACCAAACTATTCTCCACTCATTGGGAATAAAAAAAGATATGATTCTAGTCATTTAATATGTTTTCTTAAAGAGAAAAGTGAGAACAGCTATTATTCAAATTTTAGGATAATGATAAAAGGGCCAATTTTTATTTTAAAATAGTATTAAATTTGTGAACATGAAAAAAGTAAACTTTCCTTTCAAAATATTTAAATTGGCTGACAAGAGGAATGATAATCAGCCACAAAGAATTCAGCTTGGTTTGGGCTAAAGGAGAATATTCATAGACTGTGATGTTAAATCCATCTCTCCCTCCTCATGGTAAGTCACAAGTGGAATTTCATTTTTTTTTCAAGTAGTTCAAAGAATGATGATGATATTGGGCTCTGAGCTAAAAGAAATCTTAGAGTGTAATTAAGTAATTTAAAATATATAATTGGACATCTTCTATTGCTATACTTTTAATAACCATGATGCTTTAAAGGTTTCCATTCTCCCCAAAATCCAATATATTCATCTCCTTTGAATTATTCTAATTTCTTATCCTTCAAGAAGCTGTGTATTTTTTTATTAAATGATGTTACCACCTCATGAATATTTTATTCTTCCTGCTAATAAGACATTGTCGTCTTTCTCTTCAAGTGTTCAAATATTCCATAGAAAGACATTTATTTTCTCATTTTATGGCTATAATTTTCTTGCGAATTTTGGTAGTTTTAAAAAGAGAATTTTAAAGTGAATTTTGGTAGTTTTAAAAAATCTAAATTATTTGAATTTTTTGAGAAAAAGGCAAGTTGAGAACTGTACAGTTTTATAACGGTCACCATCTTGCTCATTAAAACCTTCTGAGGAATGATCCACCAGGATTTTAGGCCTGTTAAGATTCACCCAATAAACTCCCAAATCTCAGTTTGACTCGATCTGACTCTCAATTTTATATCTTGCAAATATATTTCTGAATTTTTGAGCTCTCTATTCAATTTGTAAACTGAGAGGACCCATTATTCAGTGGGTTTGACACCAGGAAAAAAACTCATTGTACAGAGTATCAGGATGAAGAATATATCACCAAGCCAAGCTCCACCGACGCCTCCCTCTGAGAGGTCACCTGCCGCCTCTCACTGCTGACACTCTCTGCCTGGTGTTGTTAACACACCTGCAATATTATCCAGGATGTGACTAAGGCGGAAGAAATCTTCCCTCAGTTCCTAAAAATACAATGGAAGCTTTCAGTATTTGTCTCATTGGCTGTCCCTGGCAAATTAACACTAATGGGCAGCCTTTCCCTCTTCTGATTCTCTGCTCCCTTGGTGATCTCGACACTAAGATCTCTTGTTTTTCATCCTACCTCTCAGATCCCTCCTGCTTGGATTCTTTCAAGGCTCCTTAGAAGTGTATTTTCTCCCCTCCTTCACTCTCCCCTTTTCTTGAGCCAGCCCACTGATTGAGCATCTACTTTGTGTTTGATCCCTGGTCTGGTAGATGCCCTGAAGAAGGAAATCCCACTCCCGTATTCTTGCCTGGGAAATCCCATGGACGGAGGAACCTGGTGGGGTCTACAGCCCATGTGGTTGCAAAGAGTCAGACACAACTTAGCAACTAAACAACAATGTGCCTGACACCATAAGCAGTCGAAGGTCTCTGCCCTCAAGAAGCTCTGCATCTAGGAAGGGAGCAGACCTGTAACAAACAAGTTACTGGTGCACAGAGTCATCACTGTGCAGAGGTGAGGTAGAGAAAGCTACTTTGTCAGCTCTTTCTGGTGGGGAGGTGACTGGGAAGGGAAGGGTTTTCAGGGGAGAAGGAGCGAGTTCACAAGAAAGATGGAGGGAACCAGGGCAAAGGCACTAACACGTGACATCACACCAAATGCCCACATGATCCAGCACAGATGCTGGGGCCTGCCAGACACGGGAAGAGATGGAGCGATCCCAGCAGACAGGAAAAACCGTAAGCTGGCATTATACATATTTCTAAACACCACCACAAATTGGACATACAGAAGACAATCTCCTTTAAAAAAAAAAATCAATATTAAAAAAACTGACTCTAACCTTTGCAAACACTTTGGTAATTCCAAACAAAATTTAAAAAGACATTAAAAAAAATCTTGCTCCAGTAAGTAACCTTTCTCCTGAACCATCTTTATTTATTCCAGAGTCTATGATACAGAGGCTTGTGGAAGTAGACTCTTACTCAAGTTTTTAATGTCATACAGGCTGTACCTTTTTTAAAAAAGCTTTCAAACCAGCTCTGACTGACTTGAAATCCAACTTCATTTGCAACTGCATTCTTCTTTGTCCAATTTTGCAAGTCTCAGCAAAATGCCAGCATAAACTGCCAGAACTGTTCTCAAATGAAGGTAGGGCTTAAGGGCACATTTTTCTGGGCTTATTGATGAGCTCTTTGGTGAGAGGACAACATAAACAAATCTCCCTCCTTGCCCCCAACACACCTACACGGTCTGCGAGAGGAAGGATGGGTAGCTAATTTTTTCTTTTTAAGGAATTGAACCAAAATTTGCATAAGAGAATTGAAGTGTTTATTTTGTCCAAATACTAGATGGTGTAACCTCAGAAATGCGGTTTCTAAAACCAGGTTGACAAGTGTCTGCTGTCACTCAGATGGCCTCAGCAGCGCTGTCACTCAGTGGTGCTCAGCCAAGGTCTCAGCCTCGACTGTAACTTTTGTCTGCGTGTCAAGGACGTTAAGTCCAAGCCCCACCTCAAACTTCTCTGTGGTGTGCTAGATCTGAAACGGTGGGTGGTGTACACATTTGTCAAAAGGAATCAAACTCTATACATTTAAGTATGACGGGTTTCCCAGGTGGCTCAGTGGTAAAGAATCCGTTTGCCAATGCAGGAGATGTGGGTTTGATCCCTGGCTCCTGAAGATCCTCTGGTGAAGGGAATGGCTACCAACTCTAGTATTCTTATCTGGAGAAATCCCATGGACAGAGAAGCCTGGTGGGCTACAGTCCAGGGGGTCACAAAGAGTCAGACTCAGCTGAGCACACAGTACACACACACACACAGAGGAACAATTTATTATACATCATACTCCTGCCTGGAAAATCCCATGGACGGAGGAGCCTGGTAGGCTGCAGTCCATGGGTCGCTGAGGGTCAGACACGACTGAGCAACTTCCCTTTCACTTTTCACTTTCATGCGTTGGAAAAGGAAATGGCAACCCACTCCAGTGTTCTTGCCTGGAGAATCCCAGGGACGAGGGAGCCTGGTGGGCTGCTGTCTATGGGGTCACACAGAGTCGGACACGACTAAAGTCACCTAGCAGTAGCAGCAATTATACCCAATACAACTTTTCTTAAAAAGGCAAAGTTATACTTCTGCCCCAGTTCATTCAACCAAGATTCAGACATATTCTGGGCTTCAGTTAATAAAATTAATCAATAAAAGTGGAAAAAGTTCTGATTGCATCATCTGCCTCAGTTTAGTTCAGTCACTCAGTTGTGTTGCTCTTTGCAATTTCATGAACTACAGCACCCCAGGCTTCCCTGTCCATCACCAACTCCTGGAGTTTACTCAAATTCATGTCATCTGCCTCAAGAGGAAGTAAAAAATACACACAGACTCAAGAGTTAGGTGAGTCCTTTTCACTTACGAATTTTCTTAATCTGAATCATGTCTTCAGTGTTCAGTTTACACACTGCAGAGCTCCAAGAATGCCTGAAAGACGTCTATCCAATAATCCCACGTAACACATTCACTGTGAGTTGCCCAGAGAAAGTGCTCAATCAGTACAACAGAATGAACAACAAGTAAATGAGTAAAAGACTGCGATTGAAAGAAAAAAAAAAAAAAATGAAGGCATGTCTTAAGAGGAAGTTTCCTTACAAGCTACCAAGAAAAAGTGTGAGATCTTTTCGGCCAAAGAACTTCAAGATTAAGATAAACATGGGTGATCTTAAGTGACTTGGGTGTAGCCCTGCTAGACACTGAGAGCTGGATAAAATGAGCTGGTCTGAAGGTGAGTGAATGTCGCTCAGTCATGTCCAATTCTTCGCGACTCCATGGACTACACAGTCCGTGGAATTCTGCAGGCCAGAATACTGGAGTGGGTAGCCTTTCCCTTCTTTGGGGGATCTTTCCAACCCAGGGATTGAACCCAGGTCTCCTGTATTACAGGCAGATTCTCTACCACAAGGGAAGCCCAAGGATACTGGAGTGGGTGGGTAGTCTACCCCTTCTCCAGCGGACCTTCCTGACCCAGGAATCGAACCGGGGTCTCCTGCATTGCTGGCAGATTCTTTACCAGCTAAGCTACCAGGGAAGCCCCTGCTTGTCTGAAGACTTCCCACAATTTCAGACTCTGCTGACACTCTTGGGACTCTCCTATGGGAACCTTCCAGACTTAAGTGGCAGCGTGAGTGCCTGCACTGGCTTTGTAGATGGATCCAACACTGCACTGATCATTCAGGTGACATCACCCATTTAACGAAAAAACGTGAAATGTCAGTCACCGAACTAGCTCTTCTGTGCAAATTCAGGTGTTGTTGTTCAGTTGCTAAGTCATTTCCGACTCTTTGCAGTCTCACGGACTGCAGTATACCAAGCTTCCCTGTCCTTCACCATCTCCCAGAGCTTGCTCAGACTCATCCACTGAGTCGGGACCTTTTCCTCTTGCCTTCAATCTTTCCTATCATCAGGATCTTTTTCAATGAGTCGGCTCTTGCGCAATAGAAAAACTTTACAATTCACGCCATTTAAATCCAAGATAGCTTTATAGGTTAGCATTTTTAAAAAAACATCTCATTGCTTCTTCTGCAAAGAAAAGTAAAAAATGAAGTCTCTCAGAAACTGATAGTAAGCAGACCAAAAACAACTATTAAGAATGTAGATTTAAATATCATAATTTAAAAATCTGATCCAGCGGACAGAGAATTCTCTACCCCAAAATAATGTCTTAGATTTATTTAGAACATCTAAAAAATGATGGGCTTTGCTGGTGGCTCAAACAGTAAATAATCTGCCTGCAATGAAGGAGACCTGGGTTCAGTCCCTGGGTCAGGAAGATCCCTTGGAAAAGGGAATGGTAACCTATTCCAGTATGAACCATGTACAAGGCCATGAAACAAAATTCAAAATACTAGTTTGTTTTTTATCATACTCTATGAGATATTCTTTTATCACAACCCAATAAAACTGGGAGTCAATAAAAAACAGCAGCAAACATTTTCTTTTAATCTAATGCTGATAATAGTCTTTGTTATGTATTCTTCTAGTCATGTCCTATCTAAGTATTTCTCCTGTAGTATTTCCTTGGTCCTCATGAGTGTGGTACCACCACTGCCTCTACTTTATAGAGGAGGAAACTCTTTAAGAGGGGCCAAGGACAGTGCAAGATGCAAGAGGGTTCTCTTCACATCCTCTCCAGCATTTATTGTTTGTAGATTTTTTGATGATGGTCATTATGACTGGTGTAAGGTGATATGTCATTGTAGTTTTGATTTGCATTTCTCTAATAATGAGCAATGTTGAGCATCTTTGCATGTATTTGCTGGCTGTCTCTATGTCTTCCTTGGAGAAATGTCTGTTTAGGTGTTTCGACCATTTTTTTGATTGAGTTGTTTGGTTTTTTTTTATATTGAGTTGCATGAGCTACTTGTATATTTTGGAGATTAATCCTTTGTCAGTTGCTTTGTTTGCAAATATTTTCTCTCAGTCTGAGAGGAAGGTTCAAGAGCAAGGGCATATATATATGTGTGTGTGTATATGTGTGTGTGTATATATATATACACATACATATATATATATATATAAGCTGATTCATGTTGTTGTACGGTAGAAACTAACAAAACCCTGAAGCAATTATACTCTAAAATTTTTAGCATTTTTAAAAAGTTAAAAATGAACAAAAGAGAGGCCAAGAAACTGCCAGGCTCCTTTGTCCATGGGATTTCCTAGGCAAGAATAGTAGAGTGGGTTGCCATTTCCTTCTCCAGGGGATCTTCCTGTATCTCCCTCCTTGCAGGCAGATTCTTTACCGTTGGAGCCACTAGGGAAGCCCCTTGAGAAACTGCATTAGTAACTAATTACAACAAAGCCTAGTTTTCCTTTAATACTAAACTTTCTAATATATAATTTCCCCTATGATTCTTTGTTTCCCAACTATCTTCAGGCTCTTCTCTTTTGATTTTGTCTTCCCTCTCCCTGGTGTCTTATCCTTATCAAAGCATCTTCTTGGCTCTACCCTCATTTTGGGGTCTTTTTTTTTTTTTTTTTAATAACCAAGAAAGAGCAAATGAATCAAATGAGCAATTTCAAATGGTGTCCTTCCAGTATCTCTCCCTCGGGTATTGAAAGGAGCCACCATTTTATTTCCTTTCTCCATGAATTAACTTCCAACTCTGGGTTCCAAATGTCTGTTTCACACAAGATTTAAACACGTGTCATGTCTGTTTCCTCACTGTTGAGTCCTGGCCAGCTTCGAGGAAACTGTGTGAAAACCTGGAACTATCTTTACTCGTAATTGTTGTTGCTGTTCCGTTGTTAAATTATGCCCGACTCCTTGAAACCCCAGGGACTGCAGCATGCCAGACTTCCCTGTCCTTCACTGTCTCCTGGAGTTTGCTAAAACTCATGTCCATTGAGTCATTGTTGTCATCCAAACATCTCATCCTCTGTCATCCCCTTCTCCTCCTCTCTTCACCGGTAAGGTGGGCCGCAAATTTTCAGTTCTCTTAGGCCTCCAAATCATCTCAGAAAGATCTATCTATCTGTTCTTCTATTTATTATCATTTTCTAAATAAAAGGTGATTTAATTTATATCATATTCTCGAAGCTAGAAAAGGTTGAAGTATCAGAAACCAAACTTCACATAAGCTGAACTAACATCTTTCAACTCTTTCTCCATAAAACATAACTGCAAATTTATACTATTAACTCAGGATGAATAGCTAAGACACAGGATCTTAAGATAACTCTTACAGCAGACCTATTTTTGGTTTCTTGCACAAGTTCATGGTTCTGTTGCTGATTTTATAAGTACTATTAGTAATTAGGATTGAAAGGAAGGCAGATATTTTCATAGTTCAGTTCAGTTCAGTTAAGTTGCTCAGTCGTGTCCGACTCTTTGCGACCCCATGAATTGCAGCACGCCNGATTGTACAGAGCTTCTCCATCTTTGGCTGCAAAGAATGTAATCAACCTGATTTTGGTGCTGCCCATCTGGCGATGTCCATGTGTAGAGTCTTCTCTTGTGTTGTTGGAAGAGGGTGTTTGCTATGACCAGTGCATTTTCTTGGTAAAACTTTATTAGTCTTTGCCCTGTTTCATTCTGTATTCCAAGGGCAAATTTGTCTGTTACTCCAGGTGTTTCTTGACTTCCTACTTTTGCATTGCAGTCCCCTATAATGAAAAAGACATCTTTTTTGGGTGTTAGTTCTAAGAGGTCTTGTAGCTAATCTAAAAAAAAAAAACTTCCTATTTTAGATTCTTTCTAGCTATTTTTCTAAATTCTTTTTTTTTATTATGAAGAAAATGTTTGTTGCAGAGTATCTGGAAAGCACAAAAAAGTAATAAATAAAAGACAACCACTGTCAACATTTTGGCATTTTGGTTCCAGATTCCAGGCTTTGTCTTACCATCTCCCACCCGCTCAGATTCAACCTCAGAGCCCCTTCTTATCTGTGAGAGGGGTACCATGTGACTGGAGGGGCCAATGTGTCTGAAGCCACCCAACGGAGACCAGTGAGTGGGGCTGTCGTGTGTACTAAAATGCGGTGGGTAGACACTGAAAAATGAGTAAACATCTCTCCCCTGCAGGGCAGCAGCTTCTCAAGTTCAGTGGACCAGTGCTTGTGGAGGACCGAAGATCAGATGTGCCTCATCCTCTGATTTTTCCAGAAAAGCTAGAAACCCTGATTTTCGTGGTGTTGGAGAAGGNCTGTCGTGTGTACTAAAATGCGGTGGGTAGACACTGAAAAATGAGTAAACATCTCTCCCCTGCAGGGCAGCAGCTTCTCAAGTTCAGTGGACCAGTGCTTGTGGAGGACCGAAGATCAGATGTGCCTCATCCTCTGATTTTTCCAGAAAAGCTAGAAACCCTGATTTTCGTGGTGTTGGAGAAGGCTCTTGAGAGTCCCTTAGACTGCAAGGAGATCAAACCAGTCAATCTTAAAGGAAATCAACCCTGAATATTCATTGAAAGGGCTGATGCTGAAGATGAAGCTCCAATCCTTTGGCCACCTGATGCGAACAGCTGACTCACTGGAAAAGATCCTGATGCTGGGGAAGATTGGGGGCAGGAGGAGAAAGGGATGGTTGGATGGCATCATCGACTCAATAGATGAGTTTGAGCAAGCTCTGGGAGGTAGTGAAGGACAGGAAAGCCTGGCGTGCTGCAGTCCACGAGGTCCCCATGAGTAGGACTTGACTTAGCAACTGAACAACAAGAAGCCTGATCTGTAAATGCTGGCTTCAGACTTCTGTTTTTCTGGTTTTGTGGGGAGGTTTTTGGCCACACCGTGCAGCATGTGGGATCTTAGTTCTCTGACCAGGGATCAAACTCAAGCCAGAGCCCCTTGCACTGAAAGCTCAGGGTCTTAACCACTAGACCTCCAGGGAAGTCCCTGACTTCAGGTTTTTAAAGACAGGACATAGGCCAAAGAAACCAAGACTATGTATCAATCGAGGCCTGTGGTTTAACCCCCTTCCCTGGGCCACATGGTCAGTCTTCACAGAACTTGAGTCAGTGCCTTAAACCATCATTTTCAAAGAGGGGTTCTGTGAAAGCTCTAGTGGCAGAGCTGTGTCCAGGTGAGAAACATCTAGGAAGTTCTGCCAACAACTGTCCTCTCTTGGACAGTCACCATGCAAGAGTCCACGCTGTAGACTCTTGAATCTTGCAGCAAAGAACCAACCCCAGTTAACTCTGTTTAACTGGCATTTTCCAAAAGTGGTCGAATTGAAAACTTTCTTTCCCCTTGTTTTCTCTGTAACAATTATTAGTATCCTTCAAGCCCTCATGTTGTGCAAAACAAAAGGCCATTTGCTAAGGCCTCTTTGGGCCTTGTGACAGGCCACAGAGAAGAAAGGAACAAGCTTTACATCTTTGCAGGCTGTTTGCCTGGCCCGCCCTCCCCTACTAGGAGAACAGATCTCAGGGCTAAGCAATCAATACAAAACCAGCTACTGTTGCCTGTGCTGAAAAAGATGGACCAGAGAAAAGTAACTTCAAATAATTTAACTCAGACTCAGAAATCCAATACAAGCCACAGAAGTATCCTTATAATTTATCCAGGCAACAAAAGGAAAGAGGTTTTACTCTTCTAACACACACCAACTGTTGGAAGGGGGCAAGGGAAGTCAAAATATCATTATATTTTTCTACAGATTGTCCTCAAAATAGACAGAAAATAACTGAAACTCAGCAGTGTTCTCACTCAATTGGTAGTTACTCTGTTACACACAAACCTGTATTTTTCTTGTTGTTGAACAAGTTTATCCACAAACGATCAGTTATCACACCACCTTAATGAAATGCTGCCCTATTAGGGAGGTCATTTTTTTTTTCCATCTGTGACTGCTTGTGGTTTCATTCCAGTCTTTACAGGGATGTAGAAGAGGTCTGACTAGTAATTTGAAAAAAAAAAGCTGTTTTGTGGTTTTCCATTTTTCCACAATAATTCTTTTGAAATTCTCAAAAATGACCCACTGCCTCAGCTCCAGCTTTCATATGTTTTTCTATTTTTGTCAAACCTTTATTTTTATTTAGTGTTGTGGTTTCTCTCATTTCCATTTTCTACACTGAGAGAGGATTCCTACAGTAATGAAATGTTTACAAATTCTGAAAAATTTTAGGGTTTTGTAGAAACTAGCATGGAATTCTTGTGTAATTCAGACTTGAAAAAAATGACAGAATATTAATCAACTATTACAAATGTTTATTTCTTTCCCATTCCAGGAGAGGAACCATGGGAAAAAATTCTTTAAATCATTCAATACGAGTTCCCTGCACTGAGATATCATTTAGTAAGGTAATACTAAAGATAATACTGAGAAGGTCATCCTCAGTATCTGAGGGGCAGTGGTTCCAGGATCCCAAAAGTGGATATCAAAATCAACAGATGCTCAAGCCTCTTTGGTAAAATGTCACAGCTGGCTTAATTCAAGAAAGCGGAACCTGTGGATGCGGAGGGCCAGCCATATATATTATACTATATATGTGAGTGCATACATGCTCAGTTGTGTCCAACTCTTTGCGACCCCATGGACAGTAGCCCGCCAGGCTCCTCTGTCCGTGGAATTCTCCAGGCAAGAATACTGGAGCAGGTTGCCATTTCCTCCTCCAGGGGATCTTCCCGACCCAGGGATCGAACCTGCATTTCCTGCATCTCCTGCAATGATAGGCAGAGTCTTCACCACTGAGCCACCTGGGAAGCTTGTACAGAGATACACATATGAAGCCTCCTTTCCCTAGAAAACGTCTACAATTTAACTTCCACCTTGAAATACCAAAATGACTTCAGTGAATGCCCACATCTAAAAATCAGCAGTATTTTGTACTGTTTACTAGGGGGTGCAAGGAGGGGACAGAAGCTAGGTGATCACATAACACATTGTTAGGGTGAGTGGGCTGGAATATTAATGGTGACTTTATCGGATACTGAGGACGTAAGTGGTTCTCTTGTGACTCTGTGTGAACATTCTTTTTCCCCAAACCAGTCAGTCATTTGCATCTTCTTCTTACATCCTGTAGCTGTCAAATGCTCTTCCTTGACACAGATAAAAGCTGTAATTTTCTACATGGAGTGGTCTTTTTTTGGAGGAGGTATGTGGTTTTGGTTAATGTTGTTTTGTCTACATTCCTTGCCAACATTTCTTCTGATGCTATGATTCACAGAAGATTTACTATTTTACTAATCCCCAGTTGGGGAGGGGAGCATAAGAAGACATAAGTGTATCTGTGCACACGCCTGTATCTTTATCTATATGTCTAAGCAGCCTGGGATTTTGTGTGTGCTTTGTGCTCAAGCACTCAGTCATATCTGACTCTGATCTCCCTATGGACTGTAGCCCACCAGGCTCCTCTGTCCATGGGATTCTCCAGGCAAGAATACTGGAGTGGGATGCCATGCCCTCCTCCAGGGGATCTTCCTGACCCAGGGATTGAACCCGAATCTCCTTGTCTCCTGCACTGAAGGTGGATTTTTTACACTAAGTCACCAGGGATTTTTAGACAGGTACTATTCACTGAGGGATAACATTTCATCATCCTGTGCTTTCATTCTCAAGTACTGGTGGTGAGTTCTTCAGATACATAAATTCCTCAGACCTATGCTACCCAGTGGCGCTAGTGGTAAAGAACCCGTCCACCAATGCAGGAGACGTAAGAAACACAGGTTCGAATTCTGGGTCGGAAAGATCCCCTGGAGGAGGCCATGACAACCCATTCTAGTAGTCTTGTTTGGAGAATCCCACAGACAGAGACGCCTGGCTGGCTACAGTCCATGGGGTCACAGAGTCAGACAGGACTGAAGTGACTTGGCACACACGCATGCTACCACCTCATCATTGGGCTCATGTCCAACTACCTGATATTCATTTCCATCTGGGTATTCAAGATCACTCAAGGCTCAGCAGGTCCAGCCCTGAAATCATCATGGTCTCTAAATTGCTATCCACCCTGCATTTTCTTGACCACTTGAGTTTCTAACTTGGGAATCATTCTAAATTCCCTCCTCTCCCCAACACCACATAGAGTGCTTAGCCGGTGCTGCCAATTTTACCTCTTTGAATGCGTCGCTTCCTCTATTCCTGTCAACCTTGTCCCAGTACAGGTCTCCATTAACTCTTGCCTAGACTCGTCCTAATGGCTTCCTGGGTCTATAGGTGGAAAGCCAACGAAGGCTCCATCTCCATACCTTGGCATCATTACGCCTTCGCTCCATGACCTGGGGCCAGTTCACTTCCTGACACTCACCTCTTACGACAGCCTTCTTTGCACTGGCCTGCTCAGCGATGCTCAGCTGCACATGGTTGCATCCTGACCACTCCTCACTCCCAGCTGTCTCTCAGTTAATGTCCTGGTTCTCACTGGTGTCTTCTCCTGGGGTCTTTTTCTCACCCTCTCCTTATCCCTTAATTCCCTTCGTCCTCTCTGGCACCACTTCTCTCCTACTCTGCCCAATTCCCCAGGCTCCATTAAGAAACTATTTCTGGGGACTTCCCTGATGGCCCAGTGGTTAAAGATCTTCATTCCAATGCAAGGACGCAGGTTTGATCCCTGGTCGAGGAACTAAGGTCCCACATGTTGTGGAGCAACTAAGCCCGTGTGCCACAACTGAGACCCAGTGCAGCCAAATAAATGAACAACAGGAAAAAAAGGAAGAAAGACGCTTCCTGGCTTTTCCCAGCTACTTTAGTTGCATCTCTGAGCTCCCAGCTCCCTCAAATTCCTACTTCCTTTCCAACACTGTTTTATTATGATCTGCCCATGCATCCTTCTCCCTTGCTGGCATGTAACTCACTTCTTACACATCTTTGTTCCCTGGGCTGTGGCACTGGACGGTCACCCTTCTGACTTATTGGGGTCACCTAAGCCAGGCCCCCAGGGCTAAGAGCAGAGGGCAGAGTAGGTTCCAGGAGAACTGTGTCTCCTGATTCGCAGCTTCTAGAAGCAGTTTAGGGCTGCAGGATTTTATTTTCATACACTTTAATACAAATACCTAACTAGCTGACATCAGCGGAAGAAAGGAAGTTAGAAAAAGGAAAATGAGTTCAACACCCACTGAAATATGTAGGTAAAAGGCTGATGTGTTAGGATAAGGCCTGAGAACCAGACTCCAGGTTGATTTTCTTGATTCACAAATGGTGTAAACTTGACCATAAAACAACTGCTTTGGTTAAGTTTCAAAGGAGTGCAAAAAAAAAAAAAAAAAAATCACAAAAAAGTTATTTTTTAAAACATTATACCAAAAAAGAGAGAAAGAAGGGACGAGAATTCTAGTGCTAATTCATTTAACTGGTACTTAATTTAGAATCTAAATGATACACAATAGATTTCGGCAAGGACAGCAGCCCCATTCCAAGGGAAGAGGCAGGAAGGCAGAAGGGTAAAGTGTTTTCTTGTTTTTTAATTTTTATTTTTTAATTGGAGGATAAACTGCCTTCCAATGTCATGTTAGTTTCTGCTGGACAACAGCGTGAATCAGCTGTATGTATACATATATCCCTTCCCTCCCACCAACCCACCCCCGTTCCACTCCTCTAGGTCATCACAGAGCACCAAGCGGAGTTTCTACAGCAGCTTCCCACTAGTTACTTGTTTTGCACATAGTAGGGTATAGATGTCAATGCTATTCTCCCAATTTGCCCCACCCTCTCCTTCCCCACTGTGTCCACATCTGTTCCCCATGTCTGCATCTCTATTCCTGCCCTGCAAATAAGTTCATCTGTACCATTTTCTAGATTACACATATTAATATACGGGCTGGAAGGGTGGGGGCCTGGCTCTACTGTCTGCCACTGTGAATGGTGTCTCCTTGTGAACCTCAATCCCCTTCTGGAAACACTGGTCTCTGAACATACCATGGGGCTTGTGGAGGTAAAAATAGTATACCCACCAAGGGCTGACCCCCTTGGGGTCATACATATGATTCTATGGTCCCATTCCATTCAATGCATCACCATATTTACTGAGCTCTTTTATGTACCCAGGCAGTGGAAGGTGGGAATAAAGAATAAAAAAATTCCTGAGCTTGAGGAATCACAATTTTTTTTTTTAATAAAAAAATTTTTTTTTAATTTTTTTTTTTTTGGCATTGTAAGTATTCTGTTTTTTGATTTGTGGTTTTCTCTGGCTTTTAAACACTCTTTTCTCAGAATACACAAATCCACCTAATAACATTTTAATCATCTTCCTCTTAAGTTTGAACAAATAGTGCACTTCCAACTTAGAGAATCTGCTTTTCCTTCTGCCTGTAATCAGGTACCAGAGGCTACAAGAATCTCGGTGTTCGGCATTCAAAGCTTAACCATCAAAATGGATCCACTGAGGGGGGGCATATATGTGGGGGGCTGCTGGTGGAGCTGGGGGTCATCTTTAACTCTCCTCATCATACATGGGTCACAGCACAGCTGTTGTAATCCCATGAGCATCCTTGGAGCCTAACACAGGCAGTTCCAGGTGCAGCATTGTTCTTTGCTCAGACCAGGAGCTTAGGCTACACAGGGAGCTACCAGCAGCTGTCAGCCCACAGCCAAGTGTAACAAGCCAAACTGTTCCCTCTTTGCTCATTTCTTCCTTCAAAACAAAACACCAGGTTGTGCACCAGGAAGGGAAGGGTTTGGTGGACATGATAAGTCCATGTGATGCTGTCTTATGTTCTGTTGAATGTTTGAGGGATTATCACTTGGGACTACAGAGTAAGTAAATGGTATTTTAAATGAAAACTTGGGTTAGACCTTAAAATAGCATTTTGAATTGAGTTAGTCTAATATAGTGTAAATGAGAGATATTCAAATAACCCAAATTGGGCCACAATTAAACAGCTTTATTTAGAAAAAGTTAGAAATTGTATCTGCATTTAAAAGATATTTTCCCTTCCATTTCACTGTATCAAAATCTTATTGAACAACAAGTATTATATTATGGTTTGGTTTATATTCTGTCTTTTTGATGAAAGTAATACTTCAAGTACATGTATAGAATGAGAAGGAATAGTTATTTACTAACCACAATTATAACAGCATAATTGTGGTTGCTGCTGCTGCTAAGTCACGTCAGTCATGTCCAACTCTGTGTGACCCCATAGACCGCAGCCCATGAGGCTCCGTCCCTGGGATTCTCCAGGCAAGAATACTGGAGTGGGTTGCCATTTCCTTCTCCAGAGGAATCACAATTTAATGAACCAAAGAGAACAACTCTACCTGACCTCATGGACTGTCTGGCTATTGTAAAGAACAGCCGGGAGAAGCCTTGAGCAGCAAAAAGGGGGAGGGGAGTAAAGGAGCAAAATGATTCCCATGGCAAAAACGTCCAGCACTTTACACAGAGATGCTCCATCACAAGATTTCTGTGAGTTTCAGACTCTTCTAGGTGTGTAAAATGTATGTGCACACATATATATATATATACACATATGTATGTATACATACATGTGTATGCGCACACATCCATCTTTTTATATCTTCGTTCTCAAAAGGTCATCAATATCCAGTGTTAAATGAAAGCAATGAACTTTCAAAACTCATCTTCGAATCCCTGTCTACAACACTTTGCTTCCTGCCCTATGCCTGTTACTGCGGCTGTTTAGTCGCTCAGTCATATCCAACGCTTTGGGACCCCGTGGACTGCATGCAGCCCGCCAGGCTCCTCTGTCCATGAGATTCTCCAGGCAAGAATACTGGAGTGGGTTGCCATGCCCTCCTCCAGGGGATCTTCCTGACCCAGGGATCGAACCTGGGTCTCCTGCACTGCAGGCACATTCTTTACCACTGAGCCATCTGGAAGCCCCCTGCCCCATCCCTCCACGTTCACTAACACAAGTCAGGGAAAGAAAGGAGGATAACGGAGGGACCACGACTGCACACAGGCCAGACGCTTCCGCAGTCGAACTGCTCTCATTCCCTTTGCTCTTCTCCTCTCCCTGCCCCCACTGCGGAGCTGACTAGCCTGGGCCATAACATTCAACGAGATGACGACAGTCCTTCTCCCAGGCAGCTCAGTTAGGTTAGGAGGCTGGAACAGTGGGCTGGGGTGAGGGATGCGGTCAGACTGGAACAGAGTGGGAAGAGGGAGGCTCTCTCCACCGGGAGGTCTGGCTGGGAGCCAGCAGTTAAAGGAACATGAGCTCCTTTAGGACAGGTGCAGCTCCAGTGGTCTGAACTCTAGTCCCAAAGCCACCCTCTACAGGTTCTGCACCCTGCCTGAATCTACGGGTTTATTTATACAGCTTGGGTCAACACAAACTAACCTCTGCCCCAGAGAGAAAAAAAACAGTGCTCAGAAAGCCTTTAGCTGGCTACATTAAGTCCTGGCCTTTTGAGAAGTTGCCCAAGCTTTAGACAGGTCACATTCCCACAAGAAATGACCTCTCTTTACTATATTCTCTTTTCTTTCTTTCTTTCTTTTTTTTTTTTTGCTTAAGCAGCCATGAAGAGTGGTGGAATAGAAAAAGAGGATCACAATAATTGTTTGAGATTTCGCTTCTGCAAGCAGCTGGCTGTGAAACACGTCTGTTTACCTTCTTAACACAGAAGAGAAGAGGTTTGAATTATATGGTTTTGACAATTTCCTCCACTTCCAAAACACCTGTGACTCTAGGGGACAAAATGCAAGTGAGAGTGCTATTATTAAACAGGAACAAATTTAAACAAGCAAATTAAATATATATTACCCAAGATGACAGAAATAACATAAATCTAAAGAATATGGAAGGGAAATAGTTAAGAGACATGTAAAACCAGAAAGTAATGAATTAGAAAACTGTAAAATTGATGAATCTAAGAATGTATGTCTATACATGCTCCACTGTGTCCGATTCTTTGTGGCCCCATGAACTGCAGCCCACCAGGCTCCTCTGCCCATGGAATTTTCCAGGCAACAATATTGGAGTGGGGTTCCATTTCCTACTCCAAGGGATCTTTCTAACCCAGAGATCAAACTCAGGTCTTCTGCATTTAAGACAGATTCTTTACCATCTGAGCCACCAGGGAAGCCCCCAAACAGACAGAAAGGTATTTTTAAATTAGAATATATTAGAATATATTCTAATTACAAAATATGGGACGTGGGAGAAGCAAGGCTGTGAGAAAGGGAGTGGTCAGTGTGACCCCAGGATTTCTAGCTTAAGAAATTGGATAATGCTCTTAAGACAGGTAAGACATGTCCATCAACAGATGAATGGATAAGAAAGCTGTGGTACATATACACAATGGAGTATTATTCAGCCATTAAAAAGAATACATTTGAATTAGTTCTAATGAGATGGGTGAAACTGGAGCCAATTATACAGAGTGAAGTAAGCCAGAAAGAAAAGCACCAATACAGTATACTAACTCATATATATGGAATCTAGAAACATGGTGATGATAACCCTATATACAAGACAGCAAAAGAGACACAGATGCATGGAATGGACTTTTGGACTTTGAGGGCGAGGGAGAGGGGGGAAGGTTTGGGAGAATGGCACTGAAACATGTGTGCTGTCATGTGGGAAACGAATTGTTGGTCTATATTCGGCTCAGGATACAGGATGCATGGGACTGGTGCATGAGGATGATCCAGAGAGTTGATGTGGAGTGGGAGGGCGGGGGGGTTCAAGATTGGGAATTCATGTACACCTGAGATGAAAATAAATAAATAAATAAATAATTAAAAAATAAAAACAACCTTCTTATCATTCCCCCCCCCCCAAAAAAAAGACAGGTAAGACAGGAGGTGGAAAAACGGGAAAACACAGGGTGAGTTCAGCTTGAGTTACCTGAGAGACAGGATATGGAAATATCCAGGGACTAGGGGTATGGAGTTTGGAGCTGAGGAGAGTCCATGTAGGGCTGATGAACCAGTCATCAGTGTATTGTCCTTGGGTGGTCGTAGAATTCAAAGAAAACAGGACTGAACCCAAAAGAGAAATTTAGAATGGTAAGCAAGGGTAGTATGAACCCAGTTCTTTTTTCCTTTACATGGAAAAGAAAAAGATCAGAACTAAAATTAGAGAAGACGTGAAGACAATGATATCTTGAAATTCAAGGGACAAGAGCTTTTTAAGGTGGGGAATTTCGGAGACAAAAAGTAAATACAATGCAGACTCACTGGACATTGGGGTGACCTGCCCTTTGAAGGGGGTGGGCTTCCTAAAGGACTTTCCATGAAACTGTAGGCTGTATGAAGGCAGGACTGTGTCTGTCTTGTCCATCGTGGGACAGCACATGCTTGGTCAGTCAGAGTTTAGTAACTGAGGACAGTCACGTGAACTGGCTTGGAATAATGTCAGAACCAGAAGCCAAAAAACATGTCAGCTGGTTGAAATCAATTCCCTTCTTTGGACTCTACATTGAATAACAGAGAATATGGAGAGATAGCTGATTTTTGCTGTTTAAAATAGTCTTCTTAATAACGCCTCCTAATTCTTTTCTCCTCATCCTACTTTACTACTTTAGTTATTTTCAGAGAAAATATGTTTTTCTACCCAAATGGCTGTGATTCAAAGGCCTGAGTTAGTGTGAGCTAGCCTTGTAAGAAAGTAAAATGGTCTGATTCTTTAAATTCCAAGGAGAAAGAAAGTGCAATGAAAATATTTTAAAATAATTTGATGCAGGAAGATATTAACCCTGAAATTATCTAAAATTCATTCTTCCTGCCTCAAATGAGTCCCTGCTCTCTCCTAAGCAGACTATGAAACATGTCAGTAAAACTTTTTTTTTTTTTACCTTTTTCCATATAACAAGTGGTATAAATATCTTGTAGTTTAATGACAATCTTCTTGAAATCTAGTTCAATTTTTGCAAAACTCTCTCAAAGATTATGTGCACCATGATTTGATATTTCAGAGAGAACCAATGCTACCAAAGTCAAATAATCAGTGATTTTGACTGTTTAAAAATTTGGTTTATGTAAGAGTTTATTTATGCTGACCATATGAAACCATCTTTAATATAGCCATTACTTTTCCCACTCATGTTAAGGTCACAGTAAACATCTCACAAAAATAAACCAAGAGTCATCTTTTTCATCTTTTACCCAGCACTTCTGTGTGAATAAATACATCCACACAGGTTCAATCCCTGGGTTGGGAAGATCCTCTGGAGAAGGAAATGGCAACCCACTCCAGTACTCTTGCCTGGAAAATTCCATGGACAGAGGAGCCTGGCGGGCTACAAAGAGTAGCCTGTTTCCATTTCCCGTCTCCACGAGTTGCAAAGAGTCAGACATGACTGAGCACACACACATGACACACAACTCATGACAACAGTCTGGAGAGCCAAACAGATAAATGAAAGGAAGGACAAATTCATCTTAAAAAGGAAAGGTTTGACCACTAAGACGGGCTTCTGTGTGACAGGGTGCTTCTTGGACACTGGGGCCTCTGAGTCCATTTTCTATCTTTAGATACATCTGAGTTTGAGAAATAGTCAATCAGATTTCTGAAAATTTGAGTATGAGTGCTCTCCTACAATTCAAACTCTGGTTGCTATTTATTCTAGATAAGCAGATTTATTTTTAGAATATGAAACTTTACAGCTATGTATATGTAAAAATCCTTAAAAAGTCATGAAATAAGGGTCTGTGTATTTTCCAAAATAAACCTTCAGTGTTTATTATTGTTATTATTATTTTTTCCCATCTTCCAAAAATTCAATTTTGTAGGCAGCTTCAGCTCATCCCATTCAGAAATCTGGAGTTCAGTTTCTAGCAAGATCCCAGTTGCCCCAGTGAAGCTTAGAATGATGTGCTGAGCTATTATAAATAATTGAAGAATGAGATAACCCATTTCTTCCTTTCATCAATATAAAGGGAAGGTCTTTGGAAAGAGGAAAAATGATACAGTAAGAATGTGCTTCGGTTGAAGAAAAACAAGACTCCATGAGGAAAGCAATTTTTTATCCTAGCTCTAGTATAGTCGCTCAGTTTCAGAGTTCTTGCTACTCTCTTCTTGGGTAAACTACATAGTTAGGAATAAATGGACTAAACACTGTAGTGTAGCAATCTATACCATTTATTTTGGAACTAGATTCAGTATTGAATTGCTTTTCCACTGTGCTATATGAAACAAAATTCTCTATGCTTTTCACATTCTTTCTGCTTTTATGACCATGCTATTTGCATTTGAGTCATAGCTTTCTTTCAAATGTCTGGTGATGACACTGTACAAGGACCACCATACTGAAAATTAACAGTGTTCAATTTGAATTCTAACCACCTTTTCTGCTTGCTTTCTAATGGTGGAGCCCGATTACCTTGCTCTTCAAACAAGAATCTAGTTTCTACCATCTCACAAGCTGAGAACAAACCAGCTGCCTGGGGAATGTCATTCCAAGCTAAATATGATTCAGTCCCTTAAAATATGACTTAAAGCTTTATTCCAATAGCAAATGGAAATGTCTGTGTGGTGTAAGTCTCAAATTTTGTAATTTATATACGGGATTTTTGACTTTTCAAAAAAAACCTTTTACTGATAGAACAAACATACACTAAAATCAAGAAGCATGTATCCAATAACTAAGGGGATGTATGAAGTACATTAAGATATATAAGACAGAGTTCCTGTCCCTCAGGAATCTAAACTCTATCAAGTATGAGAATGTAAACAATAATCTGAGGCTTCAGTGACAGTTCACCAGACGTAAATGACAGTTCAAGACGAGTGTGGAAGAGCTGGCATGTCAGGACATGATTCATTTCAAAATGAATCAGAGAGATAGTAACTGCAGGTGCTAATGAGTCAAAAGTTAAAGATAACTACTTCATTTGGGGATGAGCAGGAAAACATGAATGGAACTGACTAACTAGGAAGTGTCTACCAAAAAGGAATACTTTGTTTTGACAGAGAAACTTCTGGAACCGGTGGTGGACACCGAAGTGTGGAAATGAGAAAGCACTTTAGACAATTCTGACCACTTGCTCTTACTACTTGCCTACCTCGTTGTGTTAAAATGAAGAAAACAGTGAGAACACTTTTATTTAGCAAAGGAGTCAAGTTTTTTGGTATAACCAGATGTACCAGAACTAAAATAAATTGGCCCAGAATATCAAGCTGCATAAAATAACAAAACCACTTGCTGCTGTTAAAGTTGCCTTAATTATAGCCAGTAGTTGCTCAGTATAAGGAGAAACAGGCACGTTTATAGCAAAGGAACGAGTCCCAAATCCAAAACGACTTGGTTAAGTGTTGCCTATAATATCTGCTCACAAGTACTACTTCCCATTAGCAGGTGATGTCCTGTCTGTTACCAAAAACAGGTTAGGTGTTGACTTGGCAGAAAGTCAATCCAACTGTGATGACTGGGTGCAGAATTATGAATGGAAAAGCCAATGGTTCCTAGACTCACAGTTTCTCAAACGTCTATGCACATAAACATCACTAGAGGAACTGGTTAAAACACAGATTCTTTTATCAGTAGGTCTGGGGTAGAGGCTGAGATAAGCCTCTACTTGTTCATTTTGGTGATTTATAATCCCCTCCCTCTTCTAAAGTGTAAATTCCAGGAGGACAGAGGTCTCAAGCCCCTAGAACAGTGTCCAGGGACTGTGAGGCACTTGGTCATCTCATACTGAATGAGTGACTGGCGTTACCAACAAACCAGGGAATGGGCCAGGACGCCAACTCTGACTTTGAGGGATTAGTCTTGCTCAAGAGACACTACTTATTCATTGAGATTACTTGGCCACAAGGACAGAGGTGAACGAGTGGCCAGAGATGGCCACAAAGTTTATATCATATCATTTGCAGAGTCGTCACCTTCCATGTGGGGCTCAGCCTGCCCAGGGCCCCATGCTTCACTTGCGTGTGTGTGTTCGTGTGTGTGGTCGCGTCCGACTCCTTGCTGCCTCACTGCAGCCCACCAGGCTCCTCTGTCCATGGGATTTCCTAGGCAAGTATACTGGAGTGGATTGTCATTTCCTCCTCCAGGGGCTCTTTCTGACCCAGGGATTGAACCCGGGTCTCTTGCACTGCAGGAGGATTCTTCACCACTTGAGCCACTGGGGAATGCCCCAGCCTTCACTTGCCCCATGCTAAATGGGAATCAACTGGGCATAAACTTCAGCTCCTGTTCTAGCTTCCTGTGACCTTCACTGTCCACTGGCTCCGAAGCTCTCTGGGATGCTCAACCCTATAGCTCTGAGCCTTCCCATCTCACCAAATCTTCATCCTGTGTGGTTTTAGCTTAAGACCTGAATTTCACAATACCCTGGCTGTTGACCTGCTAAACTCTGGCAAAGTTGAAAGAGATGGGCATCAACTTGGCATCTAGCTCCAAGCCACAGGGCCACCCTACGAATTCCTAAGGACTGTGAGCCTTCAACCTGTCACAAATGTCCCCAGGAGACTGAGCCATTGCATGGGCATCTGGAAAGCCCTGCCATTCCAACCTTGTAACTAGGGAGGCTGGGTGTCTTTTCAGACCAATTACATTTCTGCTGTGTATTTTATGTTCATTTTCTTTGCTCAGTTTTCTGTTAGGCTATACTTCTATATCTTATTGATTTATAGGTTGAAAATATATTCAGGGACTTCCCTGGCAGTCCAGGGGTTAAGACTCTGCACTTCCACTGCAGCAGGAATGGGCTCGATCCCTGGTCAGGGAACATCAGGTCCCACATGCCGCACACTGCAGCAAAAAAAAAAAAAAAAAAATTCTGGTTACTAATTTTTAATCACTTACGGCCAGTGCAAATACCTTCTTCCATTATGTAGCTTGCCATTTTGCTCAAAGTATTTTCTGTTGAACAAACAACTTTCATTTTAATGTAGGCAGACTTATCAACTATAATTGTGTTTTCTGTTTCCTGTCTATAAAATCCCTCCATGATATGAAATTTTGCAGACATTCGTTCTTACATGTGTGTTGCTAACATTTAGGTCTTCAATCTACCTGGAATTTATTTTTGTAGGTATGTGTTAAGAGTCAAGTATCAATCACTTCCCCTACTTTATCTGCAATGCCAATCTCTAATGCCATAAATTGAGTTTCTATATGTGCATGGATTGGTTTCTGGGTCTCAACTTTGGTCTATTTTTAATCCCTGCACCAACGCTCCTTTGACTAAACCAGTATAGTTTCTAAATAAATTTTGGTATTTGATACAGGAAGTTTCTCTTGATAGTCTTCAAACTCATCCTAGATATTTTTGTTTATTGTGCTTTCTACATGAATTTGGCTTCTGCAACGCAACACTCGCACACACCCACTCACAACCTGCTGAGAGACTGACTGAAATCTGATTGAGTTTTGAAATCAATGATGGTGAAAACTGGTTTTGATATTGATCCCACCATGTAGGCACGTGGTCTCTTGCCTTTGATTTGCATCTTATTTTATGTTCTTCAGTGTGCGGTCCACACGTGCTCCCTCTCTGAGACCCCATGGACTGTAGCCTGCCAGGCTCCTCTGTTTATGGAAATTTACACACAAGAATACTAGAGTGTGTTGCCATTTCCTCTTCCACGTTCCTCAGTAATGTTTTGTAATTTTCTCTATAAGGCCTTGAATATCTTTTAGATTTATTCCTGCTTGTTAGCTTTTGTTACTATTGACTCCCATTACTTGACATGGTTTTTCTTTGGAGTCAGAAGCCTTTAGGTGTTTACAGGTTGACCTTGCTTATGTGGCTGTTTGGGTTCATGGCTTCCCCTAGGTTAATACTTCTCCTTGTTTTCAGCTACTGTGAGGAAGAGCAGGATTCAGGATATTACCTGAGATCTGCCTGACTGATCCTTCAGACCAGACCTTGTATTACTGACTTTGAGGCTGTGAGGCTGGTGCGGGGCTCACAGAGGGAAGGGCATCCCTCATTTTTAGAGGTCCCACTGCACCCAGATTTCCTATTATGAGCCTCATTCTCAGAGGCTTAAAGCGATTTATCTTTCCCAAAGTTGGTAAGTCATGCCCACAAACAGCCAAGCCTCTGGACCCCAAAGCTGAAGCTCTCACTGTTTACTGCTTTTCTCCTTCCATACTCCCTGGATGAAACCAAACGTCAGCCTCAACAGCAAGCGTGGACCCAGCACTCTAGCAATCTGACCCCCACGGTGGCTCCACCTTTATCCAGAAACCCAGGCTGGAAACCCGGGCATCACAGATGCACACTGTCTGCGGTTGTTCAAGTGCAGAATCCTGGGACTCTGCCTTCCAGCTGCTTCCGAATCACACCCCTCTCCGTGTCCCAGCATCATTTCCCCCTCACTGCCAGCACCTCCTCATGTCTTTCCCTCCCCTTCCACGGCCCTGACCTCCCCATTGAGGGATCTTCCTGTTATATAAACCTGATTGCATCTCTGCTGTGTTTAAAATCCTCCAGCGCCTCCCACTGCAGCTAGAAGAAAACTCACCTCCCTCCCATGACCTGTAAGCCCTTTGGGTTCTGGTTCGTGACTTAATCCCACCTTATTCCTACCTCCTGCTCTCTTCACCGCCTTCTAGCCCTAGTGATCATCACTCTCTGCCAAGCACTTCAGGACCTTGGCACCTTTGTCCCTGCTCCTCTCTACCAAGGATGTTCCTCCGCTGGGTCCCTGGTTTATAAAATAACATTTGTTTCTTAAAAGTTAAACATGTGCATAATAGGAAACCAAACACAACAAGCAAAAAACAAAGTCATTCATAATCACAAGCAGTTTACCATTCGATATATCTTTACAGGTCTCATTTGTGTATTTTCCCGACTAAGCATTCATTTTTCATGTGATTCAGATCATACAGTCACGGATCATGTAGTTTCACACGTCAGGTTACGGCTGAGTCTTTCTGTCAGGTTTCAGCTTAACTGTCCCCTCCTTCGAGTCCTTCTCTAACCACATCCCCTAAAGAAAGAGTCCAGCCCCTCCCTGGCCCCCCAGGGAAATCTCCCCAGTATCATCTGCTTTATTGCTTCATTTAATTTACCACCATCTATATTACAGTTTTTTTCCCCAACCAAAAATTTACCTGAAACAAGTTTTGGCCACTCCTTGCATTTCTTTATCCCAGTGCCTTACAGCAAGTTTGGCAGTGGGGGAAACAAGGTCTTCTTTTTTTTAAATTGTGGTATAACAGACATGAAGTAAAATTTACCATTTTACGTGTGTAATTCTGTGGCATTACGTACGCCCACGACGTTGTGCAAACATTACCACTATCCATTTCAAGAACTTGATTTTCATCTTCTCAAACAAAAATTCTATTCCCATTAAATAGTAACTCCCCGTACGTTCCAAACCCCAGCCCCTGGTAAGCTCTATTCTTTCCATTTCTGAGTTTGATGACTCTAGGTACCTCATACGAGTGGAACCATACAATATTTGTCCTGCTCTGTCTGGCTTATCTCCCTGAGCATTCTGTTTTCTAGGTTCATCTGTGTTTCAGCATATATCTGATTTCATCCCTTTTTAAGGTAAAATGGTATTCTGTTGCATGTATACACCATATTTGGTTTACACACTCATCTATCAATGGACATTAACATTGTTTCCAACTTTTGGTCATTGTGAGGAAGGCTGCTAATGTATTAACTTTATTTTTGGGAGGCCACACCATGTGGTTTGTGTGATTTTTAGTTTTCCGACCAGGGATGGAACCCGGGGTCAGGCAGTGAGACTGTTGAGTCCCATCACCAGACCTCCAGGGAATTCCCATATTAATTTTAAAAACATGTTTATTGTCTGTCTCTCCTCACCTGATTGTAAACTCCCAAAAGACAGAGACTGTTGAAAGAGAACAGTGCCTGGCTTCTGGCAGGAAGAGTCTAAGCTAAGTGCAGTGTTATCAGCTGAGTGTAATATTACAAACCAAATAGTCACACTAAATGAATTCAACAGAAATGACTCCTGTCTCCCACGGGTTAGCAACAGCTCTTGGTTGGGTGATGCAGGGGGGACCCAAACCAATCTCCTTGCCTCTTGTCTCACTACTTTTCAACCCACTGTGCCCACTTCTGCAAGAGTAATACCTTTTAAAATATAAATCTGATTATAACCCTCTTCTTAAAGAGGGTCAATGGCTCCCTATTGTTCTTATGTGCTGAGTGCTAAGTCACTTTAGTCGTGTCCAACTTTGTGCAACCCCATGGACTGTAGCCCTCCAGGCTCCTCTGTCCATGGGATTCTCCAGGCAAGAGTACTGGAGTGAGTTGCCATGCCCTCCTCCAGGGGATCTTCCCAATCTAGGGATCTGATCTGTGTCTCTTATGTCTCCTGTACTGGCAGGCAGGTTCTTTACGACTAGCGCCTCCTGTGAAGCCCAAACTTCTTGCCAGGGCTTCCAAGGCATGGGGTAACCTGGTCTGGCTTAGCCATTTCAGTCAAGCTCAGATTCCGGCCACAGTGGGCTTCATTCAGCTCCCTGAATGTGACTCAGTACCTCACGGACTTCATCTTTGGCTACGTCGGGTCTTAATCGCAGCATACTGGATCTTCGTTACGGCTCATGGATTTTGTAGTTGAGGTGCATGGGCTTAGCTGCTCCTCAGCTCGTGTGATCCTAGTTCCCTGACCAGGAATAGAACCCGAGTCCCCACCTTTGAAAGGTGGCTTCTTAACCACTGGACCACCAAGGAAGCTCCTCTCACAGGCTTTTGAAGATGCTGGTCCTTTGCCTTAGAAATTTCCTTCCCTGTTTCATCAGTTCCTATCAATTTGTTTGTACAGAACTTACAGGAGAAGCCTATCCTGGCACTCTGAGTCTGGGCTAAATTGTCCCTACTGTGTTAGTATAAACTGTCTGTTTGTCTTTGATGTCATGACTGTAAACTTCATGGGGGCAGGAACAAGGTCCATGTAGTTCTCCAATTGAATCTCGGTGCCTAGCATCTTGCCTGCATTCAATAAGGGTTCAGTAACTATTTAGTGAACAAATAAATGAATTTCTAAGCCTTACCTTTTGTGTTGAAATAGAATCAGTAAGTTTATACTTAATAGATTAGGAAATATTAACATTATAAAGTCTAGATGTCCACAAATAGTGTTTTACAAATGTGGCCCATCTGAGGGCTCTGGAAAACATTTTTTAACCTAATTACCTGAATCTCATCCATCAAAGTTCACACAGAGCTTTTCCCGTATGTCCACAACAGCACTGAGGAGTCTGATGCCACCAGATGTAGGCAGGGATCAATTAATAATAGTAATTGAAGCATCATGCAGTCAATTATTAATTGTAAGCTGCTGCTGCTGCTGCTAAGTCGCTTCAGTCGCGTCCGACTCTGTGTGACCCCATAGACGGCAGCCCACCAGGCTCCCCTGTCCCTGGGATTCTCCAGGCAAGAACACTGGAGTGGGTTGCCATTTCCTTCTCCAATGTATGAAAGTGAAAAGTGAAAGGGAAGTCGCTCAGTCGTGTCTGACTCTTAGCGACCTCATGGACTGCAGCTCACCAGGCTCCTCTGTCCATGGGATTTTCCAGGCAAGAGTAGAGGAGTGGGGTGTGATTGCCTTCTCCGAATTCTAAGCTGCTCAAGTTTAATTCCATGGCTATTACATCATGAAACCTGGGGAACTACAGAAAATAATTGAAAGGGGGAAAATAAAAAACAAGAAAAAATCCTGGGCAGACACTTTCTCTACAGTGGCCAAGAACTTGGGAATACCAGACAATTATATCCACACATTAGGGGGACATAATGTGGGCTGGGCAGAGTTGTCTGGTTATCACTTAATCACTGGTGTTAAGTGGTAAGAAAGACTGCCAGCAGATAGCAGAAGGATTAAGAGGCAAAATGGGTCAATGTGTCCACGTAACCCAGAGACGAGGGTGCTAGACATGGGGACCTGAGTTACCTGGTTTCCCACACAGACACAGATTTATGTCCTCGTGGCCCCTGAATGAAAGACAAAAGAAAGAAAGAAAGGCCCCTGCCATAGTTTAAGGTCAGCCCATTCTATGGTGGTCCATCCTGTGGATTGGGGATTGTACCAAAGATCGTCCTCTATCAATATTGAGCAGATTTAAAATGCTGTAACACTAGCGCTTAATATGTCAAGCTACGTTGACTTAAATGTTTATCATCTTGACTTATGCTTATCACCAAATGACCTTTATCACTTGGTTCAAGATGAGGCCAATAATTAAACCAGTAGAGATTGCTTAAATAAGCTGCAGTGTATTCATACAATATAAGTTTATCCCATCCCCAGCCCACACACGGTGACGCTGTAGATCAGTGACGGGGATTTGGGCATTTAGTCACTGGCTAAAACACAGATTTCAGAGCCAAACCCTGGAGATTATGAACCTCAAGATCCATCTAGGGCCTAGGATTCTGAATTTTTAAAAACACTTTCTCTGGTTGCGTCAGGTCCTAGTTGTGGCACATGGGATCTCTCGTGGTAGCATGTGAACTCTTGACTGCAACATGTGGGATCTAGTTCCCTGACCAGGGATGGAACCAGGGCCCCCTGCATCGGGAACAAGGGATCTAAACCACTGGACTACATGGGAAGTCCTGGAATCTGAATTTTAACAAACATTCTCCTAGAAGATTTTTATGCAGTGTGTTTGTTGCTAGGAATCATATAGAGATCAGACATATTTATGTATAAATGAGATTATTAAATGAAAAAAAGAGACTAGAAAATAGTACACGTTAATAAAACTGTGTATTATAATCTCATTTTAAAATACCTAGATAGATGGATGAAAGATGGAGGGGTTAGGTGGGCAGAAGACCGAAAAGGGAGGGGATATATGTGTACTCACGGCTGATTCATGTTGTTGTGACACAGAAAGTGAAACAACATTGTGAAGCAATTATCCTCCAATTAAAAAACATTTTTTTAAACAAGAAAGACAAATTAACACAGATACGTATGGAAATAAGTTTGGAAGGACAGACACTCAGAAGTTAATAGTAACCTATGTGAGAATATGCTGTTTTTCAAAAGCATTTTTGCTTTATGTATTTTCCAATTTTCCATAATGCATTTACACTGCTCTTATACTAACAAAAAGATATTTTTAATTATAAAATAAATATTTACCAAACTCCTCATGTGTACTGAGTGTCAGGACTACAGAGATGAAATCAGGCCATGATTCTTCCTTCAGTCCCTGGAGGGACTGGTTGCTGGTGCATCAGGACAGGTGGGTGAGACTCAGGACCCTCCCCACACCCCCACCGAAGCAGCCCAGCTGTCAAGCTGGGCATCACAGCAGCACACACAGATCTGGCTGCAAGAGAGCCGAGAAAGGCCAAGAAAAGGATCAGCAATATTGGGGGTGGAGAATGAATTGCTGTCTTACAAATGGTGGGATTTCTTTTTTTTCTTCCTGATGAAAGAAGCATCAACGGGAGTTGGTGATGGACAGGGAGGCCTGGCATGCTTCAGTCCTTGGGGTCGCAAAGAGTCAGACACGACTGAGCGACCGAACTGAACTGAACTGAAAGAAGCATCAAACCAACAAACAACACAAACTCCAAAACAAAACCCAAACAAAAGACAACTACCCCCAAATTCCAACATAAAAACAAACAAAGCAATAACATAAAAACAAATGGCATGTGTAACCCTGGGTTGGGACTTCCCTGTGGAGGGACCAGGAGATGCCCAGTGTGTTGGGGCTGGGGAATTCTTGCTGGCTCTCCCGAAGGAAATGGCAACCCACTCCAGTATTCTTGCCTGGAAAATTCTATGGAAAGAGGAGCCTTATGGGCTACAGTTCCTGCAGTCACAGAGAGTCGGACACAACAGCACACATGCNTCGCAAAGAGTCAGACACGACTGAGCGACCGAACTGAACTGAACTGAAAGAAGCATCAAACCAACAAACAACACAAACTCCAAAACAAAACCCAAACAAAAGACAACTACCCCCAAATTCCAACATAAAAACAAACAAAGCAATAACATAAAAACAAATGGCATGTGTAACCCTGGGTTGGGACTTCCCTGTGGAGGGACCAGGAGATGCCCAGTGTGTTGGGGCTGGGGAATTCTTGCTGGCTCTCCCGAAGGAAATGGCAACCCACTCCAGTATTCTTGCCTGGAAAATTCTATGGAAAGAGGAGCCTTATGGGCTACAGTTCCTGCAGTCACAGAGAGTCGGACACAACAGCACACATGCCTCCCTTCTCACCAGGGCTTCCCTAGTGCCTCAGACAGTAAAGAATCCACCAGCAATGTGGGAGACACAGGTTTGATTCCCGGGTCGGGAAGATCCCTTGGAGGAGGAAATGGCAACCCACTCCAGTGTTCATGCCTAGGAAATCCTATGAACAGAGGAGCCCATTGGGCTACAGTCCATGGGACTGCAAAGAGTCGGACACGACTGAGGGGCTAACTCTTCCTTCTTCCTTCTCGCTGGGCTGTGATTCTGAATTATCTGTCCTCTGCCCAAATCCTACCCAGCCTTCAAGCCCAGAGAGCCCTTTCCCTTCCGCAAGTCTCCCCCCAGCCCCTCCTCTTCTGTAGCATCTCCACCCTTTAAACACAATTTTACCTGATACACATGTGCAAATTCTGTATGTTTGGTAGGTGTTATTTATCTCTTGGATTAAATTGTCATGTGACAACTTCTTAAAAGGAAAATATCTTGTTTCTTCAAGTAGACTGACAGGTCTTGAGGGGAAGCAAGGATGATTTAAAAGACAGTTCTAGGCACGCAGGCACATAAACATTAGACACTAAATTCCCACTTTTAAGGTAATTTATATTGAACAAAAACTACTTCATTTAGAATTCTAAAATAGCTTAACATTGATTGTAAAAGAAAACCTTCTGGTTAAACTGTTCGTTTAGGACTAAGTGACAGTATAATTTTCTAACTACCCATACTTATCTACTTTTCAGCACTGCTACATTATCCCGGTGCATTCATATGCTTTATTTTAAATTCAACAGCAGACACATATTGATATGATGACCACATCCTGTGAGTCTGAAAGCGGGTTTGGGAATAATTCTTTTCTTTAATATCTAGCAGATCTAATATTAGAACTATTAGGCAAGTTCCAACCTTAGAAGAGTAAGATGTGCTTTCCTTCAAAAACAAAACTAAGAAGAAATTACTAAAGATTCTTTTAAATTCAGCATAGGAAGAAAAGACCTGCTTTTGAGAAAACGTTGATTAGAATCATAAATAACAACAAACGCCTGACTCATATCATAAATCTATGTTGTGTAAACTCTTGTTCAAGACAAGGCAGCACAATATTTTAAAAGCTTTTAACAGGGGGAGGACATTGGGGGAGGGATGGAGTGGGAGGACAGGTTTAACAGATGTAGGCTATTTTATATCGAATGGATAAACAAGGTCCTACTGAATAGCACAGAGAATTATATATTCAATATCCCATGATAAGCCATAATGGAAAAGGATATTTTAAAAAAATGTAAATATATATATATATATATGGAAAAAAAATTGGAGAAGGCAATGGCACCCCACTGTAGTACTCTTGCATGGAAAATACCATGGATGGAGGAGCCTGGTGGGCTGCAGTCCATGGGGTCGCTAAGATTCAGACACTACTGAGCGACTTCACTTTCACTTTTCACTTTCATGCACTGGAGAAGGAAATGGCAACCCATTCCAGTGTTCTTGCCTGGAGAATCCCAGGGACAGGGGAGCCTAGTGGGCTGCCGTCTATAGGGTCGCATAGAATCGGACACAACTGAACCAACTGAGGAGCAGCAGCAGCAGCAGCAGCATGGAAAAAAAAAATACATGTGAAGCTCCAATACTTTGGCTACCTGAGGCGAAGAGCCAATTCATTGGAAAAGACCCTGATGCTGGGAAAGATTGAGGGAAGATGGAGAAGAGCGTGACAGAGGATGAGATGGTTGGATGGTATCACTGACTCAATGGACACAGGTCTGAGCAAACTCTGAGAGATAGTGAAGGACAGGGAAGGCTGGAGTGCTGCAGTCCATGGGGCCACAGGCAGTCGGACACGAACAACAATTGTTGAGCGACTGAACAACAACAACAATCAAACCACTTTTCTGTACAACAGGAATTAACAACATTGTAAACCAACTGCACTTCAATAAAAATAGTATTTTGGTGGCAGAGCAAAGGGAAATGCCATCACATAACAATGTCACTCTAGTGCCCTCTAGTGTTCCATTTGCAGCATGCTCTTTTTAAATTTTTTTTTTTTTTTTTTTTGAGTGCATTATTTGCTGCAGTACTTTCCACAGCTACTTGCAAAGGAGCTCTTTGGGAAGCCACTGGAGGAAAACATCCCAACAGAGAAAGCCAAATACTGGTTCTTACAACCTGATGGTGCACTAATTATGCTTGTACACACGGTTTACCGCTCTCCGGGGGCTAGCGGCATTGAGCTTATTCTGCCTCTTATAGGTGAGTGAAGTCAGTACACTAGGAAATCTTTGTAATCCTATTCAATGTTTGTTTCGTGGAAAAATCCCATGGGAAGTCACAGGTGACGTGCTGAGAGCCAAAGGTTTGGTGGACACCTGCTTTATTAAAGTAGCTGGGAAATGAGATGAGTCAAGATTCATGGCCCAAAGCAAAGTCAGCTTTTTTTGTTGTTATTGTTGTTGGAACAGAAATGCAAATATGCTCATGAATACATACAGATTTAGAACTGACTTCAGACTTGGGAGTCAACCTAACCTGAAATATTAAACTAGTAACTGCTACTCAATAAATATTCTAAAACTAAGGATTGTTGTTGGCTGTTTAGTTGCTGAGTCATGTCTGAGTCTTTGCGACCCTATGGGCTATAGATCGCCAGGCTCCCCTGTCCATGAGATTTCCCAGGCAAGAATATCAGAGTGGGTTGCCATTTCCTTCTCCAGGGGATCTTCTAGACCCAGGGATTGAACCTTCATTTCCTACATTGGCAGGTGGATTCTTTACCACTGAGCCACCAGGGAATCCCAAAACTACAGGATAAAAGTATATAAATTGTAACCAGACACAAACAAAGAAATGAATACCCAAACAAATCTAATCCATTTCCTCTAATATAACAAAAACAAATCTCTGAGGGAAACACACATAAATTCTAATGAGGTGGTATTAAAGTAGCAGAATTATATTTCATTTTTCCTTCCATAATATCCTTTCTTCTTTTTTTACTTTTGGTCACGATAAGAGATGACTTTTACATTAAAGGAAGAATTTCCTTCAATAAACAAATATTCTGAAAAGGAGAATGAGCCTGCTCAGGTCTTCCTGAAAATATACGTAAAGGAAATTAGGGCAAGGGGAGGAGGCATTTTTGTTCTGTTTTCAAATTTTACCGGTTTGTAAAGCTCAAACTTTTACTTATGATAACTTCACCTGTTGCCTTCTACCTCTCTCTTTATCATCTAATCTAAAATCCAAGAGCTAGAAGTTGCTGTCCTCATTTCTGCCCATGGCTGTCCTGTCGCTTTCACTGTCACAGCTGAGTAATTGACAATTTATGCAACCCAGTTCATCTGCTTAGCAACAGGAAGGGTGGGGCTCAAAACAGAGGCAAACTACACCAGTAGCACTCTGCAACTGTGAAATGAGAAAGGAGGAATGGGGAACTGGCTAGAGGCCATATACAACTATTTTCAATACTAAGTAGAATCATCTTCAATGTTTTCAATCCTAAATCCCCAAAGGATGAACCCTACAAGGAGTGTTCTATACTCTCCCCATACAAAACTCTGTAAGTATAGTCGTTAGAGTGAAATGTGATCAGAATGCCATAAATAGTGCTTTACTGGCAAATAAACAGAAAGCTCCTTACCCCTGGATCTCTAAATGGGCCAACAGTCTTGGCCTCAGAAATCTCCTTAGGGAAAGGGTGTAGCTTAGCGGAGAGTTAGACAGACTTACATTCACACGGGCGCTTCAGCCCCACAGGTGAGAATCTCCACATGGTTAATTCTGACTGAGAATATCCCAGGACCATGCCTGCTGTACTTTTTATATCATTTGGTAGCAGGAAAAAAAAAAAAAAAAGGAAGGAGGACTGGTGAGAGAACTATAACCATCCACTGGAGTAGTTCTTAGTACTGCAGACTTTCTGGTTCTGCCAAAAGACCTGAAAATCACGGCCACAATCTTATCAAATCAATGAGAATCTAGACATCCTGGGTCATAAGGATTCCGTCTCCAGGTCACATTAACCTCTTCCATGCATCTAATCAGAAATTCACAATACCAACATGCTTCTCCTTTATGGCAGCCTTGATCACAAATGCAGAAGAAAGAGAGTTCAATGAACTGAACTGGCCAAATAACAGGAAGTTTTATTTTTTATTTTTTGATTAGTTCTTAGGAATTTAGCAAGATCAGCCAAGTCCTCAATATGAAATAAAGCAGACATCATCAATTTCCCCCTAAACAGATTTCTCTGTTGCTTGAATGCGTGCACTCATTTGTTCCAAATATATTTTTTTGAGCATCATTTACAGGCACTATTCCAAGGATGGAGTTTACTATGGCAAAGAATACTTTCAAGGCTCTGCTCTCAGAGCCTACAGTACAGGGGTGCATGCCTACACAAAGACTGAAAAGGGAAAAATTAACAAACAGATAAGCAAGGCAATATCAGACAGCAATGAATGCTCAGGAGGGAAAGCAGAGGGGCAGGATGGGGGTGACTACTTTAGAGGGATTCTTGTGGGAGGCATCTTCCAGCAGGTGCATTAGGCTGAGATCTGAAAGTTAAGAAGTATCGAGCCACTCAGAGATGAGAGCCAAGAGCTCATAAAGCAGAGAAATTATGCAAAAGCTCAGTGGTGTGAACATATATGATGGTGTAGAGAACAAGAAGGAAACACTATACTGGGGTGTGAAAAAAGGCAGAGTGACAGAAAACAATACTGGAGACCTAGGCAGGACCCAGGGGAGGCAGCGGCTTTGTCATCCAGGACAGAGTCTGGATGTCATGGCAGGCAGAGGGGACGCCATTGGGGAATTACAACTGGGGGAAGGAGAGTGTGATAAATATTAAAGCTTCTCAGAGATCACTGTGGTTGCTCTGCAGCGAAGTGACTTCAGGGAGCATGCATGCTAAGTCCCTTCAGTCATGTCTGACTCTTTGCAACCCCATGGACTGCAGCCCATCAGGCTCACCTGTCCATGGAATTTTCCAGGCAAGAATACTGGAGTGGGTAGCTATTCCCTCCTCCAGGGGATCTTCCCAACCCAGGGATTGAACCCAGGTCTCCTGGATTGCTGGCGGATTCCTTACCATCTGGGTTACCAGGGGAACCCAAGAATACTGAAGTGGGTAGCCTATCCCTTCTCCAGGGGCTCTTCCCAACCCGGGAATCAAACTGGGGTCTCTGGCATTCCAGATGGATTCTTTATCAGCTGAGCTATCAGGGAAGCCTCTAAATATCTCTAACCTTATAAATACATGTTGTAACGCATACACTGAAAACAAGGCTTTATCACTATTTGTCGCCTTTCTATTTCTTTCCTACTTTATCTTACTCTATTGAAAATCAAGGATATTCCATGCAGGAAAAGAAGAAAATTAAAATCAATTAATGGCAGCCCTTTCTGGAAAACATTCTTTTCTGAAAAAAATTGAAACCACTTGCTAAAATAACGTTTGGTCAGCATCTCTGGGTTTCCATGATTCAAGTGACGTATTTTTCCCATTTTACTGCAGAGCAGAGTCAACTTTGTGTAGAACTTGCAACTGAATCTTAGTGATGAAAAAGAAGGACGTGTGTGTCTCACCCAGAAATTCTTTCTGTTTTTACTTAGACAATTGTCTTTACATGTTGGACCATCTCCATATTAAGAGCCTGGGAAATTTCTACCCAGAGCCACTGAACTGAGTTGCTGATGGGACCTCCCACTCTGTCCTCTGAACACAGGACTACACAGCACACTCCCCTCTGGCGGAGCCCACTCATGAGCTATTGTCATTATGTTGGTGACAATTTAAATGTCTCCACCGCAGCTACACTCCCAAGTGCCTAATCTAGTACTATGCAAACAGCAGTTAAAACATCTATTCACAATTTTTCAGCAGTGAGAGAGGAGAACCAAATTTCCATTAACTTTAATTGATATTCACGCACAGCTGCCTCCATTTGAACAGGAACATAATAGAAAGATGAAAATTCAGTGTGAGATGGACAAATACAGGTTAGTTAATAGACCTGTTCTTAGAGGAAATAATTTTTAATAAGTGACAGCCGGGTAAGACATGAATCAGAACAATGTTTTTATTGCTCTAGATGGAAAGCCACTTAAAAAAAGCTTTCTTTTGAAAGCTTGTATCTAAAAGCAGCCATTACTTTTAATGTTTCCAAGTCACATCCCTAGATAAGTAAGTGTAGAGTAAAAAATCCAGGTGTTTCCTGCATTTCTTCAACTGGCATTCTCTAGTATCAGAAATTCTACGGAGCTATTTCAAGATCCCAACAACAGAAAGAATACTACCTCATATTACCCTGGAGCTTTACAACGAACAAAGTATCTTTACACATGTTTCACTGGGTGTGGAAATCCAGTGTCAAATACTGTCTCTCATCCCACGGAAGAAAAAACTGAGGCTCAGGGGGACTGAATGGCCATCACCAGATGAGAAAGTTAGGAACTTGAGGATTTGAGGTAGAGCTTTCTATCTCAAGTTAACTGGGTGATTCTGGGAAAGTCACTTCTCTCTACAAAATGAAGGACTTGGATTAAAGACGCTCATGATTCCTCAGATTCTGAAATTATATTAAACAGAACATACGACTGAGCAAAACATTCTACCTGCCTATTGGCCTACATATTATATTTCTCCGTGTGCTCTGGGACACAGCAATTTCAGTCCTACTGAGTAATGCCATCTTCCTGCTATCTTAGGTCAGCTTTAAAGTGAAAGCTGGTTAAATTATTCATGTGAATGCTCTTTGGGAAATTACAGTCATCTTTGAGTTGATCCTGTGTTTCCCATTACACTATCAGCTTCTGAAAATATTCTTTTTTTCTTGTATTTCTTACTCAGTCATTAAGTATCGACTAAGTATTTAATGTGTATCTAGGAACCAAAAGATAATCATAAAGGCATAATTCAAATTTGGTTCATGAAGAGTTTATAACAAATAAGATATAAAAGCTCAATCTAGGTGAAACAACTAAAGTTCAACAAAAAGCTGAATTGGATTATATAGGCTTTTAGTTAAAGTGCAAATTAATAGCAAATGTCTGCTCTATTTGTGCTTAGCACTGTGATGAGGAAAATGGAAAATAAAAAGGACTCCCCCTGGCTGCTTTTTTTTTCAGTTTCCCTAATTATGAGAGTTTGTGAATTTGTGATTTTCCAACTATTTCATGTGTATGAGTTTATAAAATAATACACAATATTTCTTAAGGGCAAGAATAATTGTGTGCACGTATACAAGTAGTAAGCTGAAATCTGTAGATCTGATTTTTCTATACAGCTTATGGAAAAATCATTCTCCTGAATCTAGAATTTTTATTTTAAAGACACATTTTCTTCTTAAAGGAGCAGAGAAACATTGAAGTAGAAAGGAAGGTGCTTTTATACAGAAAAAGCCTGAAGATAGTGAGGGACAATTGTTGGGGTGAGATTTAGGGAAAAGGTGTACTAGATTAATATGTTTTCTCTCTGCTTGAGGTTCTAATCAATCAAACAGGACTTCCCAGGCAGTCCAGGGGTTAAGAATCTGCACTTCCACTGCAGGAGCACAGGTTCAATCCCCAGTCCAAGAACTAAGCTCCTGATGCTTGAGGGGGGGGCCAAAACCAAAATTAAACAAGCATTTCTGAAAGACCAACCATGACCAGACACTGGAGTCGGCAGTTGCAGGTGGTGGGGTGGGAATGACGGTGCGTTGTGTGTATGCGTGCTCCGTCATGTCTGACTTTTTGCAACCCTGTGGACTAGAGCCCTCCAGGCTCATCTGTACCTGGGGTTCTCCAGGCAAGAAAAACTGGAGTGGGTTAACATTTCCCACTCCAGAGGATCTTCCCGAACAAGGGATCGAACCTGTGTCTCCTGTATGGTAGGTGGATTCTTTACCACCGAGCCAGGAGGGAAGCTCGGGAATGAGGGTAACAGAGATGAAATGCCTTCTGACACAGTTCCCACTAGGATGACGCTGAGGCTGAGGTCCGCCCAGGGTTACCCAGGCCCCTGAGGACCCCAGACTGGCAGGCACCATCTGTGAGATGGAGTGGAGCTTTCTTTCTAGAGATCTATCTTGTCTGAACAGGTTCTAGAAGGATGACTGTGGCTTCATTTGCATCATATGGCACCAAACTTTTAAAAGACCACTCTATAGTGTCAATTTTTGGATATAAATGTTATCTACTTAAGCTACTGCAAGAGAAAGACTTTACCAGTATGTCATCAACCATAGGAGAAGGCAATGGCACCCAACTCCAGTACTCTTGCCTGGGAAATCCCATGGACGGAGGAGCCTGGTGGTCTGCAGTCCATGGGGTCACGAAGAGTCGGACACGACTGAGCGACTTCACTTTCACTTTTCACTTTCATGGACTGGAGAAGGAAATGGCAACCCACTCCAGTGTTCTTGCCTGGAGAATCCCAGGGACAGGGGAGCCTGGTGGGCTGCTACCTATGGGGCTGCACAGAGTTGGACACAACTGAAGCGACTTAGCAGCAGCAGCAGCAGCATGAATCATAAATATTCACAGCTCAGCTATTTAATATGACATGCTTATAAGCAAAGCCACTGAAATCCACTTCTTTTGGATTTTAAGACTTGTTCATACAAAGAAAATGAAAAAATATCAAGAGAAGAGCAATGATGGAATTTAGTGACAATCTGTAGAAATCAAACTTCTTTAAAAAACAGGCATAATAATAATTAGTGTATCAGTCAGAACTATTTCGAGTCTGGATCTAGCTGAAAGTTAAATGGTGGTCCAGTGGCCAAGACTCCATGCTCCCAACACCAGCGACCTGGGCTTGATGCCTGGTCAGGGAGCTAGATCCCACATGGCTGCAATCCCATATGGCTGCAACTAAGAGCTCACATGCCACAAGTAAAGATCCCATGTGCTGCAACTAAGATCCGGTGCAGCCAGATTAAACAACAATAACTACACAAAAATAAAAGTTAAACAGACTAGAAGTCTGTGTTTGGGGTAGGAGTAGGGGATGGAGCTTAATGAATCAAATGAAAAGATGACCAAGCTTGGGGAGGACAGGATCTGGGGTCGCTCCAGGGGCCTAGGCTCTAGAACTAGACACTCAGATGCTGCACCATGAGTTCGTTCTCCCCACCGCGGACAGGCTTTGTCACAGGAGGAGAATCCTCGGCTCTGGGAGCATAAGACAACAGAGCTTGTCTTCTTCACCAGCTTAAGTCTGCAAATTTCCCAAGGAAGAACTTGTTTTGGTCTGATCTGAGTGAGAAGCAGTATAATGTAACTGGTTTAGTTGAGAAATCTCTCCCTTCTGCTAGAGCCCCATGGTCTGGTGAAGACCTTATCTTGGCAGATCGGTGGGTGACAGCGTGGAAAGATAACACAGGAAATGAACAGTAGAGCTACCATAGATGAAGACTCTCCCAGGGCCCGGGGTTTCACCTGCAATGTTCTGATTAACTATTCCAACAACCATGAAATGCACATATTATCGATCCCATCTTAAAGACTGCACAAGTGGTAGCTGGCTTTCCTAGCATCATACAATTGGATACAACTACAGGAGAGGTTGGCGGGCTATAGTCCATGGGGTCGCAAAGAGTCGGACACGACTGAACACGTTCACTCACTCGCTCACTCACTCACAGAAGAGATTTGGACCCAAACGGATCTGATTCCTGAACCCACCCAAGTTCCTTCCACTGCCATACTGCCTTTTATAAATTAATTTTTTTTCTAAGTACTTTTAAGATTTATTTTTAATTAGAGGATAATTTAATTTTTATTAGATTATAGTTGCTTTACAATGTTCTGTTAGCTTCTACAGTAAAGCAAAATGAATCAGCAATATATATACATGTATCCCCTCCCTTCTGGACTTCCTTCCCATTGAGGTCATTACAGTGCATTTAATAAGTAGAGTTCCCTGTGCTATACAGTAGGTTCTCATTAGTTATTTATTTTATACATAGTTTCAAACTTCCCAATTTCTCCTCTGCCCCCACACTGTCTTTAAAAGAAAAAAAATGTTGTCAGGAAGCCTTCATCTAGATTTTAAGAATGGTAAATATGTGGCACGCACACGCACACGCACACGCACACGCACACACATATATTCCTACTCTCACATTCTGTACCCATGCAGACATTACTAGTTGATCACAGATCCAGAATTCTTGGCACAGCTGTTCAGTCCTGACAGACTGGGACATGAATTGAGACCTCTCTGTAGTAAGTACTGTTGAAACACTGTCCGTAGCTCTTTGTGATTCTGAAAAGACTTGCCTTCTTTCACTACTAACCAAAACCTCGGTCATCTTCCTGTGATTTTTTTTTTTTAAGCATTATACCACTGGATGATTGAAGCAGAAATAAATGAAATATTAATGCTTTAGATCAGAATGTGCAAAGCTAGAGGCAACAGCAATACTTTATTCTGAAAAGCATATAACTATGGGCCTTTGATTCTGCTTATTGACATCTAGAACTTAACGAAAGTGTCTGATTAAGAAGTAGTTATGGAATTTTAAAAGATATGGTATAAAAATTAGCTTAGTAATTTCCTTCAAGAATGAAGTTTTGCTTGGTTTCTTTTGTCCATTGAGCCAAAAAGAATTATTCACTGGAGGCTAACATTTAGCTAAGACAGAAATGCAAGGATGGGAATAAAGAAGGATGGGGGGATGAGAATCATGTCCTATGAGGGATGACATCCTTTCAAACTTTAATGGGACACAGGAAGTGAGAAAAGTGGAGCAAAGTGGAGAAAAGCTGGCAATTAGATTTGAGTGCAAAGCCAGGAGGAAAAAAAAAAAAAAAAAAGGCTAAAGCCACTAAACCAACTCAGAATATTAATATTTTAAAATACCATTGGAGTCAAGATTAGCAATATTTTCCATATATGGTTCAAGTCTAACAGATATATTTATTTAACAATAAATATAGATTCTGGCCCATGTGACCTGGGTTTTAAAATAAATCAGGAAAAACTGAGGGACCAGACAAAAATAAATGTAATAAAATCTGCCTAGCTCTTTTCTTTTGTCCACTTTGCTTGATTTTTACGGAAACCTGTTTTGCTGCCAGAATCATGTTTCTATTTGATTCAGGTCAATTTTTATATTCTCCCAGAGTTATAATGGAGAATGCAATAGATCAATGAGAAATAAATATGGGAATTATAATTTATACAAACCAAACAGAATTCTATTTCTCTGAAAAGTCCTTGCAATTCTACGATATTAACATTAACACTATCTATGCGATTATTCACCTAGTACTTCTGTATCTGTTCAGCTTCTTTATTATTTTATCATGAATTACTTCCTCTGAATAACAAAAACAATGGATGCTTTCTACAAGCATTTAAAGTTCAATTATTTGGAAAGCACAAGTTTTGTTGACATAAAAAGCTCAGACTCACCAGGACATACTTCTTGGTGCCCTACCTTCTTTCTTTTCTATGTTGTTCACACCTGCGGAAGCTTCTGACCCCTGGCTACAATGTTTCTGAAACTCTCTTTTCACCTTGATCACTATTTCCTCACTCATAACTCTCTAGTTGAAATGCAGCCACAACACTGTAACAAAGTTTTGGAAGAGAATGGCATAATCCCCAAATGTTCAGAATCCAGATATCAGAAGAGAAAGGAAGAGGAAGATGCAATTCTTAAAAAAAAAAAAAAAAAAAGGACCATCAGTGAGATGGGAATATAAGAAAGGTTCTGGGGACCTCCCTGGCAGTCTGGTGGCTAAGACTCTTTGCTCCCAATGCAGGGGGCCTGGGTTTCATCCCTGGCCAGGGAACTAAATCCCACATGCAGCAACTAAGAGTTCACATGCCACAACTAAGACCCAGTGCAATCAAATAAACAAGTATTTAAGTAAAGAAAAGAAATAGTCACTCTCCCATAACAAACAAACAAAAAAAACAAAAAGGATTCTGCTTGGCTTTAAGATGGTAGAAGGGGCCATGGGCCAAGGAAAGTAGGCAGTCACTAGAAGGCGGAAGAGACAAGAAAGGAGACACTAGAAGGTGGAAGAGGCAAGAAAGGAGATTCTCCAGAATCTCCAGAAAGGAATTACATCCTTGAATTTGACTCGGTGAGATACATGTTGAACTTCTGACAGAAAGAACTGTAAGAAAACAAACGTGTATTGCTTTAAGCCACTAAGTTTGTGGTTCTTTGTTAAAGCATCAGTAGGAAACTAGTACCTCTATGTCTGGTCACCATAAATTAAAAATACAACCAAATCTCACCATAATCTAGTCTCAACAGAGTTGAATTAAGTAGGAGGAGAACGTGGCCCCCCAGCAGCCTCTAAGGAGCCACACATGGGACAGCGCTGAGTGTCACTAAGAGATCCCCAAGCTTCCAGCGTCCAAGCTGAGCAGGTGCCCCCAGCAAGCCCTTGGCTCTGCAGTGAGTCACAATGCTGTGGTATCAACACTCCCTAGGAGGATAAGTACCTCTTCAATATCTTTGTTATCTTATCCACGGATGTGAAGCTTCTACAGCAAGCTCCTCCATCTGCACTGGGAATTGAATTCTAACCCCTCCTCTGCAGGCAGTTCCTGCTAGGACTGGCACACAGTCCTGTCACCCATCAATGCCCAGAAAACCTCCTCTACTGCCAGGGTGCCATCTGCTAACCACCCCCTCTCCCACCACTCCAGAGTGTTGCCTACCCTGAACTTTCTTCCTGCTTCTTTGAGCCACCACAAGCCACAAGAGGAAGCCAGAAAGACACTGCTGTACTTGAGAGGATGTGCTGTGCTAAACTGCAAGTGGCTCTAGTGATAAAGAACATGGGTGCGAATGCAAGAGACTTAAGAGACACAAGTTCAATCCCCGGGTCAGGAAGATCCCTGGGAGGAGGGCATGGCAACCCACTCCAGTATTCTTGCCTAGAGAATCCCATGGACAGAAGACTCTGGTGGGCTACAGTCCATGGCATCCCTAAGAAGTGACTTAGCATGCGTGCAGACTGCAAGTTCAGGTCACTGTTCTGGGGCAGGGCTGACAACCAGTTTAAATGCTAAACATAAAGCAAAGACACACTGTACCTGAGAAGAAATGAGCTGCCTTAAGTGGTTCACCTGAGCAGCCCCCAGAGGATGGAGGGCCCATAGTTACCTAGGCTGCAGGATGAAGGAGAAGACACTGTGGACCACATATTAAAATATTTACAGAATGTTAAGGGAGAAACTTCCTCTTTCTGAATATAATACTTAAATACACTTTCATTTTTCACATATAAAATGTACTAGTAGCCATACTAGTAGTAGTACACGTGGGCTTCCCTGGTGGCTCAGTTGGTAAAGAATCTGCCTGCAATGCGGGAGACCTGGGTTTGATTCCCTGGATCGGGAAGATCCCCTGGAGGAGGGCATGGCAATCTACTTGCCTGGAGAATCCCAAGGACAGAGGAGCCTGATGGGCTATAGTCCACAGGGTTGCAAAAAATCGAACTCGACAGAGCATGCATGTACTACTGTGCTATGTCCATAGGATTCTCCAGGTGAGAACACTGGAGTGGGTTGCCATTTCCTCCTCCAGGGGAATATTCCCAACCCAGGGATCAAACCCACATCTCATGCACTTCAGGCAGATTTTTTTTTTTTTTTTTTTTTACCACTGAGCCACCTAGGAAGCCCATATAGAATATATTAACCTATAGAATTCTGTACAGGAACAAACTGACCTTCCACTTGTAACACAACCTTCCACTTGTAACGTTTGGCCATTTTCTCCTCTGATGGACTTCAGTCTAGGTTGATGGTCTCACACAGGGGAAGCCTCAGTGTGGTACAACAGACCCTCAGAAGTCCACATTCCAGTCCCAGGAACCTGAGAATATGTCACTTGCTTGCCCAAATAGGCTCTGCAGATGGGATTAAGTTAAAGATCTCACGATGGGAGATTATTTTGAATTACTTGGGGGGGCCCTACATACAGTCATAAGGATCCTTATAAGAGGGAGATAGGAGGATGGGAGTCAGAGAGGGAGACGTGACTACGGAAGCAGAGGTCAGGACGGGCAGGACCAGAAGCCAAGAAATGCAGGAAAAGGCAAGAAAAGGATATTTCCCTAGAGTCTCCAGAAGGAATGCAGCCCTGCTGACCCATTTTGGATTTCCGGTCTCTGGAAATATACTAGAATAGGTCCGTGTCACTTTAAGGCGCAAAACTTGTGGAAACTTGTTACAGCAGCCAAAAGCAACTAATACACTGAGTACGGTGTGTGGGGCATTCTGTGTGACCTGCACAAGGCAAAATGTCGATAAACAGTCGGCATCAGAAGAGCGTTAATATTAAGCAGCTCCTAATCGGGCTTCCCAGGTGGCTCAGGGGTAAAGAATCTGCCTGCAGTGCAGAAGATGACGGTTCGATCCCTGGGTCGGGAAGATGCCCTGGAGGAGGAAATGGCAACCCACTCCAGTATCGTTACCTGGAGAATCCCATGGACACAGAAGCCTGGGTTATATAGTTCATGGAGTCACAAAAGAGCTGGACACAACCTAGGGACTAAACAACAACGATCATTTATATTACACATAAAATAAATACAAGAAACAATAGCTAAGTTCAGATTTAAACTCCCCAGTATGAGGTTTCAGGGTATTTAAAAAACTGGGTCTGATCTTAGGATCTAGTGGCTTAAATCCTATCATTTTCTGCTCGTTTCTTCCACTTTATTTTCCTTTCTTTATACCATTCTCCTTGTACTCGCAAGGTCAAAGCTGGTGGTCTAAAATTATCCTTTTTCTTGTCTTAGAGTCATGCCCAGTCAGGAGAAAGCTCTGCTGTGGTTTTCAGCTCCCAGAAACCCCACGGGGCTGCTTAAGCAGCTAGGATGGCGTCTGCTTTATTTTGAGGTGGAGTCCTATTGCCAGGGTGGGAAAGCAGTTCTCACAGGGCTGGTCAGGGGGCCGGGGGTG
>SJYA01001865.1:681545-760281 GCA_006410615.1 Neotragus moschatus | reverse complement strand
CAAGGACTAGGGCCTGTGGGGCGGGAGGGTGGGGCCTCCTCTGGTTGTCAGTCATTTCAGATGAGCATCTTTTAAATGAAGCAAGTCTCACCACTGGGGGTCCCTCTTCACAACAGGCTTGTCTGGAACACCTAATAGCAACCCTAAAGGGCTTGCTATCTGCTGATTTTCTTCCCTGCAAAGTGACACGGAGGCATTTTTCGTCAAGCTTGGCACTGAACCACATTGAAATTTTTATGTGAGCGAGTACAAAACACTCTCCCAGGGAATTCCCTGATGGTTCGGTGGTTAAAAATCTGCCCTGCAATGCAAGGGACAAGGGTTTGATCTCTGGTCAGGGAACTAAGATCCCACCCACAGAGGGGCAGTTAAGCCTGCCTGCTGCAACTACTGAGCCTTTGAGATACAATGAAGGTCCTGAGTGCTGCAGCCAAACAATAAATAAATATTAAAAAAAAAAAAAATTCTCCTGAACTTGAATACCCCTTCCTCCCACTCATTCTTCAAGCACCAAATCTTTGTTGTTGTTGTTCAGTTGCTAAGTTGTCTTCGACTCTGTGAGCCCCTGGACTATACAGCATGCCAGGCTTCCCTGTTCTCCACTGTCTCCTGGAGTTTGCTCAAATTCATGACCATTGAGTTGGTGATGCCATCCAACTATTGCATCCTCTGCTGCCCCCTTCTCCTGCCCTCAATCTTTCCCAACATCAGGGTCTTTCCCAATGAGTCAGCTCTTTGCATCAGGTAGTCAAAGTACTGGAGCTTCAGATTCAGCATCAGTCCTTCCAAAGAATATTCCAAATCTTTGAGAACGTTTCTAATTGCTCCAGCTTGTATCTCTCACACTCTGAACATCTCTAACACCCTGAACATCTCTAAATTTGTTTTTCTTAATTTTCTGTTAAAATTACATTTTAAGATAATCACAGTCTGTCTATAGCTACGTCGAGTGTTTTGAACACTTTTCCCATTGATACGACATCAACTATAACAATCCATCAGGGCCACCACAGAGAGCTGGACGGGCCCTGTGCTTGCTCTGGTTAAGTCCTGTCACCAACATTCACTAGGTGTGCATCACGTGCAGGACACAATGCCCTGTGTACCATAAGGATCAAACTGTACCTTTATGCCCCATAAAACATTAATATTTCTACTTTATAGACAGGACACTGGAGTTCTGAGAGGTAAATTGTGCAAAATTACATAGTCTGGTAAGTACAGTCACAGATGTAGAAAACAAACTTAAGGCTTCTGATCAGAGAAAGGGGAAGGAGGGATAAACTGAGAGATTGGGACTGACGCATACTCACTACAATATATAAACAACTAATAGACTATAGACAACTAATAAGGACCTACTGTACAGCGCAGGAAACTCTACTCAATACTCTGTGATAACCAGTATTGGGAAGAATCTAAAAAAGAGGGGATAGATGTATATGTGTAAGTGATATATATATATATATATATATGTATAACCGATTCACTTTGATATATGTGTACGTATAACCAATTCACTTTGATATATGTATATGTATAACCGATTCAGTTTGCATTACACCTGAAACTAACGCAACATTTTAAATCAAATATACTCCAACAAATTGAAAAAAAATAATCAAATAGACAAAGGCCCATGGTGGCAGGGAGAACTTAACAAACACTGGAAAAATTTGGATAGTTAAATATTGTCAAAAATATTCGTGAAAAATAAGTAGGCGTGGGAGTGTTGCTAATGGGTCAGACCATTCATGTGTGAGCACAGTGGGAAATGGGAAATCTCTGTACCTTCTCTTCCACTTTTGCTGTAAACTTAAAACTGCTCTAAGAAATAGTCTTTGAAGAAATAAGCAGAAATATTTCAGCATATTCTACTTAGCACAACCTAAACTCTCCAAGGGTGGAGTGAAAATGTTCTATGATATCATAAGAGGACCCTGAAGATGCTTGAGAATATATTCATTGTTTAACTGCGATATTATTAATTTCCTTCACTGGATCCTCGATTTACTTAGACCTTATGTCCTAAAATGCCACTCATCTGAGCACCTGACTCTCAGACTGTGCAGGCTCTCCCTCCTGTCGCTCATTTGCTGACCCCTGACCTGGGCTGAATCAGTTCCCATGTGTCCGATGTGTGATGAAGCAACAGAAGTATTACTGACGGGCAGCCCTCCCGGGCCCGCCTTTGCACATGGGGTTAAACGTGGAGCGTGTCCACTTGTGTTGTCTGACATCTCTTTAGGAATGTTACTTTTCGGGCTTCCCTGGTGGCTTGGTGCTAAAGAATCCGCCTGACAATATGGGAGACACAGATTCTAGCTCTGATCCGGGAAGATCCCACATGCTGCAGGGCAACTAAGCCCCTGCATCACAACTACTGAGCCTGCGCTCTAGAGCCTGGGAGCCGCGACTACTGAAGCCCTCATTCCTTAGGGCCCATGCTCTGCAACAGGAGAAGCTACCGGAACAAGAAGCCCGTGCACCACAACTAGAGAAGCCCCTGCTCGTCACAGCTAGAGCAAAGTCTGTGCATCAGCGAAGACCAGAGCAGCCAGAAATAAATAATAAATAAAAAATTACACACACATATATATGTAAAAGAATGTTACTTTTCTAGCGAGAAATCACCCCCAGTTTAATTTTCATGACTACGACATGGAAGCACCGACTGATGGCAGAGTGTGGACCAAGGGGCACTATTTCACTCTGAAGATAAACGTACACACGCTCATTAAGGATATTAATGTTATCATTGTAGTCTCCACTTTTTTCCTGAGCCGGCTAGACTCTCTCCAGGAACCATTACTTCTTTTATGTGGGGCGCTCGAGAGCATAACTATCCATCTTGTCAGGAGAACCAATTAATGACATGATGTGGCCCCTCCCTCAACATGGTTTTGTTTCCTTTGCTTGTACCCATGGTAAAAAAGAAAATAAAAACATTATAGAATGAATGAATTTCTTCATGTCCATATCACTTTTCCGACAATCATGGACTTACTGATTTACATATGAAACTATCAGGAACTTGATACTATACACAGTTTTCTCCATATGCAGTGAAAAAGAATAACCATAGTATGTGTAATTTTGAATGACGCTTATTTGAAAAGTGAAAACACATTTTATACCATTGCATTCAACACTGAAAACAACATAGTATATAAAATAGATTTAAGCAGAGACTATAAACCAGGAGACACTGAACTTGAACAGAATGTGTATCTAGGTGTTGTGTGAAAATTGTATACATTTTAATTATGTTGAAAACTCTGCAACACAAAAAATAAGCCCTAGTATATAGATTTGAGTTAACAACATAGTGACATTGGTTTATCAATTCTAACAAATATGGTATGTTAATACAAGATAATATTAGTAAGGGAAAATCGAGGGTGAAATGAGAACTTTCTCTACTATCCACACAAATTTCTGTAAATCTAAAACTGCTCTAATAAATAAAGTTGATTAATTAAAACACACACACAATTCTTATAAGCAACTAAAAGATTTAAGCAGAAATTCTTGCTTATACATTTCTTCTTAAAAGCTAAATGGTTGATATTTCAGAAGTCTGATCTCACAACTGACACCAAAAGGCAGAGAAGGAGAGCCAGCTCTTAGTTTCTTAAACTTCCTATCAAGCTTCATACAAAGCTAAGTAACCTTCATAAGGAAAAGTCAGAGAAGGAGAAAACATTTTAAAACCATTTTCACAATTGGCTGACATTTAGAACAATCTACAGCGGAAGAAACCTAATATCCATGTATCAATTTCAGATTAAGATTTAGATGCGAGGTGCAATGTTGCCAGGGTGAATTCTATAAGATAATGCACAAGAGGAGCCAGGCGGGTGAATAATTGATCTGTGTCTAAGATTAGAAAAACTACTTTACAGGCCGTTCCTGTGTGACAGGCACTAGAGGTCTCAGATGAGCAAGTGATGGGCCTGACGGCATCCCGGGCCATCTTGTGTGCACGGTTCTCTGCTCGTCACCACAGAACAGAGACTGAAAAAGCAGACAGCCTTGTATTAAATGATGCCGGTTATAGGATACTGTTCATGATGCAATAAAGAGACAATTAAAAAGGGGATAGAAAGAGTGGTGCTCTGCGCTCAGAGCATGCTCATGTATGTACCTCACAGCAAACTCACAGCTGCTCTTGGGACCCTTTGCTGCACCTGCAGAAATTGTCTCAGAGGAGTGATTGCCTGAATGGACGTCTCTCAATGGTACAGAGCAAAGGACCCAAGCCTTATGCCTCATCTTTCCCTAGATCATAAGTCCCTCTTGGAGATGTTTTCGTGTCAACCCTTAGTTTTAGACAAATGGTACTTTTGATGCACTGAAAACAGCCAACACCCCCTTCCAATCCCCAGCTAAAGAGGTTCGTTCCATTCTATGAGCAAAGGTATAGAAAGTGTCTTTAAAGGTGGAATGTCTTCCTTTTATATTTTAAGCAGATCAGGAGATGCAACAAGAAGTCCCGGTCACAAGGAGATTTATCTTCACCTGCTTATACCTATTGGACTGCTCTGGTTTGTCATGCCCTCATCGGGGGCAGAGAAATATGCTGAATACCAAAGACGAGCAAATGGAGAATTAACAGTGAACAACCAACCCATAGTCCTGCCACTATCACAAGAGATGACAAAGCTGAAGAACTCTTATGCCAATTATCTATTAATATTTATGTATTATATTTCTATTATATAATCTATTACCTACTATATATATCTATTAATATGTATGCACAAGAGAAAGGACTGGAAACCTGGCCTTGTTGTGTTCCTTTTCATTTAACCTCCTCGCAACTCTGAGTTCTGTCTTAAGGAAATGAACTGCCATATCTGTTAATGATGTTTTCCAAATACTCTGGGCACTGATACGAAGGTTGGCATCTAAGAGGCAACCATGGTAGCACGGAGCGTGCTGGCAGCAGCTGGCCGCAGAGTTAGATGCTTGAGTGCCTGGTGCTTAGTAGGAGCTTTACTGTGTGATGGTTTGTTCATTGATGCCACTGAACTGCTATAGTGCACTGCGCCTGCCCCTGAGTTATTCAGTCATTCAGCCATTCTTGANAAGAGGGGATAGATGTATATGTGTAAGTGATATATATATATATATATATATGTATAACCGATTCACTTTGATATATGTGTACGTATAACCAATTCACTTTGATATATGTATATGTATAACCGATTCAGTTTGCATTACACCTGAAACTAACGCAACATTTTAAATCAAATATACTCCAACAAATTGAAAAAAAATAATCAAATAGACAAAGGCCCATGGTGGCAGGGAGAACTTAACAAACACTGGAAAAATTTGGATAGTTAAATATTGTCAAAAATATTCGTGAAAAATAAGTAGGCGTGGGAGTGTTGCTAATGGGTCAGACCATTCATGTGTGAGCACAGTGGGAAATGGGAAATCTCTGTACCTTCTCTTCCACTTTTGCTGTAAACTTAAAACTGCTCTAAGAAATAGTCTTTGAAGAAATAAGCAGAAATATTTCAGCATATTCTACTTAGCACAACCTAAACTCTCCAAGGGTGGAGTGAAAATGTTCTATGATATCATAAGAGGACCCTGAAGATGCTTGAGAATATATTCATTGTTTAACTGCGATATTATTAATTTCCTTCACTGGATCCTCGATTTACTTAGACCTTATGTCCTAAAATGCCACTCATCTGAGCACCTGACTCTCAGACTGTGCAGGCTCTCCCTCCTGTCGCTCATTTGCTGACCCCTGACCTGGGCTGAATCAGTTCCCATGTGTCCGATGTGTGATGAAGCAACAGAAGTATTACTGACGGGCAGCCCTCCCGGGCCCGCCTTTGCACATGGGGTTAAACGTGGAGCGTGTCCACTTGTGTTGTCTGACATCTCTTTAGGAATGTTACTTTTCGGGCTTCCCTGGTGGCTTGGTGCTAAAGAATCCGCCTGACAATATGGGAGACACAGATTCTAGCTCTGATCCGGGAAGATCCCACATGCTGCAGGGCAACTAAGCCCCTGCATCACAACTACTGAGCCTGCGCTCTAGAGCCTGGGAGCCGCGACTACTGAAGCCCTCATTCCTTAGGGCCCATGCTCTGCAACAGGAGAAGCTACCGGAACAAGAAGCCCGTGCACCACAACTAGAGAAGCCCCTGCTCGTCACAGCTAGAGCAAAGTCTGTGCATCAGCGAAGACCAGAGCAGCCAGAAATAAATAATAAATAAAAAATTACACACACATATATATGTAAAAGAATGTTACTTTTCTAGCGAGAAATCACCCCCAGTTTAATTTTCATGACTACGACATGGAAGCACCGACTGATGGCAGAGTGTGGACCAAGGGGCACTATTTCACTCTGAAGATAAACGTACACACGCTCATTAAGGATATTAATGTTATCATTGTAGTCTCCACTTTTTTCCTGAGCCGGCTAGACTCTCTCCAGGAACCATTACTTCTTTTATGTGGGGCGCTCGAGAGCATAACTATCCATCTTGTCAGGAGAACCAATTAATGACATGATGTGGCCCCTCCCTCAACATGGTTTTGTTTCCTTTGCTTGTACCCATGGTAAAAAAGAAAATAAAAACATTATAGAATGAATGAATTTCTTCATGTCCATATCACTTTTCCGACAATCATGGACTTACTGATTTACATATGAAACTATCAGGAACTTGATACTATACACAGTTTTCTCCATATGCAGTGAAAAAGAATAACCATAGTATGTGTAATTTTGAATGACGCTTATTTGAAAAGTGAAAACACATTTTATACCATTGCATTCAACACTGAAAACAACATAGTATATAAAATAGATTTAAGCAGAGACTATAAACCAGGAGACACTGAACTTGAACAGAATGTGTATCTAGGTGTTGTGTGAAAATTGTATACATTTTAATTATGTTGAAAACTCTGCAACACAAAAAATAAGCCCTAGTATATAGATTTGAGTTAACAACATAGTGACATTGGTTTATCAATTCTAACAAATATGGTATGTTAATACAAGATAATATTAGTAAGGGAAAATCGAGGGTGAAATGAGAACTTTCTCTACTATCCACACAAATTTCTGTAAATCTAAAACTGCTCTAATAAATAAAGTTGATTAATTAAAACACACACACAATTCTTATAAGCAACTAAAAGATTTAAGCAGAAATTCTTGCTTATACATTTCTTCTTAAAAGCTAAATGGTTGATATTTCAGAAGTCTGATCTCACAACTGACACCAAAAGGCAGAGAAGGAGAGCCAGCTCTTAGTTTCTTAAACTTCCTATCAAGCTTCATACAAAGCTAAGTAACCTTCATAAGGAAAAGTCAGAGAAGGAGAAAACATTTTAAAACCATTTTCACAATTGGCTGACATTTAGAACAATCTACAGCGGAAGAAACCTAATATCCATGTATCAATTTCAGATTAAGATTTAGATGCGAGGTGCAATGTTGCCAGGGTGAATTCTATAAGATAATGCACAAGAGGAGCCAGGCGGGTGAATAATTGATCTGTGTCTAAGATTAGAAAAACTACTTTACAGGCCGTTCCTGTGTGACAGGCACTAGAGGTCTCAGATGAGCAAGTGATGGGCCTGACGGCATCCCGGGCCATCTTGTGTGCACGGTTCTCTGCTCGTCACCACAGAACAGAGACTGAAAAAGCAGACAGCCTTGTATTAAATGATGCCGGTTATAGGATACTGTTCATGATGCAATAAAGAGACAATTAAAAAGGGGATAGAAAGAGTGGTGCTCTGCGCTCAGAGCATGCTCATGTATGTACCTCACAGCAAACTCACAGCTGCTCTTGGGACCCTTTGCTGCACCTGCAGAAATTGTCTCAGAGGAGTGATTGCCTGAATGGACGTCTCTCAATGGTACAGAGCAAAGGACCCAAGCCTTATGCCTCATCTTTCCCTAGATCATAAGTCCCTCTTGGAGATGTTTTCGTGTCAACCCTTAGTTTTAGACAAATGGTACTTTTGATGCACTGAAAACAGCCAACACCCCCTTCCAATCCCCAGCTAAAGAGGTTCGTTCCATTCTATGAGCAAAGGTATAGAAAGTGTCTTTAAAGGTGGAATGTCTTCCTTTTATATTTTAAGCAGATCAGGAGATGCAACAAGAAGTCCCGGTCACAAGGAGATTTATCTTCACCTGCTTATACCTATTGGACTGCTCTGGTTTGTCATGCCCTCATCGGGGGCAGAGAAATATGCTGAATACCAAAGACGAGCAAATGGAGAATTAACAGTGAACAACCAACCCATAGTCCTGCCACTATCACAAGAGATGACAAAGCTGAAGAACTCTTATGCCAATTATCTATTAATATTTATGTATTATATTTCTATTATATAATCTATTACCTACTATATATATCTATTAATATGTATGCACAAGAGAAAGGACTGGAAACCTGGCCTTGTTGTGTTCCTTTTCATTTAACCTCCTCGCAACTCTGAGTTCTGTCTTAAGGAAATGAACTGCCATATCTGTTAATGATGTTTTCCAAATACTCTGGGCACTGATACGAAGGTTGGCATCTAAGAGGCAACCATGGTAGCACGGAGCGTGCTGGCAGCAGCTGGCCGCAGAGTTAGATGCTTGAGTGCCTGGTGCTTAGTAGGAGCTTTACTGTGTGATGGTTTGTTCATTGATGCCACTGAACTGCTATAGTGCACTGCGCCTGCCCCTGAGTTATTCAGTCATTCAGCCATTCTTGAGGCGTTTAGGGGCTTCTCCCATATTGACTTGCCTCAATTAATCTGCAGCCAGATGGATACCTGCCAAAGATTCAGCCTAGCAAATCCTACTTAGGCAGGACCATATACCAAAGCACAGCATGCATTGTGCACTGAAAACAGACATTCATTCTGAACATTAAACTGAGCAACACTTAAAAATAGCAACAGGAATTATTTAAGTGGCCGTGATGACATGCCATGTCTCTACTGCTTCCTTATCACCATTCCTGGCTTTCCCTTCAGTCATCCTGCAAGAACTAAGGGTTCAAAGATAGCCCAACCACTCACCACTGTGTGATCTGGCTTTGAGAAAAGAAGAAAGCATTTGGAGGTTGCAGAAAGGGAGGCAGAACCAAAGTGAATGAGGCTGCAGGCGTGGGGGTGGCTCAGCAGGCAGGGGGCCTCCTGAGTTGCGACTGCCAACCTCTGCTTCCCCACAGCCCATGATGAGACAGGCATGGTTTCTGCATAGAAGACACACAGGACACAAAGTGTTCACACACAGGTGCATGCAAACACACAAACTTATATAAATGCACAGCAACAGCTGGGCCAGCTGTGGACTTCGCTCCCCAGCAGGCAACTCAGACACCAAGACTGGTCCCAGGGCAAACAGAAGTTCCTTGTGACTTACTGAAATCAGCAAGAGGAGGGGCTGGGGTGCTCCATCTGGACACCTTGTTTAGGGCTGCACTTGAAGAAAACGGGTGGCTTGCTTGTGGTAGTGCAACTGGACACACTGCTTTCTTTTTTTAAAATATTTATTTTTGGCTGCACTGGGTCTTTGTTGCTGTGTGAGCTTTCTCTAGTTGTGGTGAGAGGAGCTACTCTCTAGTTGCGGTGTGCAGGCTTCAGTAATTGTGGCTCCCAGGTTCCAGAGTACAGCCTCTATAGCTGTGGAGCACAGGCTTAGTTGTTCCGAGGCAGGTGGGATCTTCCCAGACCAGGAATTGAACCTATGCTCCCTGCATTGCAAGGCGGATTCTTAATCACTGAACCCCCAGGGAAGTCCCTGGACATGCTATTTTCTTTCTTCTCTTTCCCCCTCATTAGTTCATTCGCCTCATTATTCATTATTTGTGCATAATTATGAATGAAATACTGTGGTAGGATAGCTTAGAAACCAGTGACTATGAAATGGTTAAAGAGAAAAACATAGAAGTCTCGAGTAATGCATCCAGAAAGGGTGGACTATGGGAGGTATTATAAGGTTGGGTTCATCTTCAAAAGGGTTCTCTTCTGCCAAAAACTGGATCAAGATATGAACCTCAAACCCTTCTCATTTGTCACAGGCCAAGAAGCAAGATTAGACAGAAGCAGACTTCCAGAGAGAGAGAGAGAGAGACAGAAACAGAAAGAGAGATGGGTGTGCATTCCTGGTATGAGAAATAGCTAAGCAGGCATTTCCCAGAATGTTCTGAAATCTGTGTGAATAAATTTATGTAACAGTAGAACCTCCAAGTACAGGTAGCAACTAGATCCTCTAAGGTCTGAACTGAAGCAACGTGAGATAGAAGTGTCTCTGCAGCCTGTCACAGGGGATCCAACAGAGCGTCAATCCAGATACTAAATAAATGTGATGGTGCAGGAAGGGATAAGAAATCTGAACCATAAACAAGGAAAGGATCTGTGCAGCCTGGGATGCTGATGGTCTCTGAGCCTCTAGGACAGCCAGGAACCGTGGCATCACGGGTAAGGCAGGGTGAGGTGGACCACAGGGTAAGAGTTACCTGTTTTTGTTAGGAAAACCATAATTCAACTTTCCTCAGGTAAATTTTTTCTTTGGGAAACCTGAGCCAAAGAATTTCAACAAATAGCTTTCTTGATTCCCAAATTCCCATCAAGGTGCAGGTGCTCAGGGAGCAGATCTAATCAAAAACAGCCTCACTCATTAGTTAGTCTTGCCTGAAGGCCCTACATACTACACCTGGTGGTGGAAAATAGCTGAGGAGTAAGAAATGGACTCTGCCTCCAAGCCCCACCCCACCACTGAATAGGACAAGTGAACAGTTTATACAAATAATAATCGGGTATTGAACTGGGAAGTCCCAAGAAAGAAATGCAGATCAAGCACTGTGAGAATCTCCTAGGAGGATAAATGACTTCTGGCTGGAGGCTAGAAGTCTGTGGCCAAGAAGGCGAATCAAGAAGGCTTAGAGCCTGGGCTTTGGAGTGATACAGCTCGGAGCTGAGTCCTGGCTCCTCCATCCCAGGCAATTCACCAAACTGCTCCAAGCCCCAGCTACTGCAGTTGGTAGATGCAGACGAGAACAACGGACGCAGCCCTCCAGTGTTAAAAGCATTGCTCTATGGAAAGAACAGCGTCTGGCACTTGGTGGACAGGCTCAATTAATGTTAGCTGCTACTAATGTTCTTAATGAGGCCTTGGCTGGACCTGGCCTCAAAGGCTAAACATTATTTTGAATTGCTGGCATGGAGGTCAGGCTGTGAAGGGGAAGCTGTGACAAAAGCCGTGGCAGGAGAAGGTGGTGTGACATATCCTCGGTACCGCCCCCCCCACCCCCATCTCTCCCCTCCATCCGGCAGCTCTGCTAAAGCAAACATGATGCTATGGTTGGAATGAGAAGTGTTGTGTGTCCTTGCATGACCTCATGGCAGCTTGCTCCTCCTGCATGTGTGAGTGAGCATGGAGGTAGGGGAGAGAAAGGATTAACATGGTCCAACCTCTGTGCACACGGGCTGCTAGTGTCCAGTGACATTCCTATAGCGGCCACGCAGGTCAGCCACCAGCCCTCAGGATGTAAAACACAAGACTCCTCCTGAGCACAGTGCCCTATCTCAGGATTCCAACAGGAAACACGTGGTGATTGCCCAGCATCCCAGAGAAACTTGCATATTAGGACTATTATGCTAGACTCCAACCCAGCAGGGCTCGTAATCTCCTCTAAAGAGCTACAGGCTTTAGAACAAGTGAATATAAAAAAGCAAGAGCCTTTCTCATTCTTGAGTCCCATTCTCAGTGTCTTTCAGTCAAGTTACAGTTTTGAACCAGTGGGTGGTTCAACAAGGTCATTGCCGGATTGCTTCCGACTTGAAGGAACCATGTAATGTGAATTCAGTCAATGCAGGCATGCTATCTGTTTCTGAAGGACATTCAATGTGGGATTAACATGGAAAGATCAACAGTTCTTTGCTTTTTCTTCAATTTCCCCCCTCAAAACACAGGTCTGGATAATTATCGAAACCAGCAGGACTATTTCACGGGAGTCTGGGAAGGCTCTTGGTTCAATTCCATTCAACTTCTATTTACTGGTGTCAATGCACAGTCGTACTAGGGATGCAAAAGTGCCTAGGAAAGTCGCTGACTTTCCATGTTTTACGATCTAACTGAAGAGACAACTAAGCACACAAAAGAAACTGTTGAAGCACACTGGCAAAGAGCTCAGACACTGGAGCCAGGGAGTTGCTATGTGACATTGTTCAAACGACTGAATCTTTCTGTGTTTCAGTTTATCTCTAAAAAGATACAGTTGTTTCTACCTCCCTCATAGAGTGGTTTGAGGATGAATTAAGTCAGTATGCAAAGTACTTAGAGCCTGGCACACAGTATCAGTTATTAACTATTGTCATTCCAGCTACAAAGAGGTTTAAGCTGCAACCCCCTCAGTATGGCAAATGGGCCATTCTGAGGATCAGCTCCTGCTCCTCCACCAACACAGATTCAGCACCAGCCATATCTGACTCTATTGGAGCTGCTGCTGCTGCTACTAAGTCGCTTCAGTCGCTTCAGTCGTGTCCACTCTGTGCGACCCCACAGACGGCAGCCCACCAGGCTCCCCCATCCCTGGGATTCTCCAGGCAAGAACACTGGAGTGGGTTGCCATTTCCTTCTCCAATGTATGAAAGTGAAAAGTGAAAGTGAAGTTGCTCAGTTGTGTCCGACTCTTAGTGACCCCATGGGCTTTGCAGAGAAGAAGCCAATTCTGACTCCATGTGGGAACTGTTCCTCTGACTTGCTTTTTGTTGCTTTTGTTATTATAATCATACAGAATGGCCTGCCTTAGAGAACCCTGCCCCTCTGGCTGACAGTAAATTAAAGTGCCTTTTTCAGAACCCTGTCGACCTGTAAATGGCAGGAAGGAAGAAATTAACACATCCCCTGCCTGAGGCTTGCCATTCTAGGAGGTGTTTGCAGGATAAATGGCCTTTTCACTTTGCTTCCTCACCTACTCCCCCACCTCTGATCTGTGAAAGAAAATCTGGCACCCAGACCTCTGTAAGAGGGTAACTTTGAGACACTAGCCTGCCATCTTCTTGGTCAGCCGACTCCCCTATTAAAGTCTCTTCCTTGCTGCAATCCCTGTCTCTTGGATACACTGGCCCCTCCTGGGGCAAGCAGAGTAAGCTTGGACTTGGTAGTTAGCTGCTCAGTCCTGTCTATTTGCGGCCCCAAGGACTATAGCCCACCAGGCTCCTCTGTCCATGGGATTCTCCATATAAGAATACTGGAGTGGATAGCCATTTCCTTCTCCAGGGGGTCTTCCCGACCCAGGTTTCCCATGTTGCAGGCAGATTCTTTACTGTCTGAGCCACCAAGGCAGCCCCAAGGGCAAGTTAACCTGAGTTCAAATCCTGTTCCATCACTGGAGAGATTATTTAACATAACTAGCGCTTATCTTACAAAACACAACTAGTTCCTTATTCGTTTGTCTCCCTCAAGTTGACTCTGAGCTACAGTGAGGCAGAGACATGTGTTTGATTCATTTCTGTGCCCTGGACTGCCTAGCATGGGACATTTGCTCAGCAAATGGCTGTTGAATGAATGAATGAATGAACACTTATTGCCAGCAGAAGGAACATCACAGAGATGTGAACGCAGAGGGACAGTGTGGCTGATGGGATAGGGAGCTTGAGGACTAACGTGTGAATGTTGTATGAGGGGCATGTCACCAAGAGTGGTAGATGTGGGGCTCAGAATCAGGGTTCAAACCCCAGGGCAAAGGAGAGACGATGGAAGTTTTTAACCAGGTGATAAATAATTAGGGGACTTCCCTGGAAGCTCAGGTGGCAAAGAATCCACCTGCAATGCAGGAGTCCCAGGTTCAATCCCTGGCTGGGAAGATTCCCTGGAGAAGGGAACCCAACCTGTTTCCCAGGTGGCTCACGTAGTCAAGAATCTCCCTGCCAGTGCAGGAGATGTGGGTTGGAGCCTAACGGGTTATAGTCCATGGGGTCGAAAAGAGTTGGACACTACTGAGCATGTGCGTGCGGGCACGCACAAACACACACCCACACACACAGCCAACCCAAACGATAGGACTGACTGTAGGAGGGGAAGTGAAGGGCCAGGTCTAGGAAGCATTGAGGAGGAAAACTTTATAGAACCTGGAAATTTGATGGATTGGGGGGAAAAGGTAGAGTCATTAATGATGAAGTGAGTGATGGAGCCAGGAAAAAGTTTACAGAAAAGATGTAGAGTCTTTTTCACAATAAATCTGTTTTGGTTGCAATTCCATTTTAAAAAACTCTCTTTCCCATTGATAAAAATAATATATTTTTACTGTAGAAAATTTTAAATAGGCAGAAATGTATAAAGAAAACTGGAAGCATCTGTAATCTGGCCATGCAGAGATAACTGTTTCTAACATATTTGACAACTGTCATGTAATCTCTTTTCAATGCATATATATATATATAGGAAAGATTGAAGGCAGGAGAAGAGGACGACAGAGGATGAGATGGTTGGCTGGCATCACCGACCACCGACTCAATGAACAGGAGTTTGGGCAGGCTCTGGGAGTTGGTGATGGACAGAGAAGCCTGGCGTGCTGCAGTCCATGGGGTCACAAAGAGTCAGACAATGGAAATGTATATATTTGCCAGGTTATATCTTGGTATATGGCTGTACACATTCACACAATTACACATTATATAAATGTGCACAATTCACACTGAACACTTTTAAAAAATGTTCTTAGGACTCCTGATTTTTAACACTGTCATCATTGAATCATAATTCATATAATTCTCTATCATTGTTCACCTGTGAAAGTGAAGTTGCTCAGTCGTGTCCGACTCTTTGCGACCCCATGGACTATAGCCCACCAGGCTCCTCCGTCCATGGGATTCTCCAGGCAAGAATACTGGAGTGGGTTGCCATTTCATTCTCCAGGGAATCTTCCCGACTCAGGTATCGAACCCAGGTCTCCCACATTGCAGGCAGACACTTTAACCTCTGAGCCACCAGGGAAATCTTTAATTTCTCACTGCTACAAATAATGCTGATGGAAACATCCTTACACATAAATTTTTACTGGTATTTCTAATTATTTCCTTAGAAAAGTTTCTGAGTCAAAGTGTATGATCACATTTAAAGCTTTAAGTATCTGTTTCTAAATAGCTTTCCAGAGAGGCTATTTTAATTTACACTCCTCCCAGCAATATATGAATGCTGGTATTAAACGTTATCTTTTTAAAAAAGAATTGCCAGTTTAATAGTAGAAATAATCTCCATCTTATTTAAGTTTGCATATCTTTAATTTCTAGAGATAATGACTTTTTTACACTAACTAGTGACTTACATTTCTTCTTTTGTAAAGAAAAATCATGTCCCTAGTTATGTCCTATGGGCTTCCTAGGTGACTCAGTGATAAAGAATCCACCTGCCAATACAGGAGACACAGGTTCAATCCCTGGTCAGGAAGATGCCCTGAAGAAAGAAATGACAACCCACTCCAGTATTCTTGCCTGGGAAATCCCATGGACAGAGGAGCCTGGGGTCACAAAGAGTTGGACACGACTTAGTGACTAAATAACAAATTATGTCCTGTGTCCATTATTTTCTAGGGGTGGTAAATGTTTTTATAATTGATTACAGATTTATTTATATATTAACCCTTTGCTGATCACACTCACTGCAAAATCTTTCCTAAAATGTTGCTTTATATTTTTGATATGTAGAGACTATTTGCAGTTAAATTTATCAATTTATCAATTTTTCTTCTGCAGCATTTTTCATTGCATGTATGCCTCTCCCTAAGCTAATTTTCCAACTTTATTTTCTTCTTGATTTTTATGGTTTTATTTGCTACATTCAACTCACTTAATCCATCCTGAATTTATTTTAGTGCATGATGTAACTGAAAGCTCTCCCAACAACGAGAAGAATCGATCTGTAAGTAGCAACGCACAAGGCATGTGGCTGTGTTCATTTTTAAAACATAAGGGTGGATAAACTGGACCATCTGCGATGCAGAACTAGTACAGAATCTCGTTTACTTTCTCGGCTTCAAGATAATGTCATCTTCAACAATGAGACTCGATACAGCACATGACAGACAATGGAGAGTTTGCTTTCCTAAGAAAGCAAATCTCTAGAGAATTAAGATATTCAATCACTTATGCTTTCTCCTCTAATTGCTGAAATCTGGCTGCTTTGAAGAGTAGACATTCACATAGTTCCTGAGCCGGTCAAGGTCACCTGGAGATGCTGCTCCTGGGGGTGGGGCACTGCCGTCTTGAGACTAGATATCCTACTGGGGTGTCAGATTCTCTTCCCACCTCACTTTACTCTGAGACCAAGAGAAGATGAATCTGACTCCAAGGGCATTTCAGCACACACGCAAGACCTCTTTGAAATAAAACCATCAGCATCATAATGACAACAATAAAGTGAAACAAACTCGCTCAGGGATGGAAGCAAACTTTCACATTCAGTCGACCGTTCAACTGAACTGAGGAATGATCACATTGGGCAGCCGTTCAGCAAGGACCTCACGTATTTCCTGCATTACCTGGAAGTTTCTATCTCAATGACATACTCATTCCCCAGAGTATAATGAATTCAGCCCGGATTAGCCCAGCATACATACTGTCTCATACATACTTCATTTCATCCTCTTAACCTTACTGGTCAGTTGCTTCGAGGGACACAGCATGGCACGTGTGGAAAACGAGGCACCAAGACCTCAGAGGACTTCTCAAGATCTCAACCTCCTGGTTCCCACCTTTAGGTCCTTCCTTTCACTTCTGTGCCACCTCAAAAAACACTGCAAATAGTCTGGGATAGTTTTAACACATTATTGACCCAGGGATTTTTGCAGAAACTGATGCCTGTGGCCTTAATTCGTCTCTGATCAACAATGTGTTAAAAGCTCCAGAGTAGTATGTTGTGACCTTGGATAAGTCATTTAGCCTTCCTGGGTTTGTTTTTTTTTTTTTTTAATGTTTTTAATTGTAGCAAAATATATATAAGGTAAAATTTACACTTTATCCATTTTTAAGCACACAGTTCAGCGGCAATAAGTACATTCTCATTGTCATGCAGCCATCACCACCATCCATCCACTTTTCATCTTTCAAAACTGAAACTCTGTACCCATCAAATAATAACTCTCCACTGCCTCCTCCTCCCAGTCCCTGGTAACCACTATTCTAACCTTCCGTGTTTATGAGTCTGACCACTCTAGATACTTCACATAAGTGGAACTGTATAATACTTATTCTTTTGTGATTGGCTTATTTCACTTAACACAATGTCTTCAGGTTGCACGCATGTTATATATAACATGTGGCAGGATTTTCTTTCTCAAGGCTGAATAGCCATTGAGCCATTTTTTATTCTATTAATACATATATATGACATTGCATCTACTTATATCAAGAGAAGCCTGGTGTGCTGTAGTCCATGGGGTCACCAAGAGTCAGACATGACTTAGCGACTGAATACACAACACACACATTGATGGACAGTTAGGCTGTTTTCACCTATTGCCGAGGGTGGATAATGCCACTATGAGCATGGGTGTACAAATACCTCTTTGTGTCCTCACTCTCTAGATTGGAGGGTATATATATATATATATATAGGCAATGGCACCCCACTCCAGTACTCTTGCCTGGAAAATCACATGGACGGAGGAGCCTGGGGGGCTGCAGTCCATGGATTTGCTAAGAGTCACACACAACTGAGTGACTTCGCTTTCACTTTTCACTTTCATGGATTGGAGAAGGAAATGGCAACCCACACCAGTGTTCTTGCTTGGAGAATCCCAGGGACGGGGAGCCTGGTGGCTGCTGTCTATGTTGTCGCACAGAGTCAGACACGACTGAAGTGACTTAGCAGCAGCATATATATACATATATGTGTGTGTGTGTATATATATATATATATATCCAGAAATGGAATGGCTGATGTGGTACATTTTATTTTTAATTTTGGGGGGAACTGCCACACTGTTTTCCAAAGTGGATGTACCCTTTTACATCCCCACCAGCAGTGCACAAAAGCTCCAATTTTTCCACATTCTCACCAACATTTCCTCCTTGGGTTTTTAAGCTATTTACTCATTTATTGAGTAGATACTTGCACAAATCCTGCAATATACAAGATGCTGGGGCTACAGTGAGGAGCAAGATAGATTCTGCCTGTCCCAGAGAAGCCTGCAGCCTGACACAGCATAGGGATGCTGAACAAACACAGGTAGGATGAGTGTTTTTTAAAAAGGAGGAGTGCAGTCAGCTGAAGGAATGAAGAGCTTATCCCAGAGGCTTTCCAGCTCCAGGTTCTGTGAATATATGAAATTTTCTTTCCTAAAGGCACTTGAATTAGCTGGGCAACCACTGCCTAGATATGGGATACATCTATACATTTAAAAATATGTTCACACACATTTGCACTTGTGAAAACTAAGGTTCCTTTATTGTCCTTAACCAAACCTGATACTGCATGTTGGATGAGCCAGGAAAACTGGCTTAAAACACAAAATGCTGGGAACAGAGGCCACAAACTGGCAATCTGAGTGCCAGACCCATAAGATGTTTTTAAAAATTTTGAATTTGTTGCCAACACTTCAAAATCAAGACGTTTCTCACAGGACTCTGAATTTCTGGTTTCCCTGAAATAAAAATCAGAAAATCTGCCAGCCCAAGGGCTATGGCAGGAGTGAGCTGGGCTGAGAACAGTTTGGCTCACTCTAGAAAAGTCACAGCTAATCACTGGCCCCATGTGGCCTCTTGCTCCGGTTTTCTGATGTTTTAGTCCCTGTAAGTCCTCAGGCTAGCGCTGTGCTGCCCAGTGCAGCAGCCGCAAGCCACGGGTGGCTGCTGAACACAGGAAACGAAGCCAGTCTGACTCTGAGATGCGCTGCAGGTATAAAATACACACCAGCTTTCAAAAGACAGTAGGGAAAAAATGGAACATATCCCATCAATTGTTTCATATTCATCACATGTTGAAATATTTTGGACGGACTGGGTTTAAAATGTATTATTAAAATTAAGTCACGTGCCTTTTTTTTTTTACTTGTTTATATGCATCCACTGGAAATTTAAAATGACATGTATGGCTCACATGGTATGCCTTTTCCATTATAGAATATCTCTGCAACTCTTCTCCCCAGAGGGAATGATCATCTCAATATCAACTCCTTATAATGCATAACTGTGCATTCCATTTATTAAGCAAGAAAACAATTCCAGGGTGGAAAGAACTGATTATTTAAATCAATTACAGTTCACATAAAAACCTGAAATCATGACTCTTCTATTAATTTCAAACACATTTATTCCTCTTCATACTTCACCGTTGCTTTGAAACTTTGTAACCACTCCAGTATTTGGCTCCTGTTTTCTTTTACCTAGGGTACTTATGGTAACTTACAAGGTAAACTATTCATATTTATGTCATTTAATTATTTTTTAAAAAACCAAATGTTTATTTATTTGGCTGTGCTGGGTCTTAGCTGCGGCATGTAGGATCTTCAATCTTTGTTACAGAACCCAGACTCTTTAGTTGCAGCATGCAGGGTCAGTTCCCTGACCAGGGATGGAACCTGGGCCCTCTGCAGTGGGAATGCGGAGTCTTAAAGACACTGGTCCACTAGGGAGGCCCCTCGTTTTTTTTGTTCTCTCTCCTTTATCTCATAAATTATTTCTACAGAAGGATCATACTATATAGGTCTGACTCTCGAGGAAGTACTGATATTGACGATGACAAAATAGATGACTCTAAAATGAAACCTAATCTATTCATCTAAATCCTTTCCACAATTCTTGTTGTAAAGGATAAAGACTGCTGGCCTACTAAGCATTTCCAAAGAACCATTAATTTATGATTTTACTGGATAAATTGCTTTTTATAAACTTTTAATTTAATTAAATTAAATAAGTGGACTGTTACAATTAATTTCCAGCAGGTATGGGACAAAAAGACTGCAAGCCAAGACCATAAGAATCATTCTAACTGGCTTTTTTCTTCTTTTTTTTGGCAAAGATACCACTTAAATTACTACTCTTTTTCTTAGCAAAGAAGACGTATTAAAATTAGTGAAATGAAAGTGTTGGACACTCAGCCGTGTTTGCGACCCCATAGACTCCTCTGCCTATGGGAGTCGCAAAAATCTGAAATCATGGCTCTTCTGTCACTTTCAAACACATTTATTTGTACCCACCAGGCTCCTCTGTCCATGGAATTCTCCAGGTCAGAATGCTGGAGTGGGTAGCAATTCCTTTCTCCAGGGGATTTTCCCAACCCAGGGATCAAACCCAGGTTTCCTGCATTACAGGCAGATTCTTTACCATTTGAGCCACCAAGGAAGCCCAGAGTGTTAGTTGCTCAGTCGTGTCTGACTCTTTGTGACCCCATGAACTGTAGCCCACCAGGCTCCTCTGTCCATGGAATTCTCCAGGCAAGAATACTGGAGAACACCGAAATCAAAATGTGTAATAAAAATGGTGTGTCAAAGAACTCACTGCTAACAAGTCCCTTGATGCCTTTAAAAATACTTTTCCCATCTCTTGGGTTATTTTTTCCCTAAAATATATATGCTAAAATGTAGTTATGCCAACATAGCTTCTGTCTCTGCTTCATTGCCTGCTTAATTCCATTCACTGACATTTCACAGGAGCACTAAGAATTCAGTGTATCTCAGATGACAGAGGAGCCTGGTGGGCCACAGTCTCACGAGGTGGGTCACAAAGAGTTGGACATGACTGAAAGCGACTTAGCACAGATGAAAGGAAGGCTTTAAAGAAATCACATTTAACATTAGTAGTGATGAAAATAGCAAGACAAGTGCCTTGCACATGGAAGCAACTATGTTGGCTCTTCCCATGCATTTCAAGAACAAGGTTTATGTCTTGCTAAACAGGAGACAGGAATACTGTAGATACCCCGAAGAACCCAAAAGCTCACTGAATCTGAAGCTGAGAAGGAAGCATTCCATTTCTTTATGAACTCAACCATCAGAAGAATCAACTATTTTCTGAAACATGAAGCTGGCAGCACAAACACACGTGATACTTTGCTCTTGGTTTTAAAAATAAGACCTATTGATAGCTGCCTCCTCCTACCGGACACTCAGAATAGATAATAACGTTTTCTACCTTAAGGTTTTCATTCATGCCATTGTCGGCTTGCCGTGTGAGAACATTTTCAGAGCGTAGGTTCTGTAAGAGTCTTCACTCACAATGCTATCAGGCAGAGGCTACAGTCGACTTAGGCTGGCTTAATGAGTCCTGGCTTTGAGTAGTAAGAAGTTCCAGGAACACACAAAATTAAGTGAAGGGAAACAGTACTCATGAAACTGGTTGGGGATATGCATGAGGTCTGGAAGAATATAAATTACTAGGATACAAGTGTTTGGAATGTATGCAAAGGAGTCTCTGTCAGTCTAGGAGAACGGCAGCACTCTGAAGCCCTGCAGAATCACTGGAGTGCCTGGATGAGGATTGCTGACTCTGATAATCAGCAGATTGCTTGCAAGAATAATGCTGTTAAGAATAATACTGTTAAGCTCATGGTGTTGCTCAGAAAACAAGTCCGCTGGGTTTTCTGCCCCTGGAATTTTCCAGGTGAAAATACCGTAGTAGTTTGCCATTTCTTACTCCAGGGAATCGAGCCCGCATCTCTTGCATCTCCTGCACTGGCAGGCGGGTTCTTAACCAACGTACCACCTGGGAAAGCCATATTATGATGATATAGAATAAATATTATATCATATATATCTTTAAGTTGGAAGCAAATCTCTAGGCTTTCCTGGTGAGCAGGTACATTTTCAGAAATAGCCATACAATTTCAAAGATAAAACTCACAAACACCTGAATACTGGCATCTCAGAGCTTATGTTCCCACTAGGCTTAAGGGTTTTTTTCTCAAGAAACAAATTTTGATTCCACGGTAATCTGAAAATTCTGGATTTAGTTAGGGACACCTCACAGTTGAACCATGGCCTCCTATGGAAATTACATTTCAAAGTTAGTCCTAATGTCATGACAGCAGCTGGCACCTGGGTTCTATAATGATGTCTGCCCACTAAGGCCTGGGACTGAGACCAATAATTAATTTCACATACCAAAAAAAAAAAAAAAATCACTGGAAAAGCTTCCCATTGCCTTTATTTTTTAAGAAGGAAAAACTGTTACAGAGAAAACAAAAATGTATTATAATCAAGAAGCTTAGACATTATCTACCCAGAACTGAATTAAATTGAATTAACTGTGGTGTTGGAGAAGACTCTTGAGAGTCCCTTGGACTGCAAGGGGATCCAACCAGTCCATCCTAAAGGAGATCAGTCCTGGGTGTTCATTGGAAGGACTGATGTTGAAGCTAAAGCTCCAATACTTTGGCCACCTGATGCGAAGAGCTGACTCATTGGAAAGGACTCTGAAGCTGGGAAAGCTTGAAGGCGGGAGGAGACGACAGAGGATGAGATGGTTGGATGGCATCATCAACTAGAGGGACATGGGTCTGGGTGGACTCCAGGAGTTGGTGATGGACAGGGAGGCCTGGTGTCGGACGCAACTGAGTGACTGAACTGAACTGAACTATCTATCATACTTGCAAATGATAGATAATGCTTTATGAACCTAGAGGCATTTACAACTGTTCTGTTGCTCAGGAAGGTACTTAAAAGGCAGGGAAACAGTCTGAAAAAGATTTCTAGCCATCTGTGATATATCCTTAGATATAAGTGTACACACATGCATGTGCATGCATACATTTGTCCACAGAACACACACACACGCACTCGTACACATGCTTGGGCGAACTATCTCTGTCTCTCTCTTTTTTAAAAAATCGAGATTTTATTTATTCATTTCTTTTACTTTTATTTTTTTGGCCACAGAGAATGGCATGTGGGATCTTAGTTCTTGCATCTCTACACTGAAAGCACCGAGTCTTAACCACTGGACCACAGAGGAAGTCCCTCCCCGCCCCCAGTCCCTATATATAGATACACACACATACACATATGCATATATATTTGAAGGGATTATCTAACACATATATATTTATCATCTGTGATATATATGTGTACACATATATTTATATACGTATATATCATAGATGGTCCCCTCTAAACAGATATACACTAAAATGTTATACCTACACATGAACAGGTCTCTCCATAGGCTAACAGCATCACATTTCAGGTGCCGCTATCACAACATCGGGTTCCCAGATTCCTCTTCCACTCTGATGCACATCTGAGGGTAACGCTAGTGCTCTTTATCTGACTTAGCTTCACGTTTCCACTGCATCTCAATTCCTTTTGTTACTTAATCTGCAGTCAGTCAGACTGCACTGAAGCTCAAGGTACGGGGCTCTGGAAGGTATGTGCGGGCATCCATCATGGTCATGAATTGACACAGTTTACAACATTTCACTTAGCAAACATAGAGACTTCAATGCAAACAACGTATCAAACTGAATTTGGGTCCCCCTTACAATATCATAATGCTGCTGCTGCTGAGTCGCTTCAGTCGTGTCCAACTCTGTGCAACCCCACAGACGGCAGCCCACCAGGCTCCCCCATCCCTGGGATTCTCCAGGCAAGAACACTGGAGTGGGTTGCCATTTCCTTCTCCAATGCATGAAAGTGAAAAGTGAAAGTGAAGTCGCTCAGTCATGCCAGACTCTTAGTGACCCCATGGACTGCAGCCTACCAGGCTCCTCCGTCCATGGTATTTTCCAGGCAAGAGTACTGGAGTGGGGTGCCATTGCCTTCTCCGAAGATCATAATAAACAATTGTTAAAAAGTACTTAAAAAAACATTTGACAAGAAACTTGAAACAAAGGACTAGTTCCACGCAAATGAATCTCAGGGATGCGCGAGCAGTAACAAACCACGTGACTCAGCCTTTTCCGCCCAGGCTATGTAGCATCTGCTGGCTTTTCACTTGAAACCCAGAATTTCACTTAATCCTCTGAGCAGTGGATCAAAAGCCAGGCCTCAGATTAAGTAATGGCAGAATACTATTTAAAAATAGTAGGGGTGGATTCCCAAAATAGGAATTTTCCATCTGTCTGGAAACAAAAAGGTCCCTGTAGATTTCCTCTATTGGCAAGGGAGAAATGAGCCTATCTTGGGTCAAAACTGCAAGTGAGCTTTCATTCTGCCTCCATTCTAATTCTTTCTAGTATGCCACTGAACTAGAAATTTTGAAAACTTACATAACGACTTAGCTGTGGAGTAATAAGAAAAAAGAAAACGTATCTTCATTCAAACAGAATCAGTTGGCTGTCATTTAATTAAATTCTATTAATGAATTTAAGCTAAGCTTAAACCCGGGCTAAGACTCTCAAATCTGACCTAGAAGTTACAGACTCACATTCTTGCCCTACTATGTAAGGCACACACATTTACATCTATAATATTCAACTTGAACAGATAACTAATGTTGCAAAATCACCACTGCCCTGGCGTATCCCAGAGGATGTGGAGTAATTAAATTAAAAAGACAAGAGTGTGCAGGAAACATTTTCCTGCCTTTAGGTCATTAATTATGAATGTCACTTTCTCAAGCTAATTTTCATAAAAGCCTCTTTTGAACCAAATGGCTATTCCTGCCTAACATGCTCTTTTCTTTCCCTCCCCTTTAACAGAAACCTTTGTTATATACTCTGTGATAATCATTATTTTCTTCCTTGGTGCTTTACTGAATTTTTAATTTTTTTCTTTGTCTTTTTTTGGTCTCAATTAAAACCAGTATTTGGCTTCTTGTGAACAATGCTAACCACTTCTAGAATCCCTTTATCTTCATCCAACGAGGGGTAGAGTTTTCTAGCTGAGACTTTCCTTGCCATGAAGTCCTCTCCTGGAATTTTCTTAATGACACTGCCCTTCTCAGGATTTCCTGATAATCTTTCCAAGTTCGCTTTCAAGGCAGGTCATGTCCAAGCTTCAACGCTTTAAAAAGTTCATATTTCTGAACCCAAAGATCAAATGGATTACTACAATTGACAACAGCAGATATTCCATAAAAGAATAAAAACAGAGTAAAAGGAGCACCCCCACCCCAAGCAATATCCTACCTGGAATGCAGATGGAGCATCCGTTTCAAAAACTTCTTGGGGAGCTCCAGGTTGCAGGGTGGTGATGAACAGCAAGAGATGCTCTGGACCCTTCAACCTCACTTGCAAGTTTAGTGTAGACATAGCCTTGAAGACTCTGCTTTTTCTTGCTTGTGTTATTATTATTATTTTTTAATAGATTCTACTGTTGGTCGACTGCCTACCCTTTTTATCGATCACCTGTCCTCAAATTCTATTATCTGCCCTATGTTTGCAGGTCCCTGATCTGACTGCCCAGCCCAGATCTCTTCATCCTGTGGAATCTTAACCGTCGGTTATCTCTGCAGCATCTCCTACGTGGCAGCTCACTGGTAACTCAAGTGTAACTTGACCAAGATTGTTGTCTAAAACTTAGCAGGACTTTCCCCTGGGTGGCTTAGTCTTGTCATCTGACCCTTGGCTTCCAGTATCTTTCTCTAACTCCACTCTCATTGATTTGCCCCTTCTGGCTGCAAGACTCTCTTTTTCTTTCTTTTTTTTTTTTTTAAATATTTATTTGGCTGTACTGTGGCACATGGGATCTTTAGCTGCAGCATGCAAACTCTGAGTTGTGGCATGTGAGATCTAGCTCCCTGACCAGGGATTGAACCCAGAGCCCCCTCCACTGGGAGCACGCAGTCTTAACCACTGGACTACCAGAGTCCAGTCCCTGCAGAGTCTCTGGTTCAGTCCTATTGAAGGTGCATTTTCATGGAAGACACGGAAACATTAAGTAACTTCTTTCATTTTGAACCTACAGAAAAGAGAGGGGTCCCACTTTTCTGAGTGTTTAGGATCACGTTAGCACCCAAGGGATAAAAGGCAGAGCAATGCCCCGTTAAACTGGCAGGCTGAAATGACCATTCTATGCTTTGGCTTTATTAGGTGGGTTACTGCCCATTTACACTGAAGAGAAAAGGGCACTAGACTCTGCAGAAGGCATGAGATGCATGTGCCTCACCCTCTTCATTTGACGCTTACCACTGCAACGGATGGGGCTCCCCAAGTGGCACTGGTGGTAAAGAACCTGCCCACCAGTGCAGGAGATGGAGAAGTCATAAAAGATGCAGGTTTCACCCCTGGGATGGGAAGATCCCCTGGAGGAGGGCAAGGCAACCCACTCCAGTATTCTTGCCTGGAAAATCCCATGGACAGAGGAGCCTGACGGGCTACAATTGTTACAGCTGCAAAGAGTCGGACACGACTGAAGTGACTTAGCATCCACGCAGGCACTATAACTGAAGCTACTGAGCAATATCCTACTGCACAATGCAACTTGACTTCCCCTCAGCTTTACTGAGACATAACTGACATATAACACTAGGCGAGGTTAGCATGTATAGCGGAATGATTTGATATAAGTATATATACAAAATGATCACCACAATTGGTTTGGTTAATGTCTGTCACTTCACACATTCTTTTCCTTTGTGATGAGAATTTAAGATCTACTCTTTTAGTAAGGATATAATATACTATTGTTAACTCTAGTCACTATGCTGTACATTACACTCCCAGCACTTGCTTATAATTAGAGCTTTGTACCCTTGGGCCACCTTCTCCCATTTCCCCTAACCCACACAGCGGAACTTTTTTCCAGTCAATTATTTATTTATTTATCTGGCTGCACCAAGTCTTCACTGCAGCACACAGGATCAGCACACAGGATCTTCGATCTCCACTGCAGCATGCAAACTCTTAGTTGCGGCATGTGGGATCCAGTTCTCTGACCAGGGATGGAGCCCAGGCCCCCTGCACTGGGAGCAAGGAGTCAGCCACTGGACCACCAGGAGGTCCCTACAATGCAACTTTAAACAGACATGGTTTAAATCCCTTGGCTACTATATTCCCCAAAAGGTAGTATCCACCCACAAAACCAAGTAAGCCAAGGGCCCTGACGTCTCTAGAAGGAGCTCAGCAGGACCAAAATTGGCAGAATACGGACAAACTTTGGACATTATGGCCTTTAATGGTGCAAAATATGCCCATTTTTACTGAAATTGGGAGAGAAGTCCTTTGAAGACATTGTGATATTCTAGGAAGGTTCTGAGAAAGCAGATGGAACAGGTTTTCTGAGTGTGAACCTAGATAGATCAAGAGTGGGTTGGCAAACTAAAAAAGGAAGGAAAATAAGTAAATGACCAACTGGATAGTAACTTCATTCTTACATCCTGAGTAGTGAATTCACTTTGAACTTGTCCTGAGAACTGAATTCACCTTATATCTCTATATCCTTATGGAAATATTTAAGTGCAGTCAGGATCTTAGAATTCATTTATTCTAAGACTCTTGTTTTACAGGCAAGGAGAAAAAAAAAACACACTCAGAAATCCCCTCACCAGAACCACAAAGCCAGGTGGGAACAGCAATGAGATCAGAATTCGGGGAATCTGTCTCCTTCTTAAGATCTGCCCATGTCCTGGTAATCACCTCCTTTTCCTCTCTCACTTATGACACTGCTGCCCTTTCCAATCCAAGTCTGAGATCATCAAGCTCATGTGGTTGAATCTTTTGTTGTTCAGTTGCTCAGTCATGTCTGCTCTTTGCTACCCCATGGACTGCAGCACACCAGGCTTCCCTGACTTTCACTGTCTCCCAGAGTTTGCTCAAACTTGTATCCATTGAGGCAATGATACTACCCAACCATCTCATCCTCTGTCGTCCCCTTCTCCTCCTGCTCTCAGTCTTTCCCAGCATCAGGGTCTTAGTGTTTTGCTTTGTTCTTTCTTTCATCTTGTTTCTTTTTATATCTGGCAATGTTCCCAATTTAGGAGACAGGTGACTGGGCAAACACAGGTACCTGGTGTGGCTTGGAAAGAGCACTGTGATGCCTTTTTGTTTATTCTGAGGTATTACATTGAGGATCTACAGGTTACGGGGGTGCTGTTATTGTTGTTTTATTTCTTGGTTCCTGAACTCCCGACACCATTTTCTGTCCTCCACATGTACCCCTGCCACTGCCATCCTCGGATTTCCTTGCTCATATACAGTTTGAGAAGACGGGTCTTTTCATTACTTTGATCATGTTGCACACAATAATTCTGCATTGATTTAATCATCTTGGTTTCCTGATCCCAACCTGGAAACATCTCTTCTGTGCATGACTAACTCTCCTGATTTCTCTCACCAAGGCTCCCCTCACTTCTCCTTCAACATTATTATTACTGGGCTCTGGAGGGTCACATAGAAGGTTACTGTCTCCCTTTTTGCCCTAAGTGGGAGGTTGGGCTTCCCACTGAATCTCCATTACCTAATAAATCATTTTTCATTTCATTCAGTCACTTGAATTCTTTATCATAATGTTCCTCCTTTTGCATTCAATTAACCTTCTCATTTTTAGGGTCAAGGTGGAACAAAGCATTTATTCTTTGCTTGTGAATCATCTATTCAAAGTCATACTCCTTCCGAAAGCTTCTCTTCCTATTCTTTACCATTGTTAACTTTCTGTGGTTACATCTGCATCAAGTTTTTGCTTTGCTGGTGATGTTGACCATTTGGGTAGGGGTTTGTCTTTCATTCGCTTGCTTCACCACCTCCTGCATATTTTATATAAGATAAACATATTCTCAACCTTCACAGACAGGCACATAGCTTCTAAGCCATCCCTATAGGAACAGGAATGGTGTATAGATGTGGGACATGGGACATGACCTCAGTTCAGACGCGGTCATGTGTATACAGGGCTGGGCTAGATGTGGCGAGTTGGGCGGCTTCCTGATCTACCTTCTCACTGTCCTATCTTGGTGGACAGTTCAGCTCCTGGGTGTGGTGTTCCACCTGCAGAAGGTCCTTGGCTAACATGTGCTGGTGCTCCAGATAGTAACATGCTAACATGAGGTCCCTAACAGCACCAAAGTGTTAACTGACCATGCCCTGCTGTAAGCCTCCACTGAAACATGTCTGTGTTTCTACTACTACTACTACTAAGTCACTTCAGTCGTGTCTGACTCTGTGCGACCCATAGACGGCAGCCCACCAGGCTCCCCTGGTTTCTACTAGAGTGTTCCTAACAACTGTAATCGCATCTGTTTCCCCATCCACGTTCAAGCCCTGTGAGTGTCTGACTCACATTTGGATCCTCACAGCTGGGGCTTACCAAGCGCTTAACGAATAAGACTTCTACGTTCCTGAAATGGCTCCCTCACTCTCAACCCTGGACCCAAAGGCCCGATTTTCCTTCTGTAATATTGACTTTATGAGCAAATACACAGTGTGACAAACTATTAGGGAAATCAGAACCATGCAGGGATTACATTTTTCACAGGTGAAACGTACTTTAGAAGATTTATACTATATACCAAGTATGATTAGAGGATATTTGAAGCATTTTGCAAGTTGAGCTGTTGGCTTGGGAAGGGGAGGTAAGAAGGCCTATAAACCAAAGCAGTAATCCCTCTCTCTACCTCTGGTAAGCGGGCCAACCAACCACAGGCAAATGGATCAGCGCTGAGAGATCCCCACCTATGCCTGGAGTCCTGTGTGATCCATCGCTCCTGAATCCCAACTGTAACCCTTCAACTGCTCCATTGAGACCAAACGCTTAGAGAAAAGCCAGACTACAGAAATGGCAACAAAAAGCTTAGGGCGAGGTGGTAAGGAAGGGGAAAGCCAGGAATTAGGCTGCTTGGTCAAGGGGAAAATCCAAAACAAGTGTCAACATCTGGACTTTGTTTAGACTGTGGGCAACTATTATTTAAGAAAAGTGAGTTTTCGCACTCACTGTCTACCCCAGCTCCCCCTCCCCCATCACCAAAGTGGCATTTTGCGACCTGTCTCCCGCCTACCCTTCCAGGAACTTGATCTACCCAACTGCACTCTTTAGATGCTGGAGGCTGCTCTTGCATCCCCAGGTCAGCATTTGATCTTCTAGGTCTGATGTGAACGTTTGCTGAATAAACAAAGGTTGGCTAGGCGCCATGAGAAACAGCAAACACTTCATGAGCACTTCCTAACTTGCCTGATTCACAAATATTAACTCATTTAATCCTCCTTATTACAGACACTGCTCTTTTCCTCCATTTATGGATGAAGAAGTGAAGCAATAACATGTTAAAGCGCCCACCAGCTCTTGGTCACGTAACCCAAGGAATCTGGTTCTGGAGTCTATGTTCCTATGTTGCTTCTTGTTTTACATATTTTACATAAAAATGATGATTCTTTAAAACAAAATGATTCCCTTACTCTCCCCCACCCCCGCACCAAATAAATGTGTCACTGTGGATGATGAAAACTGCTCAAATACTAAATAAAAGTAATAGGGCTTTATAGAATTTCTATGACAATATCTGAAAAATATATTGATGACAGCCTTGAAATAGCTCAATTATCTTCTCTGCTCCTTGGAAGAACCCGTAGACTTGCTGTTTGTACTTTTTTTAAATTCAATTTTACTTTTTTCTTTTCAGTGTCAAGACTCTACATTTTGAAATGCTATTTAAAACGTTTAAGTATTTGTATTACTTGGTTTATCATTAATTTACATACAAAAAATATAAATATAGCTTTGAAATATTTAGGAAACTTAATAGCATGAGCTATCAAACAGTTTACACTTAATGTCATATTTTGGGGAGAATCATACAAACATATTCATTTCTTTTGCCTAATTACAGAAACTTTAAGTACATTCATTATTTTCCTAGAAAATTTATTTTTCCTAAGCATAAAGAAATAAACTATCTCTTGATCACTATCTAAAATATAATTGAGAAAATATTTCCATATTTCAAAAAATTTTTAAATAGTGTGATGATGCTTAAGCTTTTCTGACCAAGATCTACAGTAAGAAATATATATTATATTATAATCCAATACCAACATAGGTGTACATATCTATATGTGTATAAAAAATTTGTTTTGCAAGATATTCAACCTCATAGCATATGACACACTGATGTTTCTAGTTTATTCCACTTAATTTTTTTTGATAGTTGATTTTGGGCTTCTCTGGTGGCTCGGACAGTAAGGAATCTGCCTATAATGCAGGAGATCTGGGTTTGATTCCTGGGTCAGGAAGATCCCCTGGAGAAGGAAATGGCAACCTACTCCAGTACTCTTGACTGGGAAATCCCATGGACAGAGGAGTCTGGCAGGCTCCAGTCCATGGGGTCACAAAGAGTCAACATGACTGAGGGACTAAGACTTGAATCACTAAGTCGATGTTCTGACCCACTGATAGGTCATTAACAGCTCATGATCTGCAGTTTTTTGAGACTACAGAAGCGGATTCTGGAGTTCACTAACTTTCTCCCTTCAATCCTGGTGACAGCAGATGACTTAAGAGAAACTTGCTGGTCACGAGGAGGGCAGGAGTCCATAAGATGCTGTCACCTCAGGCAGCCAGGAAAGGCACCAAGTCAGCATGGTGTGCACTTGCCCCATTTTTCTAAGGACAGTGGCCTCCTGATTAATTACTTTGCAAATTACTCATTAAAACTTGGCTTTGCAAAGTTAGCCCTTGGTCCAGTTATTGCTGCCAGATTTCCTGTTTACACTGAGCTCAGTGTATTAGGTTATTGTCCCCACTGGGAAGTGCTTTAGACAAGGAAAAAGAGTGAATCAAAGCAAGAAACCAGACTCCCAGCATCATTTCATGGCACATCCTGACAAAGAAAGAGTGAACAATAAAGAACTGTAGGGGAAGTCTTGAAGACTGCGGTAGACATGAGCTGACTGAGATATTTCTATAGTAAATGGTCCCAAAAGTTTGATAGAGTGTGATGAATCTGCACTCCTTTCTCCTGGCAGTCACTGACAGCAGAGCCTACCAGGAACTTCAACTATCACCTAAAGAGGTTTCATGATTTTCTGTATTTTCTACTTTCCTATATCCTTAAACTAAGAGGCATGGTAAAACCTTCTTGTGAGTAAGCTGATACACATTTTGTCCTGGTGTAATCACTGGTCATAGCAAACACCCTCTTCTAACGACACAAGAGAAGATTCTACACATGGACATCACAAGATAGTCAATACCGAAATCAGATCGATTATATTCTTTGCAGCCAAAGATGGAGCCAAAGATACAATCAGAAAAAAAAAAAAAAAAAAAAACAAACTGGGAGTGGACTGTGGCTCAAATCATGAACTCCTTATTGCCAAATTCAGACTTAAAGAAACTAGGGAAAACCACTAGACCATTCAGGTATCACCTAAATCAAATCCCTTATGATTATACAATGGAAGTGACAAATAGATTCAAGGGATTGATCTCATAGACAGAGTTCCTGAAGAACTATGGACGGAGGTTTGTGACATTGAACAGGAGGCAGTGATGAAGACCATCCCCCAAAAAAGAAAGGCAAAATGGTTGTCTGAGGAAGCCTTACAAATAGCTATGAAAAGAAGAGAAGCAAAAGGCATAGGAGAAAAGGAAAGATATCCCTGTTTGAATGCAGAGTTCCAAAGAATAGAAAGGAGAGATAAAGAAGCCTTCCTCAGTGATCAGTGCAAACAAATAGAGGAAAACAATAGAGTGTGAAAGAGTAGAGATCTCTTCAAAAAAAATTAGAAATACCAAGGGAATATTTCATGCAAAGATGGGCACAATAAAAGACAGAAATGGTATGGACCTAACCTGAAACTCCAGTACTTTGGCCACCTCATGTGAAGAGTTGACTCATTGGAAAAGACTGATGCTGGGAGAGATTAGGGGCAGGAAGAGAAGGGGACAACAAAGGAGGAGATGGCTGGATGGCATCACTGACTGGATGGACGTGAGTCTGAGTGAACTCCAGGAGTTGGTGATGGACAGGGAGGCCTGGCGTGCTGCGATTCATGGGGTCGCAAAGAGTCGGATACGACTGAGCAGCTGAACTGAACTGAACTGAACAGAAGCAGAAGATATTAAGAGGTGGCAAGAATACACAGAAGCACTATACAAAAATCTTCATGACCCAGATAATCAAGATGGTGTGATCACTCACTTAGAGTCAGACATCCTGGAATGCAAAGTCAACTGGGCCTTAGGAAGCATCATTATGCACAAAGCTAGTGGAGGTTATGGAATTCCAGTTGAGCTGTTTCAAATCCTAAAAGATGATGCTATGAAAGTGCTGCACTCAATATGCCAGCAAATTTGGAAAACTCAGCAGTGGCCACAGGACTGGAAGAGAGGCAATCTCAAAGAAAGGCAATGCCAAAGAATGCTCAAACTTACCACACAACTGCATTCACCTCACACACTAGTAAAGTGATGCTCAAAATTCTCCAAGCCAGACTTCAACAGTGCAAGAACTGTGAACTTCCAGATGTTCAAGCTGGATTTAGAATAGGCAAGGGAACCAGAGATCAAATTGCCAACATCCGCTGGATCACTGAAAAAGCAAGTGAGTTCCAGAAAAACATCTACTTCTGCTTTATTGACTATGCCAAAGCCTTTGACTGTGTGGATCACAATAAACTGTGGAAAATTCTACAAGAGTTGGCAATACCAGACCACCTGACCTGTCTCCTGAGAAATCTGTATGCAGGTCAAGAAGCAACAGTTAGAACTGGACATGGAACAACAGACTGGTTCCAAATTGGGAAAGGAGTACGTCAAGGCTGTATATTGTCACCCTGCTTATTTAACTTATATGCAGACTACATCATGAGAAATGCTGGACTGGATGAAGCACAAGCTAGAATCAAGACTGCTGGGAGAAATATCAATAACCTCAGATATGCAGATGACCCCACCCTTATGGCAGAAAGTGAAGAAGAACTAAAGAGCCTCTAGATGAAAGTGAAAGAGGAGAGTGAAAAAGTTGGCTTAAAATTCAACATTCAGAAAACTAAGATCATAGCATCCCGTCCCATCACTTTATGGGAAATAGATGGGAAAACAATTGAAACAGTGAGAGACTATTTTTTTGGGCTCCAAAATCACTGCAGATGGTGACTGCAGCCATGAAAGTAAAAGATACTTGCTCCTTTGAAGAAAAGTTATAACCAACCTAGACAGTTTATTAAAAAGCAGAGACATTACTCTGCCAACAAAGGTCTATCTAGTCAAAGTTATGGTTTTCCCAGTAGTCATGTATGGACGTGAGAGTTGGACAATAAAGAAAGCTGAGCACTGAAGAATTGATGCTTTTGAACTGTAGTGTTGGAGAAGACTCTTGAGAGTCCCTCAGACAGCAAGGAGATCCAACCAGTACATTCTAAAGGAGATCAGCCCTGGGTGTTCTTTGGAAGGAATGATGCTAAAGCTGAAACTCCAGTACTTTGACCACCTCATACAAAGAGCTGACTCATTGGAAAAGGAAATCAGTCCTGAATAGTCGTTGGAAGGACTGACACTAAAGCTGAAACTCTAGTGCTTTGGCCACCTGATGGGAAGATCTGACTCATTTGAAAAGACCCTGATGCTGGAAACGATTGAAGGCAGGAGGAGAAGGGGACAACAGAGAATGAGATGGTCGGATGGCATCACTGACTCAATGGACATGAGTTTGAGTAAACTCTGGGAGTTGATGATGGACAGGAAGGTCTGGTGTGCTGCAGTCTACAGGGTCACAAAGAGTCAGACAGGACTGAGTGACTGAACTGAATTGAACTGAATCATATTTATGCTCCAAATCATGTACATACAGATACCTGCTTCAATTAAAGTGGCTAGTGCACTTATTTTATTGATTTCAGAGTTGAGAAAAGTGGCAATCAAAAAGCCATTCTTAGTTTTGACATTTCCCTGTTGTTTTCCTATTTTATATCTTGTTTAGTTCTGCTCTAATATTTGTTACTTCCTTCCATCTGCTAAATTTGGGTTTAGTTTGTTCTTATTTTTCTAGCTCCTTGAGGTGTAATCTTTGAGATCTTTCTCATTTTTTCATCTAAACATTTATTGCAATGCACTTCCCTCTTCTATTTTTGCTTCATCCCATAAGTTTGGTAGTTTTTGTTTTCATTTTCATTTGTCTAGAGGTATCTTCTAATGTCCTTTTTTATTTCTTCTTTGACCTAATGGTTATTCAAAGCAGGCTGTTTAATTTCCACATACTTGTGAATTTTTCAGTTAGTTTTAGAAAAGATAAGCAAAATTGACAAACTCCTGCTAAGGTAAAAAGAAGACTCAAGTAAATCAGAAATGAAAGAGGAATCATTACAACTGATACTACAGAAATTAAAAGGATCATAAGAGACTATTATGAACAGCAATACACCAACAAACTGGATAACCTAGAACAAATGGATAAATTCTTAGAAACATATAGCCTCCAAAGACTAAATCATGAAAAAATAGAAAGTATGAGCAGATCTATAAGTGTAGAGATTAATCAATAATCAAAATCTCTCAAAAAAGGAAAGCACAAAAATACTTGGCTTCATGAGGAATCCTACCAAATAAAGAAAAATTAGTGCCAATCCCTCTCAAACTCTTTCAAAACATGGAAGAAGAGTGAACACTTTCAAACATTTCATGAGGCAAGCATTAGCCTGATACCAAAACCAGAAAGAGACATCATAAGAAAAGAAAACTATAGTCAGGGACTTCCTTGGTGGTCCAGTAGTTAAGATTAACCAATTAAAAAAAAAAAAAAAAAAAAGACTAACCAACATAGGGCCTATGGGTTCAGTCCCTGCTTGGGGAGCTGAGATCCCATTGGCCCCACAACCAAAACACCAACACATAAAACAGAAGCAGTATTATAACAAATTCAATAAAGATTTTCCCAAAAAATGATCCACATCAAAAAAAGAAAACTATAGCCAATATATCTGATGAATACAGATGCAAAATTCCCCATCAAATTACTAGCAAACTGAAGCCAACAGCACATGAGAAGGATTATATACCACAACCAAGTGAGATTTATCCTTAGGATGGAAGAATGTTTCATATATGAAAATCAATTAATGTGATATTCCATACTATTGGAATAAAGGATAAAAATCACATGATCATCTCAATACATACAGAAAAAGAATCTGGACAAAATCTAACAGCTTTTCACAATAAAAATTCAAAACAAACTAGAAACAGAAGGAAATTACTTCAACATAATAAAGACTAATTATGAAAAACCCACAGGAAACATTATACTTAATGGTGAAAAACTGAAAGCTTTTCCTCTAAGATCAAACCAAACATCTTCAAGCAAAGGAAACAATCAACAGAATAAAAGGGCAACTTATGGAATGGGAAAAAATACTTGCAAACTATACATGTGACAAGGAGCTCATCTCCAAAACATATAAGGAACTCCTACAACTCTGAAAAAAAAAATGGGCTAAGGACTTAAACAGACATTTTTCCAAAGAAGACATACTGATGGTGGAGCCATATATTAAAAATGTTCAATGTTGCCAATCATCAGGGAAATGCAAAACAAAATCACCATGAGACATCACGTTACGCCCGTCAGGATGGTTATTATATATGGAAAAGCAAACAAACAAGAAACAAGACGTGTTGGAAAGGATGTGGAGAAGTTGTAACCCTTGCATTCTGATGGTGGGAACACAAAATGGTACAACTGCTACAGAAAACAGTATGGAGCTTTCGCAAAAAATTAAACATAAAACTACCATAAGATTCAGCAATCCCACTTCTGGGTATTTACCAAAATAATTGAAATCAGAATCTTAAAGAAATATTAGCACTCCCTTGTTCATTGTATCACTCCTCCCAGTAGCCAAATGTGGAAACAACGTAAGCGGCCCAGATACATGAATGAAGAACATGTGGCAGATACAGACAATGGAAGACTATTCACCTTTTAAAAAGAAGGGAATTTTGCAACATGTGACAAAATGGATGAACCTTGAGGATATTAAGCTAAATGAAATAAGCCAATCACAAAAGAATAAATACTGCCTGATTCCACAGACATGAGCTATCTAATGAAACAGTCAAATTCCTAGAATCAAAGATTGGAAAAATGGGAAGTTACTAGTCAACTGACATTAACAGTTCAGTTAAGAAAGATAAATATATTCTAAAGATCTTCTGTAAAACACCGTACCTAAAGTCAACAACACTGGAACGTACACTTAAGAGTTTTGTTAAAAGAATATCTTTCCTGGCTTCCCTGGTTGCTGGTTAAGAAATCCACCTGCCATCGCAGGTGACCCAGGTTCTCTCTCTGGTCTGGGAAGACTCCACATGCCAAGTGGCAACTAAGCCCGTGCGCCACAACTACTGAAGCCATTGCAATGAGAAGCCTGGGCATGGCAACTGGAGAGTAGCTAAAAATAATAAAATTAAAACATTCTTTTTGAAAAAAAGACTGGCTCTCCTGTTAAGTCCTCTACCCACAGTTTACAAAAACAAGTAGAACTACTATTAGCAAAAATTTTCCTGGGCAGGATGAGATGCAAATGAGCTAGTTTTCTCTCTTCCTTCCCACCGCGCCCTAGGAGATTACAGACAAACTCTTTGCCTGTCATGTAGTTTGCTGTCAACGGGTCTCCCATTATACACAGGAGACTCGTCTCCACCTTAGACGAAGCACAGCTTCTCCACTGATGCCTAACAGCCTTTTCTAAACTGTGACAGGGACAAGTACACGAGGGTGGTCCAGGATTAGAACGTCTGTCCTAGCGTCAGCCATTCAAACCAAGAGTCAGTACTAAGAGGTACCAAGCTCTGGTCCCGGGCATATGTGTTCAGTCACTTTAGTTGTGTCTGACTCTGTGATCCTGTGGAGCTCCCCCCAACCCCCGGCTCCTCTGTCCACAGGATTCTCCAGGCAAGAATACTGCAGTGTGTTGCCATTCCCTCCTCCAGGGGATCTTCCCAACCCAGGGGTCAAACTCTCGTCTCCTGCATTGGCGGGTGTATTCTTTTAACCCCTGAGCCACAAGCTCTGGTCCCACATCATATCAAAACCGGCTGGAAAGCTCTGACCTTTTTTATGTCTAACACAATCGGCCCTGCTTCAGGGCTTCCTTTCCCTCCTGACTGGTTCTCTAAGAAAAGAACTTTGACCCTCACACAATCGAGTACTGAATTTTCCATAGTTTAGTTGGTTCCTTGTTTCTCTTACATTCATCTCCTCTTTTCAACGGCCTTTGAGTTAGTTATAGACTGGAATTCTGTCCTGCATTTTTCTTGCACCGTTTTCGCCTCCTCAGGCAAGGATAACCATCTGATGTCTCTGGTCTGAGCAGATGATTTCTGGGCCTACCTGGTGAGTGGACTCTAGGATGTGAGTAGCTTCTGAGAGTGTCCAGGGAAACTGACACTCCTCTAGTATCATCTATCAGCATAAAGACTGTCTTTGATCCAGGGTAAAACTTGAGAAAGCAGTGGTCCCCAACACTGTAACAGCATGTTCATGCACCAGGCCACTGGATGCTCTTGTGAATGTCCCCAGTAAAGATCATTTGAAAGAGATGATAGGCTACGGTACTTCAAAATTGTTTCTAGTAAATAGTACATTATTTTGCGCCAGTTAATTTCTAAATGCCTTAGACATGAGGTAGGTCTAAACAGANCCAAAACATATAAGGAACTCCTACAACTCTGAAAAAAAAAATGGGCTAAGGACTTAAACAGACATTTTTCCAAAGAAGACATACTGATGGTGGAGCCATATATTAAAAATGTTCAATGTTGCCAATCATCAGGGAAATGCAAAACAAAATCACCATGAGACATCACGTTACGCCCGTCAGGATGGTTATTATATATGGAAAAGCAAACAAACAAGAAACAAGACGTGTTGGAAAGGATGTGGAGAAGTTGTAACCCTTGCATTCTGATGGTGGGAACACAAAATGGTACAACTGCTACAGAAAACAGTATGGAGCTTTCGCAAAAAATTAAACATAAAACTACCATAAGATTCAGCAATCCCACTTCTGGGTATTTACCAAAATAATTGAAATCAGAATCTTAAAGAAATATTAGCACTCCCTTGTTCATTGTATCACTCCTCCCAGTAGCCAAATGTGGAAACAACGTAAGCGGCCCAGATACATGAATGAAGAACATGTGGCAGATACAGACAATGGAAGACTATTCACCTTTTAAAAAGAAGGGAATTTTGCAACATGTGACAAAATGGATGAACCTTGAGGATATTAAGCTAAATGAAATAAGCCAATCACAAAAGAATAAATACTGCCTGATTCCACAGACATGAGCTATCTAATGAAACAGTCAAATTCCTAGAATCAAAGATTGGAAAAATGGGAAGTTACTAGTCAACTGACATTAACAGTTCAGTTAAGAAAGATAAATATATTCTAAAGATCTTCTGTAAAACACCGTACCTAAAGTCAACAACACTGGAACGTACACTTAAGAGTTTTGTTAAAAGAATATCTTTCCTGGCTTCCCTGGTTGCTGGTTAAGAAATCCACCTGCCATCGCAGGTGACCCAGGTTCTCTCTCTGGTCTGGGAAGACTCCACATGCCAAGTGGCAACTAAGCCCGTGCGCCACAACTACTGAAGCCATTGCAATGAGAAGCCTGGGCATGGCAACTGGAGAGTAGCTAAAAATAATAAAATTAAAACATTCTTTTTGAAAAAAAGACTGGCTCTCCTGTTAAGTCCTCTACCCACAGTTTACAAAAACAAGTAGAACTACTATTAGCAAAAATTTTCCTGGGCAGGATGAGATGCAAATGAGCTAGTTTTCTCTCTTCCTTCCCACCGCGCCCTAGGAGATTACAGACAAACTCTTTGCCTGTCATGTAGTTTGCTGTCAACGGGTCTCCCATTATACACAGGAGACTCGTCTCCACCTTAGACGAAGCACAGCTTCTCCACTGATGCCTAACAGCCTTTTCTAAACTGTGACAGGGACAAGTACACGAGGGTGGTCCAGGATTAGAACGTCTGTCCTAGCGTCAGCCATTCAAACCAAGAGTCAGTACTAAGAGGTACCAAGCTCTGGTCCCGGGCATATGTGTTCAGTCACTTTAGTTGTGTCTGACTCTGTGATCCTGTGGAGCTCCCCCCAACCCCCGGCTCCTCTGTCCACAGGATTCTCCAGGCAAGAATACTGCAGTGTGTTGCCATTCCCTCCTCCAGGGGATCTTCCCAACCCAGGGGTCAAACTCTCGTCTCCTGCATTGGCGGGTGTATTCTTTTAACCCCTGAGCCACAAGCTCTGGTCCCACATCATATCAAAACCGGCTGGAAAGCTCTGACCTTTTTTATGTCTAACACAATCGGCCCTGCTTCAGGGCTTCCTTTCCCTCCTGACTGGTTCTCTAAGAAAAGAACTTTGACCCTCACACAATCGAGTACTGAATTTTCCATAGTTTAGTTGGTTCCTTGTTTCTCTTACATTCATCTCCTCTTTTCAACGGCCTTTGAGTTAGTTATAGACTGGAATTCTGTCCTGCATTTTTCTTGCACCGTTTTCGCCTCCTCAGGCAAGGATAACCATCTGATGTCTCTGGTCTGAGCAGATGATTTCTGGGCCTACCTGGTGAGTGGACTCTAGGATGTGAGTAGCTTCTGAGAGTGTCCAGGGAAACTGACACTCCTCTAGTATCATCTATCAGCATAAAGACTGTCTTTGATCCAGGGTAAAACTTGAGAAAGCAGTGGTCCCCAACACTGTAACAGCATGTTCATGCACCAGGCCACTGGATGCTCTTGTGAATGTCCCCAGTAAAGATCATTTGAAAGAGATGATAGGCTACGGTACTTCAAAATTGTTTCTAGTAAATAGTACATTATTTTGCGCCAGTTAATTTCTAAATGCCTTAGACATGAGGTAGGTCTAAACAGAAAGCCAACTTTACTGCTCTTGAAAGCCTTGTAATCCACATCTTTGTGCACAGGAAATCATACTAGATATCTTTCTTTCAGACATTTAGGATAGAAGTATTTGCTTTTCATATGGGTTTAAAATGCAACACATTTCTGTGGAGAGAAAAGTTATCATACAAATACTATAGGGAAGCCTTCCTGTACTTTATGTCCCAAAATATGGTTAATTACTGTAAAAATAGAATATACTCCAAATGGTAAATTTGTTGAATCATTTACTTTTATGCTCTCTGCCACTCACATATAAATAAAATTTCTTCACTGACTGAGAGAACAATAAACCAAACAAATATAGGACAAGTAGGGGTGGAGAAAATAAATCTGACATTTTTCCTAGTGCCTGGATTTGACTATTTATTATATTTCTAATTATAGAGCATGGACAGGGCTGTTTTAGGCTGGAATGCAAAATTTGTGAGAAGAGATAATTTCCGGCACAGAGTCAGAGCATTTCCTAAAGTATCATTAATCTTTCTTTGGTCCTTCTCCCCTCCCCCAGCCATCAAGACATACAACACAGATGTCTTTTAGTTTAATGATACTAGTTTCCAGGTAATCAAATTAAAAATGCAGAACATGGCCCAATGTTAAGCCAGTATGGTCTAGCTGATTACATCTTCCTCAGGTAATTTCTCAGAATCATTAGGATGCTACTTAAACATACCTACACACAATCCAAACTTGTTCTCCGAGATTCATCTCCCCGTCACTGCCAATCTCATTAAGACATTCTAATCAAAAGCCATATGCGATGAAATCACCATCCCCTGCCACTTCAGCAGACAAAGTGACCTTAGTGCCTTTCCCTGACCAATAATAATGATGCTGCTGGCGTGGTCCCATAACTCACGTTCTCGCTCTGACCTACTGACTTCTCACTTCATCTAAGTGGCTCACCTAGATACGCAGGCTCCCACCCAGACCAGTTAAATGGCATTGTGTTGCTGTTGTTTAGTCACTATGTTGTGTCTGACTCTTTGTGACTCCATGGACTGTAACCCACCAGGCTCCTCTGTCCCTGGGATTTGCCGGGCAAGAATACTGGAGTAGGTTGCCATTTCCTTCTCTAGGAGATTTTCCTGACTCAGGGATCAAACCCTGTGTCTCCTACATTGGCAGGTGGGTTCTTTCCTGCTGAGCCACCAGGGAAGCCAATGGCATTGTGATGAGGGTCTGATTTTCAAACCTAAGGTGTAAAGGGACGATTTATTGATAGAACCATCCCGTGAATTTCACTAATGAAGAAAGGCAACTAAGAACTTCTGGTCCCAGATGGCTTGGAGGCCTAAATGATCTGGTTTATACTTGCAGAGTAATCAGTTGTGTAGATCAGCTGCCATATCTCCAGGCGACTGGCATTTGTGAAGGAAAAAAAAAAGACTGTAAAGAACTCTAGTCTGGGACTTGAAGGGGAAAAAAAAAAAATAAATGCTGCTCCAGGACAAAAGGAGAAGCTGCTGTGGTAACCAGACTTTTCTATATAACAAGTATGTTTCTGCCTAATTCCATAGCATCTAGTTATGCTATTAACAGCCACCACCACCAGGACTATATAGACATTTAAAGCAAGCAAACTGTACATGTTTACATCTACTGTCTCAATGTATCTACTCGCAATGCTGAAAAAAGCATTGTGAAATAAATACATATTGGAAGAGGCGTATGAAATATGGAGATACTGTCTCCATTCCACGAAAGAATTCACTGAAAATAAATAAAAATTACTTTTTGATTGTTAAGCATGTAGTGGAAAAGATTCTCTTGTAGGGCTATATACATAGAAACCTGGAGATGGCAATGGCAACCCACTCCAGTACTCTTGCCTGGCAAATGCCGTGGACAGAGGAGCCTGGTAGGCTGCAGTCCATGGGGTCGCTAGGAGATGGGTATGACTGAGCGACTTCACTTTCACTTTTCACTTTCATGCACTGGAGACGGAAATCGCAACCCACTCCAGTGTTCTTGCCTGGAGAATCTCAGGGCTGGGGGAGCCTGGTGGGCTGCTGTCTCTGGGGTCACACAGAGTCAGACACGACTGAAGTGACTTAGCAGCAGCAGCATACATAGAAACCAAGTCATCAAGCCATTTAGTGTGTAGCCAATAACTTAAACCTGAGAGAAACACAACTCTAAACATATTTAAATCTCTCTATACTTACTAAAGGCTTCCCTAATAGGTCAGTTGGTACAGAATCCGCCTGCAATGCAGGAGACCCCAGTTCAATTCCTGGGTTGGGAAGATCCCCTGGAGAAGTGATAGGCTATCCACTCCAGTATTCTTGGGTTTCCCTTGTGGCTCAGCTGGTAGAGAATCTGTCTGCAATTCGTGAGTCCTGGGTCCGATCCCTGGGTTGGGAAGATCCCCTAGAGAAGGGAAAGGCTACTCACTCCAGTATTCTCACCTGGAGAATTCCATGGACTGTATATTCCATGGGGTTGCAAAGAGTTGGACATGACTGAGCAACTCTCACTCAATTCACTTCTCACTTCATACTTACTAAAAAGTTATACAGTCATGCATAGTGATGATGTGAGCTCTTCAAAACTCCCATTTACTTTCCCCTTAGGTCCTTATCATTTGCATTATTTTATCACTTGTGTTATTTACCCTACAACATGTAAACACATGCGTATGAGGTGACCCCATGGACTGTAGCCCCCCAGGGCTCCTCTGTCATGGGATTCTCCAGGCAAGAATACTGGGGTGGGTTGCCATTTCCTTCTCCAGGTGATCTTCCTGACCCAGGGATCAAATTCGAATCTCTTAAGTCTCCTGCGTTGGCAAATGGGTTCTTTACCACTAGCACCACCCGGGAAGCCCTCACAACACATACAACATAAATTAAGCCAAAATTTCTGGTCAAGGTAGAATTAGGAGACTGACTTCAGATGACGCTAGACATAGGGCTTTGCTCTTACAGTTTCTAAAGAGCTCAAAATTTTTAAATTGAAAGGTCCATTTCAGAATTTTACCAATGTCACAATAATGAACTAGAAGCTATTCTTTAACCTAAATCCATTTTGAGATTAAAGCCAATGAGTTTCATACACCTGAACTACATGTTGTCAACACTAACTCTCTTAGTATTTTATTTATTTGGCCACTCAGGCTCTTTGCCACACATGAGATCTTCGTTAAGGCATACGGGACCTAGTTCCCTGACCAGGGATCAAACTCAGGTCCCCTGCTTTGGGAGCTGGGAGTCTTAACCACTGGGCTGACAGCGAAATCCCTCTCTATTTTTAAAAGAACAGAACTTGCAAAGTGCTCTCTTTAGCATAAGAAAGGCGTGGAGCCACCCAGGTAACAGATGTACATTAAATACTCCAACAGGAATGGGAAGATCATTTCCTCCCTAAGGATCTGTGGAGGAAACAGGTCCACAAAATCATGGCAGGGAAGAAAGCACAGCCGTCCAGAGTAACTTGGCTTAATGGACAAATGACCTCACATTTCTAGTTTTACAGCCGCACAAGGTACATCCATGCCCAAGACATCCAGAAAAGGGAAAGTTAACTTCAACACTGTTTCGGAAGACAGTGTCTTCCTTTAATTAATAGATTCCAAAAAAAGTTAGCTTATGTTATGTGAAAAACTAACATATTTGGAATGCATTGCCCCATGTGTGTGTGCTCAGTTGCATCCGACTCTTTCTGACTCCATGGACTGTAGCCCGCCAGGCTCCTCTGTCCGTGGGATTCTCCAAGCAAGAATACTTGAGTGGGTAGCCATTTCCTCCTCCAGCGGATCTTCCAGACCCAGGGATGGAACCCACATCTCTTGCATTGGAAGGCAGATTCTTTACCACCGAGCCACCTGGGAAGCCCTGTTATTATTGTTTAGTAGCTCAGTCATGTCCAACTCTTAGGGACCCCATGGACTGCAGCACACCAGGCTTTCCTGTCCTTCACTATTTCCTGGAGCTTGCTCAAACTCATGTCCATTGAGTTGACGATGTCAACTGTTGTCCTCTGTTGTCCCCTTCTCCTCTTGCCCTCAATCTTCCCCAGCATCAGGGTTTTTTCCAATGAGTTGGCTCTTTCCATCAGGTGGCCAAAGTATTGGAGCTTCAGCTTCAGCATCAGCCCTTCCAATAAGTATCCAGGGTTGATTTCCTTTAGATTGACTGGTCTGATTCCCGTGCTGTCCAAGGGACTCTCAAAGAGTCTTCTCCAGCATCACCGTTGGAAAGCATCAGTCAGCGCTCAGCCTTCTTTACAATCCAACTCTCACATCTATACATGACTACTGGAAAAACTGTGGCTTTAACTCTACGGACCTTTGTCAGCAAAGCCCTGTAAGGACAGATAAGTGAGGCTTTGTCGTGCTTGTGAAATCTTGAGTGACTGACTTTGCATAAGCCCTCCAAACAGCACATTAAGCTCCCGCTGATGGCACAGGCAGTGTCCTCCTCGTAAACAGAGGGATCCACCAAGGCTTAGGCAGTAATGGTTTAGGATCAACTCTGGGACAATCAGATTAACTTCACTCAGTCATTGCTTTCTTCCGCTTTGGCTGGTTAATCCTCAAGCTCTCCTTTCAGTCAAGCATATCTTCTTATTTAATGGGCTTTCAAGTAAAATAGAGACCACCTTGCAAAATATTGCAAATAAGTAAATCCATCCAGGAAAATCCAGAAACTCAAGTTCACAGATAAAACTCATAACTAGATCCAGTATTTAAANGCCCTTCCAATAAGTATCCAGGGTTGATTTCCTTTAGATTGACTGGTCTGATTCCCGTGCTGTCCAAGGGACTCTCAAAGAGTCTTCTCCAGCATCACCGTTGGAAAGCATCAGTCAGCGCTCAGCCTTCTTTACAATCCAACTCTCACATCTATACATGACTACTGGAAAAACTGTGGCTTTAACTCTACGGACCTTTGTCAGCAAAGCCCTGTAAGGACAGATAAGTGAGGCTTTGTCGTGCTTGTGAAATCTTGAGTGACTGACTTTGCATAAGCCCTCCAAACAGCACATTAAGCTCCCGCTGATGGCACAGGCAGTGTCCTCCTCGTAAACAGAGGGATCCACCAAGGCTTAGGCAGTAATGGTTTAGGATCAACTCTGGGACAATCAGATTAACTTCACTCAGTCATTGCTTTCTTCCGCTTTGGCTGGTTAATCCTCAAGCTCTCCTTTCAGTCAAGCATATCTTCTTATTTAATGGGCTTTCAAGTAAAATAGAGACCACCTTGCAAAATATTGCAAATAAGTAAATCCATCCAGGAAAATCCAGAAACTCAAGTTCACAGATAAAACTCATAACTAGATCCAGTATTTAAAAAGATTACCAGAAGGGAATTTAGCTAGTCACATTGGCCAAATAAAAGTTACTTAAACTCTCCCCTCAAAAATAAGCTTTAGCGTTTCCTACCATACTGATAATAATGTTGATCTGAAGATATTATTAGCAAGCTTTTAAAAATAATTTTGTTTATTTACGTAGTTTTGGCTGTGCTCGGTCTTCATTGCTGCTTGGGGAGAGCTGAGCTTCTCATTGTGGTGGCTTCTCTTGTCGCGGTGCACAGGCTCTAGGGCTCACGGGTTTCCACAGTTGAAGCACGTGGGCTCCACAGTTGCGGCTCCCAGGCTCTAGAGCGCATGCGCAGTAGTTGTGGCACAGGGGCTTAGCTGCTCTGCAGCACGTGGGATCTTATGGGGTCAAGGATTGAACCCATGCTCTCCTGCACTGGCAGTCAGATTCTCTACCACTGAGCCACCAGTGAAGCCCAGATGTAAACAGCAAACATTTAAAAATAAAAACTTAGTATCTTTACTTCTTTCTCCTGTATGTATATTTGGTCAGTTCATCACCACATGTGACAATAAAGGACAGCCCTTAAACTCTCAAAACCTAATCCCGTATGAAAAGGACTTGGTTATGACTTGGTGGTATTCTTGTTTGTGTTATTTCAGATCAGTCATGTTTTAAAAAGGAGGCTGTTTAACTTATATATGTCATTCAGGCACCCATTCTTTCTGTATTGACCAATATTACCAATACTCCTGAGGAAATTATATCATAGGTGAAAACCCAAATGAATATAATCAATTCTCACTATACTTCTGATCCAAAAGGTCATGTAAATTAGTGTCAGTAGGGTGTATTTTAGAATTCAGAATAGCTAAAAGTATATTTGGACCTTAGCTGTTTGGGACTACACACAAAGTTGTAGGACTTTATGTCCATTTTAGCAAAAATAATAAAGGTTCTTTTGCACAGCCGGATTGGAATCACTTTGCCCACTTCCACTATATGGTCCAGCATCTCCTCACAGTCCTCAGCTCATGTTGGGAGTGGATAGTGTCACCCCTCTCATACACAGTTAAACCTCATCAGAGCAGCTTTCCTCTGATTCTGTGATTTCTTGGGCTCAGGAAGATAACGGTTTGGGTTTAAAATGCCCCCTAAACCCCTGTAGCTTAACTCAAAGGTTTAGAACACCTCAAACTTCTTTCCTTTCAGGACTTGAATAAAACTTAGGAGTCAGCAAAGGGGAGGCTATTTTAAACAAGAGAGCACTTTGTAGCCATGGATTCCTCTAAGATCGAAGAACTTGATCGAAGCAGTGGCCTCTCTCCAAAAAAAGAAAAAAGAAGGTATTTGTGTGAAAAACACATTTTCGAGAGAGAGGTCATCGTCGTCTTGAAACTCAGCCAGGACACGAATGAAATCAGTCACGCCGTGGCCACCTCCCCAGGCTCCTTGCTAGCTTTGGATTGTGTTGCTCAGATTCTAGTCTGGGGTCCAGCGGACTTGGCTTCTGGCTGGGTCAGTGGGCCTGAGGCGCTCTGTAGAGTGGGAGAGGAGAGGAGGAGGCACAGATCTGGGCCCTCCTTCCTGCCTCCTAATTGGCAGTCCTCACACTCAGCCCTGGCTGAAAGCTTAGGCCGCTATGCCAGCTCTGACTGGTCTTCTTCTAAATAGGGGTAATTCACATAGAATTCTTTTCAGCACTTCCAAGATTCCTCTCCAGGGCTAAGGACATGATCCAACAAGAAATCGAGTCTGACAGTTTCTGCAAAAATACAATTAAAAGCACATACTAGAAGGTGTTTGTGTCCTGTGGCCATTTCTGATAAATACCTTGACTGTTTAACACTGGGGAGAAACTGAAAACGTCCAAAAGCCACTCATCCCATTTGCATTGGCCTGTAAGTGCCGGCAAATGTTGATATCTGGGAAGGCTTTTAATGTTATTGATGGCTTATTCAAATAGGCCGGAGTGGTCCCATGGGGCCTGAATCACTACTGTTGCTGAGGAATAAGCCACTTATACAGCAAGACGGTTAGAATGCTCAGAACTAAGTGCTGGCTGTGCCTTAGTCGAAATGGTCCTTCTCAGCATCTATGATGTAACCGGAGGGCAGTAGCCCTTTCCAGCCACAGAGTGCCATGAAAGCCAGTGCACGGAAAGGCTTCCTTTAAGAAAAAACAGAAACCAAAACCCTAAAATCTTTTAAACAGGGAGTGCTGTTTCAGGAAATGTTAGTGGCTGTGATGGTTGCAGAGAATACCGTGGTCCTAAAGTTTGTTCTTTCGATGTATCACGTCTTCCCCTAGAGGACGAGAACGTCAGAGCACTGACCAGCAGGAAAGAAGGGGGAGAAGAGATAGGTCAGGACTAAAGGCAGGCTTGAAGCTAGGGGAGAGAGAAGCAGACAGGACAAGCAGCTGCCCCACGCTGGCCGAGGAGGAAAGGACGGATGTGCACGCACACAGGCGTGTTGAATGCCCAGCGATGTCAAGGCTCAGTCCTCCTCGGTGGAGAAGTTGTAAGAACAGAAACATGCATGGCTAGAGAATGGTGACTCTAATTCTTTTTTTTTTAAATTGGGGTATAGTTTCTTTACAATGCTGAGTTAGTTTCTTCAGTACAACGAAGTGAATCAGCTGTGTGTATACCTCCCTCCCAATCCCTACCCCATCCCACCCCTCTAGGTCACCACAGAGCACAGAGCTGAGGTCCCTGTGCCACACGGGCAGGTCCCCACTGCTATCTGTTTGACATGTGGCAATGCACTCACGTCCATCCCAATCTCCCCGCCCCCCAACCCTCCTGTCCACATGTCTGTTCCCCACCTTTGCATCTCTATTCCTTCTGGCCATATACCCTGAGAAAACCATAATTCAAAAAGATACATGCATCCCAGTGTTCACTGTAGCACAATTTACAATAGCCCAGAACATGGAGGCAACCTAAGCGTCCACTGACAGATGAACAGATAAAGAAGACGTAGATATATACAACATACGATGGAATATTAGCTATAAAAAAGGAATGAAATTGGGTCATTTGTAGAGACGTGGAGTCTGTCATATACAGTGAAGTAAGTCAGAAAGAGAAAAACAAACATTGTATATGAGAGCATGTATGTGGAATCTAAAAAGATGGTACAGATGATTCTTTTTTTTTAAGTGTATTTGTATGAATATACATACACAGAAATATACATAGACTTGTGTGTGTATATAGTTGTTTTTTTGCAGAAGGGTGGAAATTAGGTGGCAGACTGAAACAGGAAATGGTGTTCAAAAAAGAAGAGAATATCAATTACTTAGAACTTAATGTGAAGAGCTCTGATGAGTTTTTGGAAAACCTAGGTAGCAAAAAGCAACTTATAAAACATCTTGCTTAGTACCCTTCACAGTGAAGGCAGGAGAGGTCTCAGAGACATACACTCAAACCGTAGGATCATAAAGACAGGCTGCTTGCTCGTCTGTCTGATAACCACATTTTGGCTACCTCATTGCTCATTAGGCTCTGAATCAGGGGGATAAAAGGAGAAGAAACTCAAATCAGTGCATCTGTGAGCAGCTCTAGTTGAAAGATGGACAAGGAGGAGATTTTAAACTCTCGTGAAGTTTGGTTTTCTACTGTGGGTTTTAATGATCTTGGGGTTCTTGGCTCCCAGGGGAAGCAGTAATTGAGAGCCAGCTGTAGAAATGGGGAGGGAGTCAGCATTCTGAATGGCAGGTTTTTATCGGCAGATGGTCCTGGTTTTAAGAAGCCAGTTGGCAGGGCTGCGTATCTCCTGACCTTCACCTGTCAGAAGATGGGAGGCAGAAAAAGCTCATTTGCAGTTCCGTGTCAGAAACGCCAGGGTGACACCAAGAACCTTCAGGAGATAAACAGTGGTGGCCTCAGGATGAGAAGGGTACTGGGCAGAGGTAGGAGCACAGATGTAGACCTCACACTGTGCAAGTGAGGCCCAGCTTGGGGCCTCTCCACCAGGCAGACAGCATGTTTTGTATAGAGTTGGACAATGTTCTCAGATTCGGGGCTAAGTGGAGGTCTTTCTAGCGTCCTGAAATACAAGGGCTAAGCTCTGCTGACATTTGTCTAATAAATCTACGTAATGGTTTACTGTCATGGTGAGAGACTTGGGATAAACTGTGCTATGTGAAAAAAGCAGCTTATAAAACAGTATACTAAATGACTCAATCTTGTATACATCTATACATGAAAAAAAGAAATCTGGGAGAAAATATGCAAAAATGCAAACCGTGATGAAATTTAGGAGGTGGAATTATGGATGGTTTTTATATTCTTCTATTTGCTTAACTAAATCTTTAAAAGTCTCAACATTATTCAGGCAATACTCCAGGCAAGAATACTGGAGTGGGTAGCCATTCCCTCCTCCAGGGGATCATCCTGACCTAGGGATCGAACCAGAGTCTCCGGCATTGCAGGTAGATTCTTTACCATCCAAGCCACCAGGGAAGCCCACTGAACATCCTACCTGCATAATAAAACATGCTAACATTAAAAATATATCTAATGTATTGTGTGCTCAGTCTCTCAGTCGTGTCTGACTCTTTGTGGCCCTATGGACTGTAGCCTGCCAGGCTCCTCTGTTCATGGAATTTTCCAGGCAAGAATACCAGAGTGTGGTGCCATTTCCTACTCCAGGGGATCTTCCTGACCCAGGGATCAAACCTGAGTCTCTTGTATCTCCTGGACTGGCAGGCAGATTCTTTACCACTAGTGCCACTTGGGAAGCCCCAGCGTATTTTAAATAAGTTAAAATGTATTACAAATGTATAAATGAGGCATTTTATAAACATGACATTGGACTTGTGAGAAAAAAATAAGTTATTTCTTAATTGATTTCTAAATACTTCAAAGGTGGATGTACTCTCTTTAAGGTCTAGAGGGATACATTGTAGGTTTCACTGGCTACAATATATTTACAAGAATGTTGACGGTCACTAACTACTTAAGACCTTGTAATTAAATGTACTCTTTCTATATAGTTACTGCTTCAAGAGTACTCTAGAGGTTGCCTATAGTTTTATTCTTACTTGCGAAGACAACAGATACAGGACTCAAAGGATAAGAGATGAAGATGAAGATTCCCCAGTTCTTGGCACCGGAGTATTGAGTGAAAACGTGCCTTCTGTGTTACTTTCAGTGGATTTAAGTCTACTGATTTGCTGAGGTTCCCACAAGGATTAAGGCTGCTCTGCCTCCCTCCCTTTTAAAGTGCTTCCTCTTCCACTTCTGCTTCCCTCACATCCAGTCACTCTACAGAAGGAAGAAAATATTCATCCAGGTGAAGAGAGGGTTCTAGACGGGACTTAACAGACATCAGTAAAGAACCTCCTGTAGACCTGTACCAGTAAACAGCTAGGACAGAGTGGCTGCTATCGCAATGGGCTATTTTTTTAAAAACTTTGTTAAGACTGTTTGCAATTTCTATTTGGCTGCACCATGTCTTAGTTGCAGCACGTGAAATCCTCAGTCTTCACTGTAGCACCAGAATCTTTGAGCTGCCGCATGTGAACTAGTTGTAGCACGTGGGATCTAGTTCCCTGACCACGCATTGAACCTGCACTGGGAGTGTGGAGTTCTGGCCACTGGATCACCAGGGGAAAAGACAGCAATAATAACAGGTAACCACTGCGCCCTGGGCTATAAAGTGCTTGATACTTTATTCATATTCTCTTGCAAACTCACCACCAACTGGCTGAGTATAGAAAAGAATGGCCCCAATTTACAGACAAGGAAGCTAAGTCTGAAGGGTGTTAGGCAAACCCCATGGGAGCATAAAGTCGGTGCTGCATCCCAGTCAGATGCTCCACGTTCTTCTCTCAGCCTCTTCACTTGCTATCAAGGTCACCCAAAGCAAAATAGTTAACCTCTTTGTTGTTCAGTTTCCTCATCTGCAAAACAGAGACAGTAACAGGGTTGACCGCCCAGGGGCTGTATGAGGATTAAATGGCATAGGGAGACAACAGAGAGCCTTTAGCTGGGTATCAGCCACACAGCCCCCTCACTGGGCAATGATGCACTTCGCACTCCATGACAAGGGCATGGCAAGCCCATGTCAGTCTGAGTCGAAGCTCTTTCCATCCTCCAGACACACCTGATATAACATAGCCACTGCTCAAGGGACCTCCCAACCTCTGTTCTGATCCTTCCGAGGGGCTTAGAAGGTCACTGTCCAGCTACATGCAATACTCACAGAGACAGAGCTTCTACCCCTACTTCCCACAGAGATAAGAAAAACAATGCTGCAGTGGACATGTGATGAGAATTGAGAGCAGATTTCAAACCCTGAACTACTGTCAGATAAGTGCACTTTTAAGGCATGCAACTAAGGCAAAGACACTGTCTAATGTGCTACTAATACCTCCAAGTGTCTAAACTGTAGCCTTTTGTGAAATTTGTTTCTATTGTCTGGAAAGACAAGAGAAGAAAATTCTGATACGTAATTCTGTCTCAAGTGGTTTCTGAATAAAGCCCTTACTATTGAGTGGTGTTTCAAGGATGGTTTCTGTTGTTTTTTTGATTTTTAGCTGTTTTTTTTTTTTTAATTGGAGTGCAATTATTTTACAATGTTGTATGATTCAACCAAATGAATCAGCTCTATGTATACATATATTCCCTCCCTCTTAGACCTCCCTCCCACCCATCTAGGTCATCACAGAGCACTAAACTGAGCTTCCTATGTAGGGTTGTTTGTTTTTTTTTTCCAGTAGTGCAACAAATGAACAAGCAGTCAGTGGATATAGAATTCCAATTTCCCAATTACTTCTGATCTTTGATCTTTATCAAAACACAAAGTACACCTTTAAGTGGTAGTGATTAATGTATATGTTTTACACTCTGGGCCTATCATGGAATGATCTCACATTTGTACACCAAGGACCAAAACACCCGCTTCCTTCCCTCAATCCCTGGGATGTGTGACCAGGCCACACATCCCATATTCGTATCAACCCCCCACATATTTTAGAAATGCTTCCATTAGCCATGTTCTGTCATGCTGCCTTTTAGGATGGTTTTATTACAGTTCATTATTTAAATGATTATCAGGTTTCTATATTCTAATGTATTTGTCTTATAAGATGACATGAATATTCAGAAAAGTCTTCACTGCCTTCAGACTTGGGATAGAAAAATGACTTTGCTGTCTGTCCATTCCTCCTCCTCCTCCTCTCTTTTCCTTTTTTATTAATAAGATTTTATTCTTTCAGAGCAGTTTTAGGTTCACAGCAAAGTTGAGGGGATGGTACAGAGATTTCCCATATATTCTCTGTCCCCGCACATACACGGCCTCCTTCACTGTCAACATCACCACCAGAGTGGGGGGGGGGGGGACATTTGTTACAGCAGATAAACCCACACTGACACCTCATAATCACCCAAAGTCCATTATGGTTAATGGTTAACAGTATGGTTCGCTCTCTGTGCTGTCCATTCTGTGGGTTTAGACACACACATAAAGACATCTATCCATCATTATGGTTATTTCTGTCCATTCTGTGGGTTTAGACACACACATAAAGACATCTATCCATCATTATGGTTATTTCCTTTTTTCTCTCCAACATTCAACACTTATCAGAAATCCATGCAGTATTTGCTTAAGACCAAAATGTAAATTATTCTTTTTCTTACTGTTTTCTCTTCAAGCTATTATTCTGTTGTTCTAGCAAGCTTCATTAGGTAACTGAGTCTTTTTTCAAAAGCTGTATTTCGTATTTGTATGTGTTAAGCTCACTAAATAATCCGAGTCAAAATCTGTAATTTCTATACCATTATTTTTAGTCTTCCTATTTTATAATCCAATATTATAGAATTTTAATAATGATCACTCGCAATACATTTTTAAATTTGTTAAGGAGAGTTTATCTTCATGACTTCCATTCTTTAAAATTTCAGGTTTGATATCCTTGATTCTTTATACGAAATGATTTAGATATGAAATCATAAGGTATTTTGTGAGGATTTCTATTCATAAGAAATAAGACTCTTTGGATCTGAGAAGGATGGGAATTCCTGTGTCAACCAGTCAAAGGATATTTTTTAATTCAGCAGATAATCATTACGGACCAGAGAAGGATGGGAATTCCTGTGTCAACCAGTCAAAGGATATTTTTTAATTCAGCAGATAATCATTACGCCCCTGTCATTTGCAGGCACTTTTCTAGGCTCCAGGGCTGAAGAGATCAGCAGGGAGCTGCCTCTTTCTAGCCACTCCCAGAAGAGAGCAATTCAAATTCACAAAGGTTAAAGTTAGAACATAATTACCAAGAATAGCTCCAGGAAGGCTGTCCCTTCTCCCCGCAGCCTTCCATAGGGGCTCTCACTTAAGAATCATCACAAAGGAAGAGCTCCAGAAAGCCAAGGACCCCCAAGGATCACTGACGTTGAGTAACACCGGAAAGCAGTATTCAGCTTGATGTAATTGTCCGTTACATTTCTTGGCCGATTCACGTTTCTGCATATTATCTCATTCGACTGAATATTCCATTTTCACGTGCACCTAATTCATGTAGGGAATCAGGTTAAAAGGCCATAAAAGCCTGGATTATGAAATGTATGTGAGGTTGAGAGGTAATGCATCACTGGAGTGGATAAACCCAAAGACCATCCGGATCAGTGTCAAATCCAGGTCAGCAACACAAGCCAGGCAGAAATGCTTTTGTTGGCCAGTTTCGGCTACCATCACTACTTTAACTGAAGAGTTATGACATCAGGATGGAAACACAAAGGCAGAGCAGCTGTGTGTTCCAGTGAACACATTTCTGCAATTTCTATCAACACAGATAAGCTCCTACACGAACACAAGGATGGTGTGTGCAGTCACAGACTAGGAGGAATTGCACGCGAAGGGCTACTGAACAGCTTTCACTGCAAAGGAATTACCCTTCTTACATGAAGAGACTGACCTCCTGCTTACGTTTTCATGATTATTTCTTAACATGCATGGTCAAGATTCTAAGAAAAAGTCATAGGATTCTGAAGACATTATAACCATTAGCCACATAAAGAAAAGTCAAGAGGCTGCCCAGAGGAAGGACTCATTTACTTCACTGCAGGTCCAGACACGCCGTCCTCAAACACCCCTGTTTTCATTATTAAGAGCAATGCCTTGAATCTAAACCCAGGTCCATCCCACTCATTGCCTTCTCCATCAGTGTCCTCAAAGCGGACATTTGTCAGTCAGGTATATGTGAAACATTCCACACCTAGACTTGTCGCCACCACACATCCTATTAATTGCCTTCAAATAACTCTCTCTAATGACATTCTTTTCTGTGTTTGTAAATCATCTGCTCATCTGATCGATAATGCCTGCAGCTGAGAAGAAAAGGATGGTTCACGCTATTTCAAGTAACTCATCTTTAGGGATCGACTCCTGAACACACCACTCACCGACACTAAATTCACTTCCCAATTCCGATTTCACTCTGACAAACCACCTGGGGCTCAGCTGGTAAAGAATCTGCCTGCAATGCTGGAGACCGGGTTCAATTCCTGGGTTGGGAAGATCCTCTGGAGAAGGGAAAGGCTACCCACTCTAGTTTTCTGGCCTGGAGAATCCCATAGACAGAGGAACCTGACCCCCAGTCCATGGGGTCACAAAGAGTCAGACATGACTGAGCGACTAATACTAACCTGTTCGTGCTTCCTGACTCTTATTGATTTTCCAAATCCACAGTGAATAAGCCCCCGATATACAATTACCTTACAGATTTTCAGATCCTAAAGCTGAAGATGTATCTGCTTAAGGGTTCGTTGATGTTTTTAGAGACTTGCGTTTTGTCTTTGTCCTGGGTGGCTCACCTTTCATCTGAGGGTTCTCTGGGCAGTGTACAGTCTCTCATTTTTTGCTCTCTCTCAAGATGAACAATGCACACCTGATACAGTATCCAGCACAGTCTGACTGTGAGCACGGCTGGACCATCTGGCACCACAACTCGGATTTAATGAATGTTGACCGGATGAGACCATGTGTCACATCCTGAGCTAGGCACCTCCACACACTTGGCTGCACCTGAGCCGAATCCATTAGTTGACTATTTAAAAAAATCTCTGGGTAATTAACCAAGCCTTTTATTTTCTGTATCCTGATATTCTGACATCTCAGGGGGGCCTTGAGGACCCTGGAGGGAGTGCCCCTCCCAGGCTGAGCCAAAGCTCAGCCTTTGAGCTCCTACAAAGACTGGCCTTCCCACAAGCTTTTCATATGCAAACCAACCAATCCTGAGGCCATACTCTTAACCACCTCCTTATTGGCTCTCTCACTTGGGCCACTCTCTGCCAGCTCTCATCATCAGCCTTTGAAGCTTGGAGTTTAACAAAATGAACGACTCTGTGAATGAATGAATGAGTGAATGAATGAAAACATGCAAGATGGTAGGCAGATCAAGTTCCCCAAACTGAGTGGGCACAGATTAACATATTTCATTGATAAGGCTCATTTTTCCCCCCACACTTTAATATCTCTGAAATCAGGATGGGTCTTAATAAGGACAGTATCTTAAAATGACTGACAACTTGGCAGTAGTCACAGCACAATCGTCATTTCCCTGTATTTACATCAACTTGGTCACCGCTATTCATTTTGTCTTTGCTTCCACTAAGAGGCATCGTTGGCATTGCACGTATTTTGTTAAATTGCCATTTAAATGGCTTTCAAAAAGATTACACTATGATCTGGCACTTAAAGATGTTACTGTGTGTGCACCAAGGCAAACAGAGTAGTGGGTCTAAATGTTCTGTTACTAAAGGAAACATTTGTCTTTGTTTAGTGTTTCCACATTACCTTGCAAGCAAAATCCAAATGCTTAACTAGACTGAGGGAAAACACAGAAGAGGAATCTGTGTTACGGTTCGTAACTAAGACATATACAAACTGATTGCCTATCACACCATAAGCAATGCTACTGAGGTACCAGCAGTAAAAAGTACCACAACTGATGGAAGAGATGAACCTTGAAAGCTGTGAGATGCTAGCATGACATTTCAGGCAGTGTCCTGGAAGCCCAATGTTAGAGTGGCAAGTTATAATATAATTGGCAGTATTTTCTTTTCCTCCCTGTATAAGAAAAATCATGCTATGTCTTACATTCTGACGACATTCCTGATTTGATGAAATACAGAAATAAAGATGGGTTGCCAGTTAATAAGAGGCTTTAAAACCTGAATAGAATGCAGAGTGGAAGTTTGTTGACTGCGGACACTTTTAGGTTAGTGAGGTATCTGCATGCTCCCAAATTCAAGTTGACTGTACCATGTCCATCATCTGGTACAGTTTTGCAGATACCCAGCTATTTAAAGAAGTTGGCTTCACTGTTTCAAATGGTTTTGGTACATTTCCCATTCTGGTGTGAGAGTGACAATGAGCACAACTCACGTTCCACTTTCCCAACTTTAATTAGTGCTGCTCCAGTTTTCCACAGTTTAGAGCTATCAGAGGGGAGGTGCCAGGGCTGTCTTCTAGACTGAAACCTCACCACGCTGTGGGGGATGGAGAAAAATGATTAGACAGGAGAGCCCATGTGAAATCCCAAAGCATGCACATGGGACTTTGAGATGCTGCACACTAGAGTAACATGAGTAAAATGCCAACTACGAGGATAGGCTTCCAGGCAGCATATGGCCACGGCTCAAAAATGCATTTATCCCTTTTTAGCCTTAGTACTGCAAACCATTTCGGAACCAGAGAAGAGCTGAAGACTATAGCAAGGGAAAGAATAGACAGACATACAACCCGCCTAGGGAAGAGAAGTGGTAAAAGAGTAGCTGCAGGTTATAATAAAAGACACTATTTTTTTTTTAGCCACAGCTTCAAACTCACTATCACAACTGTAATAACAGGTTTCCAGACCCTTCACCCAGGTGACAACTGCCTCAGTGTAAAAGTGAGTAATCAAATCAGAAATAGGTGATCACCTCCATTCATCACGAAGACAATCGGTAAAAGCGTTTCTATACTGTGAATACATTATCTTTGACAGTGCTGACAACAGGCCACCACACACATGGCATTTGGTACTATTGAGAAGGCCTGCCTTCTGCCCCTAGGGTCTTTGGGTGAGTCTCCTTTCTGGTCAGTAGAGGAGAATCCAGGGGTTCCCTGGACAAATATCATCTTCCCCAGAGACCTTGTTTCAGTCTTCTGCTGTTAGTAGGCAGGGCTGTGTCAGGAATTCTCTGACAGTTGGTACAGGAGGGTGAGTGTGTCCCTGTGAACACCACAGGGAACGCGTGGCTGCCAGCTGGTAGGGTGTACTTATCTGTGCAGACTTAAAATAGACCTGAATGGCTGAGAGGGGAGAAACTGCTCCTTAAGCGGCAGAAAGGGAAAACACTCGGTCACCTGTCTTCTGGAACCAAGGTGTTAGGAAGAGGAAGGTGTTTATATGTTTGGAGATTGCCATCTGACTTACATCCTGGGTATAGGGGAGTGGGGGTAGTGTGTGGAACCCATGATGTCAGTCCCTGATGTCAACCCTGATGTCACAGGGGCTGGGCAAACAGTGGTGGGCTCCCAGGAGAAGACACTCCATAAAGGGCTCTGACCCAGGAGGTCGGGAGACGCAGTGTACATTGCCATGCTGGGATTTCCTACTGCATCATCACATGGGTAACTCTCTCTCCAGAGAGGCCAAGAGATAGCATAGATTAGTGGAAATGAGCACCAGGCAGGAAGTCAAAGACATCCAGGTTCAAATTCCAATCTTGAGAAGACTGCAAAACTCTTTAAATCCTAAAACAGGGGAAGTGATAAGAACACATCAGGGTGACTGCGAGAATCAAAGTTACATACAAAATATCTAGGACATCTGTATGCACTATGTATATGCTGTATATATCGTGTCACCCTGGACAAAGGAGGTTTCCTGCTCTTTCATATGTAAACATTCTTATGGAAGTGATGGGACCTGCTGAAGGGAGAAACAGTGTGGGCCAGAACAAGAGGTCGATGTCCTTGGCTAAGGCGAGTCTGCAGGGTACGGAAGGTATTATGAAGTTCTCTTATGGTATGAATATTCTTGGTAAGAAATAAAGTACCTGTGAGAACCCACACGTATGATCAGAAAGGAATCAGGCTGATGAGAATGAAACAGAATCCAACACACATTTATCGACATCTGCTCATTTCAAGTCCCTATGATAAACGCATCGACCACCTCTACTCCCAGCTACAGTGATGACAGTGTTCCGACAACCTTGTGTAAAACTCAATACTAACTCTATCTCTGCATCTGAGGAAGTTTCGTCAAAGCAAATAATCCACATGGAAACCCATCNTTATCGACATCTGCTCATTTCAAGTCCCTATGATAAACGCATCGACCACCTCTACTCCCAGCTACAGTGATGACAGTGTTCCGACAACCTTGTGTAAAACTCAATACTAACTCTATCTCTGCATCTGAGGAAGTTTCGTCAAAGCAAATAATCCACATGGAAACCCATCTTTTTCTGAAGGCTGAAACTTTCTCCCATCGTCAAGTGGATCAGTGCGTTCTGTATTCTTTTTTTTTTTTCCCCACCCTGCACCCTGAGAGATGGGCCACAGCTTCTACTCCCGTTCCTGTGCTCCACACCCCAGCACGCTGGAGAAACCAACTGCAAGCCTAGTGGCATGAAAAAAATATTCAAGATGTGACACAGAAGGAATCACCGGCAGCTCCGACACACTGTTCAGGGACCTTTAATTAGAAGGTGCGGGAGACTGAACTACTACCTTTGGCAGAAGCCACAGCGGGGGTAGAGGGTGCTCTGCGAGCCTGTTACCTGCTCCGAATGGTGTGTGTGGGGGGGGGGGGGGTGGGGTGGAAATCCCCATCGAGGAATTCCCTCGGGAAAGAGCCTACGTCGGGATTGCAGCTGGCAGGAGAGTCGGTGTGGGGAGAGGGTAGAAAGTGGCTTCCCGCTGGGTTCCCGCTTGCCCATATGCAGGTCACGGGCGTCCCCGGCAAGGACGACCTGCCTCCCCTCTATGGGGCGCGCCTCAGGGACCCCCGAGTCCGGCTCTGAGAGTCTCAGCACCAAACTTTCTCCTGGAACGAAACCTCTTTCGAGCCACGTGGGGTGGGGAGGGTGGGGGTGGCAGGAGGATGGAGGGCGGCAGGGCCGCCAGCCGCGCCCGGGAGACAGCCCTCCTCCCTCAGCCCGCTTCCCTCCGCCGCCACCCTCTTCCTCGCGGGGAAAGCTGCCCAGACAGCGCCGCCCCGCCCGGCCCCACCCACCCCGCACCCCAGCCGGGGCTTCACAAAGCCGCGGAGTCGGCGCTGCGCCGCCCCGGGGCGAGGGTGCGAGCTCCGCGCGGTACCTTCAGGAAGAGGNGCCCTAAGGGGCACAAAGAGAAAGAAAGAAAAAAAAAACAAAAACCAGCTATTGATCTCCTTAACTCCTTAGTTGGGCCTATGCTGGAAAATCCTGGATTCCAGGCTTTATTTAAAAAGTGGCTCAACAATTTGAAAACTGGACGCTATCTACATGTTTTGTCATGATACAATTGTCAGCATACCAACAGCATTTTCTTTTTGTCCACCTTTTCTTTCCCCCTCATGGGATTGTGGACACCTTTTGAAAGCAAGTACTGTTCTTTGTGAATTTCCTGATTTCCCCTCCCCCCCACTTGCATCTCCATTCATCCTTACCCTGTCCCCTTCCTCACCCCCATCCCTACCATTGGAGCCCAACAGGCCCTCAATGAATGTTTAAGTGCTCCATGTCATTTTACCATCAAAGAGTATCATTTTTTTTTCTCACTGTTTATAGCACTGACATACTTTATGAAATTTGAAAATTAATTGGCCCATATAGTATGTATGCTCTGGAGTTCTGGGGCATAGTTGTAAGAATATTAGAGAATCACATTCCACACTTTAATAAGCTATGAGTTGAACTCTAAATCTAAATGCCTGAAATTTAAAAGTTAGTCTCAGTCTAGGAAGGTACAATAATATTTTAACAGTAAACAGGCTAAGTATTTGACAGCAGAATAATTTTCATATTTGTTGTAGAATTTTTTCCCTTCTGAAGAGAGAATTTCCTAGTGGTTTTAAAGAATCTTTGAAATCTTTTCTAAATCTCCTTTTCTTTTCTTTTTCTTTTTTCAGATCATCATTTTAGTCTCATTTTTATCGTTCACAAGACGGTGATATCTAATTAACACTGAAGCATTACAAGTTTCTTTTTCATAAATCTCCATGCAAAAATCTAGGGAATCCACAAGAATGAGGGAGAGCTGGTTTCCCTGGAGTCTAAAGCTGGGGGGAGAACCAACGAGAAAGCTGGAAACATTCCCCCTGCAGGAACATATGTTGCCCTCCCCGAGGAGTTAGGATGCACTGCAAGAAATGAGATAATGAAAATAAGCAAACTGCTTTGTGAATGTTATCAAATATCATCAGTCCCAGACAGATAGCTCCCTAAATAAGTATCCTTTACTGATAAAAATAAAAAGCTGATTAACATGATAGTTTCCATAATAGATTTAGGGGAAAAAAGCGCTTTGCACAAAAGGACTGACTTAATCAGAGGGCTTCTCAGGTGGTTCAGTAGTAAAGAGCTCACCTGCAAATACAGGCGATGTGGGTTTGATCCCTGGGTAGGGAAGATACCCTAGAGAAGGGAATGGCAACCTACTCCAGTATTCTTGCCTGAGAAATCCTGTGGACAGAGGAGCCTGGCAGGTTACAGTCCATAGCGTCTCAAGGAGTCAGACACGACATAGCAGCTAACACCAACACAACAGACTTAACTGTAACGAACTTAGCCTACTTAACATGTAACAGAGTGTGGGAGGAGTCCTTCAGAGAAGGGAAGAGGTGTCATTGGAGGGGTTCAAGGGGTTGTCAGCCATCATCTGCCCCCAAGCCGTGGCTCAGCAGCCTTCTAAGCAGCCTTCCTTTGTTCCAGGTCAATTGGCAGAGAGCCATTGGGACAGTGACTGCCTCTGCCCTTGGGATATTGATGCGACCTGCTTCTATGGGAGAAAAGCCAATCAAAGAGAGAGGGAACATATATATGACTGATTCGTGTTGCTGTATGCCAGAAACCAACACATTGTAAGCCAATTTTCCTCCAATTAAAAAATAAATACAAAATACAACAACAACAAAAAAAGAGGAAGCCAGCATGTTCCCTCGCTAAGTGGTCTGCTCAATGCTGGTGTGTCCAGTCAGCTAGCCAGGGGTCCCCCTTTCTGTTCTAAGAAAATTAATATCTTATGACAATATTTCAGGAAAGGACACATGCAGACGGTGACTACAAACGTTGGTAACCCCATGAAAAAGAACAATTTTGTAGGCATTGTGAAAATTGTGAATTAAAAAAAAATCAAAATACTACCGTTTATCATATACTTTTAAAAGTTCCCAGTGGGGACCCATTCCTTGGGCTTCCCAGGTGGCACAATGGTAGAAGAACCCACCTGCCATTGCAGGAGACGTAGGTTCGATCCCTGAGTCGGCAAGATCCCCTGCAGAATGGAATGGCAACCCACTCTGGTATTCTTGCCTGGGAAATCCCATGGACAGAGGAGCCTGGCGGGCTACAGTCCATGGAGGTCACAGAGTCAGACACGACTGCATGACTAAGCACACCCTTTCCCTAGCTGAGAAAAGAGCTGTCTGGATGATCAGGGGGAAAGTCATCATGATAGGGACAGATTCTGAGCTGACAGTGAGAGATGAGTGACAAACAGTAGTCTGAGGATGGGAAGCATTCTATGCTGAGTGAACAGCACCCCCGAAGTCTCGGGGTGAGGACATATACATGGCTTCAGGAGAGAGCAAGCTGACCTGACGCAGATGGAGTGCGGACAGGGTGCGTGTTTCTGTTCGTCTGAACTGCTTTACGTTCTCTGCCTGCATGTATGACAGATCCCCCACCTCCACTTCCAGGAAAATGGCTTTGTACTTGAGAGAAAAGAAACAGGCTTGAAGCAACTTGGCTGTTACCATAGAGAATAAGAAAATAAAAAATTTTCATATTATGTAAAAGGAAAGTCAAGCATGATATGTAATTATTCAGAACAAGCCACTAAAAGGGCTCTTCAGTACAATAAAAAGGAATAGCTGTCCCAAAGGAAGCTACTGTTTTGACATTTAACTGGGAAGCCATCCAAAAATTTAGACTAGGATTATAGCCCTTGACTTTCTTTTGGAAGACATCTTAGTGATTATTCAGAGAAGCTGATGTTTGCAATTCTAGTTACCTTCAAATGATAATAAAACAAAACCCAAAGGAGGCATGTGGAGAAGTTTGACAGTGAAATTGTTCCTTTTTAAATTGACTTGAAGCATTTTTTGATGTAGCTAAACTTGTCTCAAAAAATGAACTCATTCTTTTTACTTCTTAACTCTCTCTTTTTTATTTCTTTTAAAAACTACTATAGCCAGGTTGTCTTTGACCGCTTAACATGGAAACAATCATGTTACTTCTTTCAAAGTATGTAGGTCTAGTTATGAAAATGAACTGGAGGAGCTCTGACATTGGTGGTGACCGCAATAGATGGAGGGCTGTCTCAGGACTGGTTCAGGGGAAGATTTGAATCATCTAAGCTCATTCTGCAGATTTGGTTCTCATTTCCAGCTAGCACTTCACTGCTTTTATCAGGTTAAAAGACACCTGACTACTGGAAGAACCATGTATATGTTATACTATATATAACAACTAACAACAGCAGTGTTTTAAGGTTTTAGGTTGGTTCCTGAGGCCTTGTGTTCTGCAACCCTCCGTGTGATTTAAAAATCAGATGAAAGTTGGGACCTCCCTGGTGATCCAGTGGTTGAGAATCCGTCTGCCAGCGCATAGGACACAGGTTCGATTCCTGGTCCAGGAAGATCCCACCACATGCAACGGAGCAACTAAGCTCCACTTGGTTGCTTAGACATAACTAAGCCATTATGTCACAACTGCTGAGCTCAAGCACTGCAGCCACTGAAGCCCAAGAACATAGAGCCCGTGCTCTGCAACAACAGAAGCCACTGAAATGAGAAGCCCTACACACCACAGCTAGAGAGTAACTCCTGCTCGCTGCAGCTAGAGAAAGCCTGCACCGCAAAAAAGACACTGCTGCTGCTGCTGTGCTGCTCAGTCACATCTGACTCTTTGCAACCCTATCGACTGTAGCCCACCAGACTCCTCTGTCCATGGGATTCTCCAGACAAGGATACTGGAGTGGGTGGCCATGCCCTCCTCCAGGAGATCTTCCCAGCCCAGAGATCGAACCTGCATCACTTATGTCTACGTGCATGGGCAGATGGGTTCTTTACCATTAGCACCACCTGGGAAGCCCAACAAAGACCCAGTGCAGTCACAAATAAATAAATAATAATTTTTTAAAAAATCAGGTGGATTCTTCTGTTAACTAGGCAGCGTGGAGGGCTCATGTGGAGACTGGCCACCTGCAAGGGCCTGGAGAGGTGACGATCAGGGCAAATTCCCCTCTACCCCTGAGAAGAGTCTGGAAATCCCCGACAGCAAGCGTCTCCCTTACTTGAGAGAGCGTCTCCCTTATTGAAATGAAATCAGGTGAAACTGAACTCAGCAGCCACCTTGAAGACAGAAGTGTAAATTACAGCTTGAGGGATGGGAATGGACAAGGGGAGGGAAATTCCCACCTGAGTTGGAATGTGGAGATTGAGAGACTGTACTGAGAGGATCTGCATTGTTTTCAGCAATATTTGCAGAATTATTCTCAGCTTCCATCTTGCACATAGCTCATCCTCTGCCACTCTGTGGGCCAGGTGTGGTTCAGTGGACATGTCCTTGGGTCTGCCTGCAGACATCAGAATTTCTTGTGAAATCTTTATGTATTTCATTTCCACCCTAGACTATGTTTCTAAGTAACGTATTTCTCTCAAAGTCTTTTCAAACCAACACCTACCAAGGTCTGAAGTAAGAAGCTCTGAGTATTTAACAGTTAAAGCTTCCAATTTGAGGTCACTATTCAATGGCAACTAAAACTACAATACATTGTAAACTTATAATTTTCAGGCATGTGCTAAAAAGTTACCCAAATTATAGATTCTCAAGTGCCAAAGGATTAGCAAAATATATAATTTTGGTGGATTTGCACACTTAATTATTATAAATAAAAATTATATTCCCAATACATTTTTGTTTGGAAACAAATCAACTTTAAACTCAATTATATATAAACTAAAGATGAACGGTAATGAGTGTTGAATCAATTGTAGCCTGATTTGTATGAACCAGGTTAATGTAGTATTATTAATTCGTTTGATTACAGTCTATTTATAGAGCATGAATTTAAAAATCTTGAAGTAATATGTAATTATAGAGTAAATTTTTTTCCGTTAAAAATGTCTCTTAATTTCCCTAAAAGTAACCATGGAAAGAAAAATTACAAACCTAAACTAAAGCAAGGAGAAAGCAATGGCACCTCACTCCAGTACTCTTGCCTGGAAAATCCCACAGACAGAGAAGCCTGGTGGGCTGCAGTCCATGGGGTCGCTAAGAGTTGGACACAACTGAGCGACTCTACTTTCACTTTTCACTTTCATGCACTGGAGAAGGAAATGGCAACCCACTCCAGTGTTCTTGCCTGGAGAATCCCAGGGACCGGGGAGCCTGGTGGGCTCCCGTCTCTGGGGCCGCATAGAGTCGGACACGACTGAAGTGACTTAGCAGCAGCAAACTAAAGCAAAATATATTTGCATCTGTTTGCTCTTTCGATATTCAAAAACTCCTAAGGACTTAAAAACCTTAACAATTACTTTATATTTGTTATAAATATTGATTTGTTATTTAGTGATTGCTCTTCATTAATGTACTCCCCACAATATTGTTATCTTGTTTTTCTAAACATATATTAGAAAAATAAAATAAGCATTACATAATCAATGGATAATAATAATAAGCTCATAAATAATATAAATGCTCTTTTTCCTGTACTTTAAAAGAAATGTTAAGATAAAAGAAACTTACAGTTAATTTTTACTTTAATTATTAGTCAATGGCTGTGGTAGCTACATATTACTAAAACAGAATTTTAGCTGCAGAAAATCTATCTATGTGTTCAAGTTTAATATTCTTTTATCCTTTTGTTCATCCCCTGTGTGTGTGCATGCATACACACCCTATAAACTGTATACCCTATAAACTGTAACCCACCAGGCTCTTCTGTCCATGGAATTTTCCAGGCAAGAATACTGAAGTGGGTTGCCATTTCCTTCTCTAGGGCATCTTCCTGACCCAGGGATCAAACTCATGTCTCTTGTATCTCCTGCATTAGCAGGTGGGTTCTTTACCAGCTGAGCCATCAGGGAAATCATATTCAAGTTTAATATTCTTTCATCTTTTAGGTTCATCCTCTAAGTTGGTTAAATCTAAGTACTGTCCCTGCACAATCAAATCATATAGACAATATTGAAAATGCAGTTTTTGGTTTGACAAAGTATGTCTTTGATTTTTCTAGAAAATAAAATGTACATACCTCTAGGATGAATAATGCCCAAGTATGCATTTAAAATACTTTCAGGTATTGACTTTTAAATCATATTTCAGGAACTATTATAGCTGTGCACACAAACACAATTACAGACATTTCTGTAGTATTCAGTAATAGCTGTTGTGTCAGAGAAATAAAGTACTTAATTTTTAAAACAATTTAATGCCAGATATATTATATATACCCATTATAAGTTTGGATTTAAGATATTCGACTAACAGACAAATACAAGGAAATAGTCCTACTTTACATTCCAAGAAATTAACTTCTTTTCTGGTTCAGTTATTAGGAGAGGAAGCCCAGTCCAATAATCTGGTTTATTTTAAAATATCCATTAGGTACATTGACACCATTGAACTTTTCTTTTAAATGCTGTTACTTTTTTTTTTTTTTTTTTTTTACAAATTTTGTTCCTTAATTAGAAAAATATTATTCAGATACTAAGGGGAAATTTGCTAAAAATCATACAATTTGATGGTATAAATTAATTGCACTAATTGCACAACAAAATACTATGTTAACCAAAATAAACAGTTATGTAATGGCCTTGAAGCAAGTTGAATAAACTCTTCATCTCAAAAAAAAATCATACAATTTGTTCTCCATCTTGTAAAAACTGAATCTTTAGTCAAGGCTATGAAAAAATAAATTATTTCTTTCTTGCAGTGATGATTATTAATTTTGACAATCTGATATTGAGCAAAAGTGAGTAGCACTCCGACCTTGCAAAAACTTGCTATAGTTTTCGTGTTTCTAAGTCTGTGTTTTAATGTTGTTTTCTTTTCACAGTGATAACTCAATGAACAAGTCATTCAGGAATAAAGTTTCTTTATAACTGACCAAAGTTGACACAACTGAGCTACATGAAAACGTAGAGGGTAAGCTCCTTGACTTTGGTCTTGGCAGTGACTTTTTCTTTACATTTGACACCAAAAGCAAAAATTAAAAAGTGGGAATACATCAAACTAAAAAGCATCTGCACATCAACAAAATGAAAGAACATGCAACCTACAGAATGGGAGAAAATATTTGCAACTCATACATCTGCTAAGGGGTTAATATTTAAAATATATTAAAAAACATATACAACTCAAAGCAAAAAACCCAAACAATTCAATTTAAAAATGGGCAGAGGAACTGAAAGCATTCTTCTAGAGAAGGCATAGAAATGATCAGAAGGTACGTGGAAAGATTTTCACTTTCTTGATCATCAGGGAAATGCACATCAAAACCACATCGATACATCACCTCACACGTTAGAATAGCTATCATCAAAAAGACAAGACCGATGAGCCTATTTGCAATGCAGAAATAGAGGCACAGAGGTAGAGGATAAATGCATGGACACCAAGAGGGGAAGAGGGGGTGAGATGAATTGGGAGATTGGGACTCACATACATATACTACTATATAAAACAGGTAACTAATGAGAACCTACTGACTAGTACAGGGAACTCTACTCAATACTCTGTGGTGACCTAAATGGAAAGGAAATCCAAAAAAGAGGAGAGATATATGTACATGTAGCTGATTAACTTTGCTATACAGTAGCAACTAACACAGCACTGAAAAGCAACTATATTCCAATAAAAATGAAAAATTAAAAAGACAAGAGATAACAAGCGCTGGCAAGGATGCAAGGAGGAAAGGGAACCCTTGTACAGTGTTGGTGGGAACGTAAATGGTTTAGCCTCTAAGGAAAACAGTTTGGAGGTTCCTCAAAAATTTTAAAATATAATTACCATTTGATCCAGCAATCCCACATCTGGGTATACATCCAAAGTAAATGAAAACAGAGTTTCAGAGAGATGGTTGCACTTTCACATTCACAGGAGCACTGTTGACAATCTAGCCAAGACATGGAATCCACCCAAGTGTCCATCCACAGAAGAATGGATAAAGAAGGTGTGATGTATATATGGACGATCTCCAGCTTATGATAGTCTGACTTATGATTTCTGACTTTATGTTGCTGCAAGAGTGATATGCATTCTGTAGAAACTGTACTTTGGATTTTGATCTTTTTCAGGGCCAGTGACAACATGCTACACTATTCTCTTGTGTGGTTCTGGAAGCCTGGCTCCCAGTCAGCCAGAGGAACATGTGAGCGTACAGCTGGACACACCTGTTGCCATTCCATACTCATAACAACCATTCTGTTTTTCACTTTCAGTACAGAATTCAATACATGACATGAAATATTCAACACTTTTTTTGTGTGTGAAATAGGCTTTGTGTTAGATGGTTCTGCCCAACTGTAGTCTCATGTTAAGTGTCCTGAGCACACTGAAGGTAGACTGGGCTAAGCTACATCGTTCAGTAGGTTAGGGGTATCAGATGCATTTCAAATTATGATATTTTCAACATACAATGGGTTTATGGGGCATAACCCTATTCAGACAGAATAATATAGCAGAGAAGGATATGTTCTTATTTGTGACAAATGAATGGACCTTGAGGACATGATGCCAAGTGAAATATGCCAGAAAGAGAAAGAAAAATGCCACATGATATTGTTTATATGTGGAATCTGAACTAAATAAATGACTAAATAAAATACAATTTTGGAAATGTCAAACAAAGTGTAGAAAAGTGGCTGCCCTGGGGTAGGGAGGGAGGGGAAAAAATAGAGAGAGGTTGATAAAAAAGGCATGAACAAAAATAAGCAAAATTGACTAAATTTAAATCATATACCTATATATTAATCATAGAAACACAGCTACCCAAATATGTTAACAAGAGGAATAAAAGTCTCTTTCAACTACATACGTGTGTTAACATCCAAGTGAAAGGCAGACATAAAATGTGTTTAGTTGTTCAGTCATGTCCGACTCTTTGCCACCCCATGGACTATAACCCTCCAGGCTCCTCTATCCATGGGATTTTTCCAGCCAGAATACTGGAGTGGGTTGCCATTTCCAACTCCAGGGTATCCTCCTGACCCAGGGATCAACTCACATCTCTTGCATCTGTGCATTGGCAGGTGGATTCTTTACCACTGGGCCACCTGGGAAGCCCTGCAAACATAAAGGTCATTCTGGAATGTGTGGAAGTTGATGAAATCTGTCTCCCTTTCCCTATCCTCCACTGTCCACTCCATTCATTTCACTGAATGAGTGAATGATTTGTCTCTAGTTATTTTGTAGAGTCAGGACTTTGGTGCAACATGAGTGATGTGGGCCTGTTGCCAATTTATAAGAACAAAGGAAGGGTTGCTGTGTGGGGGTTTATGCTTCAGGTGTCCTGAGATCAGGAGATGGTGGTGGGTGTGTGTTGTGAGCCGTGGCATTTTCTGAGGTCTTTATTGGTATGTTACTGCTTATTGTCATGGCTTGGCTTCTCTATTCATCCTGCTTCACTTCCCGCCATCTCTCGAGTCCCCTTTGCTCGGTTTCTGCTCTTCCTGCCCTGTCTAAATGCCAGCTGTGCTTCTCACAGGAAACTGCTGTTTAATGTCACTGCTGATCAGCCTCCCCAAATACCCTTGGCAATCTCACTCTGTTTTCACAGCCTCTACCTCAGGAAATGCAGAATGATTCTACTGGGAGAATTTTTTTTTTTTCTTTTAAACATTTCACTAGAGTATAGCTGATTTACAATGTTATGTTAGTTTCAAGACTGTAGTTCAGTGAATCAGTTATATATTCGTGCATGCTCAATCTTGTCCAACTCTTTGTGACCCCGTGGACACATGGAGCCCACCAGGCTCCTCTGTCCATGGGATTCTCCAGGCAAGAATACTGGAGTGGGTTGCCATTTCCTCAGCCAGAGGATCTTCCTGACCCAGGGATCAAGTCTGTGTCTCCTGCACTGGCAGGCAGATTCTTTACTATTGAGCCACCTTTGAAGTCCCCATATATATTCAGTCTTTTTTTTTTTTTTTTAAGATTCTTTTCACTGGAGGAGTTTTAAAGCTTCATGATTTTTTTTTCTTTTTAAATATAAAAGTGGAAATGCTGACAGCATGTCTGGGTACCTACTCCTTATCATTTGGGTGGCACTCCATACTTTAATACATCATAGTTCTTTCTTTCTTATGCACAGGACACTGCTCCTTTAATTGTCTCATTTTGGCATGTTTATCCTTCAGGACTGCCAGATCAAAGGAGATCATCATTGACAGACATTTCAACCCTCTCTGTTCTAAAGCCAAGTGTACTACCAGACTGAGGGAATTAAGGGAATCAGAAAGGCTTTTGGTGAGATAGCATCAATGTTCCCAGAACTCTGAAGGAAGGAAACTGGAGGTAGAGGACCTCGACATCAAGAGATCAGGGCTGGGAGGAACCTCCTCTGATTGGGGTGAGAGTGGTCATTCTGGCTGCAGTTATCTGTGCACCCCCAGGCAGATGGAGCCTGGCCCTTCTTAGCTGGCAAGTGTGAGTGTCCATCATTAGGCTCTCTCATGGGAAAAATGATTCCCACGGACCGCTTGTCTTTAGGAGGTTATTAGTAACATGCATTTGTTACATGTTATCTGGGAGTAGCCCATCCCTGCAAGACTCCTTCTGTAATACTATGTTAGCCTCTGGATTAGCTGTGTGCTCAGTCGCTCAGTTGCAACTCTTTGCAACCCCACAGACTGTGTAGCCTGCCAACCTCCTCTGTCCATGGGATTCTCCAGGTGAGAATACTGGAGTGGGTTGCCATCTCCTCCTGCAGGGGAACTTCCCGACCCAGGGATCAAACTTGCCTCTCCTGCACTGGCAGGCAGATTCTTTACCAGCGCACCACCTGGGTAGCCTTTGGATTAGCTAGTTAGCCTTTAAAACCCAAGGGCATAAGGACCTACTGACTATTGGGGTTATAAGTGGAGAAATAGTACATGCCTTGGATTCGTTGTTGGAGGTAAAATAAAGATTCTGAGTCATGGAGAGCCAAATTAGGGTGAGGAGCTTGGGATACCAAGGGATTGCAAGAGAAGAAATCTGTGCAAAGTTTGGTAGAGCTAAAGAGTCAGAGAAAAGAGAGAAATAGAGAAGGGTAGAGAAGAGATACTTAAACCACTTTGCTTTTTTGCATTTTCTTTGTTTAGCCTAGATCTTATTCTATTTACTGTCAAATGGACTCCACTTTCTCTGTTAATTATTTGTTAATATTTTGGGGGGAAAATCAAGGATAATTTGTTCACTTTTGTTTGCTGATGTTGACAGAGCAGTTCCATTTCCAAGAGTAGGCTTTTGTTTTGTTTTGTTTTTTTAAAAAATTATTTTTATTGGAGTACAGTTGCTTTACAATGTTGTGTTAATTTCTATCATATAGCAAAGTGAATCAGCTATATGTAAACAAATATTGCCTCTTTTTTGGATTTCCTTCCCATTTAGGTCACCTCAGAGTGTCAAGCAGAGTTCCCTGTGCTGTACAGTAGGTTGTCACTAGCCATCTCTTTTATGCTTAGTGTCAATGCTATATATATATCAGTCCCAGTCTTCCTCCTACCCCTCCTTTTCCCCTTGGTATCCATATATTTGTCCTCTACAACTGTGTCTCCACTTCTGCTTTGCAAATAAGATCATCTATACCATTTTTCTAGATTCCTCTTATATGTCAATATATGATATTTGTTTTTCTCTTTCTGATTTACTTCACTCTGTATGACAGTCTCTAGGCCCATCCACATCTTTGCAAATGGCACAATTTCATTCATTTTAATGGCTGGGTAATATTCCACTTCTTCTTTACCCATTCCTCTGTTGCTGGACATTTAGTTTGCTTCCATGTCTTGGCTATGGTAAACTGTGACAGTGGGCTTTCTGAATAGGATCTGTTTTGTCCTTATTAGCACTGGAAAAGGGCTAAGAGAAGGATCACTGTCCTTACCAAAGGGAAAACACTTTAACTTTTGATTAATAATCTGTTGTTTAGTAAATCAAAATGAGGAACTCAAAGACCTCTGAAAGTTGCTGGAAGCGTAGACAGGCTAAGACCCTCATCATAGCCCCTAATTTTTCTTTTATAGCAAGCGAATTGGTAAGCAAATTGTTACACTAACCTGAGACTTTCTCAACAAGATAGAGATGATAGATAGACAGACAGACAGATAGATAGATGATAGATGAAATGCTTGCAGTGGCTACAGTTCACTGGACGCATGACTTACTGACCTGCCATAGGGCCAGTGGTAATGAAATGGAGCAGGACCATATGATCCTTGCCACCCACCCACCCCACCACCATGTCTTCTGCCTGCCTTTTGTCTGTGGAAAATTTTAATCAAAGAGTAAGTTTAATCAAAGAAGTGAGAAATACTGCAACAAAGGAAAGCAGTCTAAGGAGACTACATAATAATAATGTGGTCATTAAGCAGAGTCAAGGACTGTTAGTTCTTTCTCAAGGGCTGTAGATAGTAGTCTGAGCCATATCTTGTGAGCTGCCTTATAGATACCAAAACCCCAGGTGGAAAAGTTAACTACACGATGGCCGGACTGTACCCAGGACTTCAGCTGCCACAATTCTGAAAAATAACCACAAAGAATGGGGACAAATGAACCCTGGAACTGATGATTAACTGCACCTAAAACATTCAAGATGATATTGGTCAGGCCACAGATGATCAATTTGAAATGACTATTAGAGATGACTGTGCTGTTTCTGCATGTAGTTCCCTCCCCCCGCCCCGCCCACCAGACTCCTGTCTATAAATGCTCTTACCCTCTGCTTGTTGGAGGGTTGGGGGAGTCGGCCTTTGGCCAGATGTTTGCCATCCCCAGCCCCCTCCTCTTCAGTTGCCATTTAAAATAAAGCAAACTTTCCTTTCCACCATCCTGGCCTGCTTATTGGCTTTTGAGTGGTGAGCAGTCAGACACACTATGCATACCTTTTGGTAACAATAAAAGGTGACAAGCATACCTTTTCAGTGCCAGAGGCTCCAACTGACACTTTCTACTGGAGAGCTGCTGACCCCACTACATCCAGTCTCTGCATTGTCAGTCTCTCCTTCCACTGTAAATCCAAAAGTCCATCATTGTCTTGATTTCCAATTGAGTTACTATCTCTCTTATGAGATTCCTAGTTGTGAAGAAGCTTCAATGTCAGGAAGAAAAGTGAACCAAGTTGTACTTGACAAAGTTCTCTAGCCAGGATAAGCTGTGTGTGTGTGTGTGTGCTCACTCAGTCATGGCTGACTCTTTGTGACCCCATGGCCTGCAGCCTGCCAGGCTCCTCTGTCCATGGTATTTCCCAGGCAAGAATACTTGAGTGGGCTGCCAAGCTCTCCTCCAGGGGATCTTCCTGACCCAGGGATCAAACCTGTGTCTTCTGCATAGTCAGGCAGATTTTTACATTGCATCACCTGGGAAGCCCAGGATGGGCTGACACATTAGCAATATAACCACCTCCCCATAAAATCATTATACTATAACTTCCTTTATGGGGAAACAATGCAAACAGTGACAGATTTTATTTTCTTGGGTTCCCAAATCACTGCAGATGGTGACTGTGAAATTAAACTTATGACTAACCTAGATAGTCTATTAAAAAGCACAGACATTACTTTGCCAACAAAAGTCTGTCTAGTCAAAGCTATGACTTTTCCAGTAGTCATGTATGGATGTGAGAGTTGGACTATCAAGAAAGCTGAGCACCAGAGAATTGATGCTTTTAACTGTGGTGTTGGAGAAGGCTCTTGAGAGTCCCTTGGACTGCAAGGAGATAAAACCGGTCAATCCTAAAGGAAATCAGTTCTGAATATTCATTAGAAGGACTGATGCTGAAGCTCCAATACTTTGGCCACCTGATGCAAATAACTGACTCATTTGAAAAGACCCTGATGCTGGGAAAGATTGAAGGTAGGAGGAGAAGGGGATGACAGAGGATGAGATGATTGCATGGCATCACCAACTCAATGGGCATGAGTTTGAGCAAGCTCTGAGAGTTGGTGATGCACAGGGAAGCCTGGCATGCTGCAGTCCATGGGGTTGCAAAGAGTTGGAGATAACTGAATGACTGAACTGAACGGATAACTTCTTATACATTAACAGGACTTGGGACCATATATGTCCTTTATATCTGTTCCTGTCTCCTGCGAGCTCTCTTACGTCTCATGTAGTTCATTTATATCCAAGACTAAAGGTGTTCGTGTAGCCTAGGATCTGAGTGTGTAGTCACAAACTACATTGTGTAGAAAACATTTCTTGGCTGTGTCATGCAGGATCTTAGTTCCCTGACTAGAGACTGAACCCAGGCCCAGAGCAATGAAAGTGCTGAGTCTTAATCACTGGATGGCCAGGGAATTCCCTTACATAGAAATGTTTGTGTGAAATTTGCAGAGTCCTTTGACAGTCACTCAGAGTTCTTGATTTTTTACATCTCCTTATGAGCTCCTTAAAGGGGCTTCCCACTTGGCACAGTGGTAAAGAATCCACATGCCAATGCAGAAAATACAGGAGATGCAGATTCAATTCTTGGGTCAGGGAGATCCCCTGGAGAAGGATATGGCAACCCATTCCAGTATTCTTGCCTGGAGAATCTCATGGGCAGAGGAGCCTGGCAGGCTACAGTCCTTGGGGTCAGAAAGAGTTGGACACAACTGAGCAACTGAGCATTCACGTGCACATGAGCCTTGAAGAGTTAGTTCTAACCACCTATGAGAATAGTCCAGGGGAATATTTTTCAGAGCAATCCGAATGGTTTAATGCTGAGAAGGATGAACTTAAATAATAAGCAAAGACATGAACAACTCTAGAATCTATTGAATAACAAATTATCGAACCTCTTACATTCTGTAGAGTGTTTTCCCAAGACACATATTATCTTATTGTTAAGTCCTCAGGACCATAACTGTGTAATATAGATGGAGAGGAATTACTCTTGTCTTAACCAACACTTAAGGTTCAAGAGAGTAAGAGGCTTCTTCAAGATTCCACTGCCTTAATTTCTCTCTGTTTTCTCATTGTTAGTGTATAGGAATGCAAAGGATTTCTGTGTGTTAATTTTATATCCTGCACTTATATCTATTCACTGAGAAAACAGAAAAAGAAATTAAGGAAACAATTCCATTCACCATTGCAACAAAAAGAATAAAATACTTCAGAATAAATCTACCTAAAGAAACAAAAGACTTATATATAGAAAACTATAAAACACTGATGAAAGAAATCAAAGATGACACTAATAGATGGTGAAATATACCATATTCATGAATTGGAAGAATCAATATAGTGAAAATTAGTGTATTACCCAAAGCAATCCCTATCAAGCCACCAATGGTATTTTTCAGAGAACTTGAATGAATAATTCCACAATTTGTATGGAAATACAAAAAAAAAAAAAAAACCCTCAAATAGCCAAAGCAATCTTGAGAAAGAAGAATGGAACTGGAGGAATCAACNTGGCTGCTATCAAAAAGTCTACAAACAATAAATGCCGGAGAGGGTGTGGAGAAAAGGGAACCCTCTTACACTGTTGGTAGGAATGCAAACTAGTACAGCCACTATGGAAAACAGTGTGGAGATTCCTTAAAAAACTGGAAACAGAACTGCCATATGACCCAGCAATCCCTCTGCTGGGCATACACACTGAGGAAACCAGAATTAAAAGAGACACATGTACCCCGATGTTCATCGCAGCACTGTTTACAAGAGCTAGGACATGGAAGCAACCTAGATGTCCATCAGCAGATGAAAGGATAAGAAAGTTGAGGTACATATACACAATGGAATATTACTCAGTTGTTAAAAAGAATACATTTGAATCAGTTCTAACGAGGTGGATGAAACTGGAGCCTATTATACAGAGTGAAGTAAGCCAGAAAGAAAAACACCAATACAGTATATGGAATTTAGAAAGATGGTAACAATGATCTTATATGCGAGACAGCAAAAGAGACTCAGATGTAAAGAACAGACTTTTGGACTCTATGGGAGAAGGCAAGAGTGGGACGATTTGAGAGAATAGCATTGAAACATGTATATTACCATATGTGAAATAGATCGCCACTCCAGGTTTAATACATGAGACAGAGTGCTCGGGGTTGGTGCACTGGGACGGCCCTGTGGGATGGGATGGGGAGGGAGGTGGGAGGGGGGTTCAGGATGGGGAACATGTGTACATCTATGGCTGATTCATGTCAATTTATGGAAAATACCACTACAATATTGTAAAGTATTTAGCCACCAATTAAAACAAATAACTTAAAAAAAAACTTAAAAAAAAAACAACAACAGCAATGATCACACTGCCTCTCTGTGGCTGATCTGGGACTTGAACCAGGTCTTTTGATGCCTGATGTGAGATTCATGTTCCATTTCTACCCAAGGGTCTGGCAACCTCATCTTTCTCTTACGGTGTTTCACCAGTTGGTATATTCAGAAAGCAGACTCCAAGACAGAGTTTAGTGTTGAAGGGATTCATCAGGGTGTACTCGGGGTTGACACATGTGGAAGGGAGCAGGAGGAGGCAGATCAGGTAGAGGGAGAAGTGAGCTGGGATGCAGGACCAATGCCACGAGAGCTCTGGATCCAGGCAGTATGGTTCCAGGTCTCCCCTTCAGCGACCGTATTTCTTTCCTCCTGAATTTGTCAAGAGCAGGGACTATTTATGTCTCTAATGTTTAGTGCAGTGTTTACCACATAAAAGGCACTTCATGCTTTCAGAATGAATAAACACAGTTGGAAAGAACCAAAATGTTTCACAGTAGGGAAGTGGTTAAGTCAATTAGGATTAATACTTCAGTGGAAAATCATGCATCTCAATATAGAAAAAACAGCAATTATGAAAACTAGGGAACATGAAAAAGATTTTACACTCTTGAAAAACAGCTCAATGTAATCATACATACATATGCTTTGAAATGATGGAAAAATATATATTAACATAATAAGGGCCAGAAAATAAGTAAATGAAAGTCATATTATATTAAAGTTGTGGGATTGTGGGTGATTTGCATTTTTTGGTTTGTTCTTTCAATGTTGCCATAATTTAGTTTGTGCAATATTACTTACATTGTTGAGAAGACAAACCACCAGTTCTGCCTTTGCCAGCATCACTGTCAACCTGGGAGTGAGCCTGTTGGATCTCAGCAGTGAGATGGGGTTTAGAGAGATGGGGAATAGATCTGGCAGAGGAAGCTATTCAGCAGCCATGGACATCGGGGAAGGCTGAATCCAGCCCCAGGAAAGCCCTTATCTTCTTGCTAGAGGCTATTACAAAATCTTTAATTCTTAAATTGAATTTTAATATCTGCTGATTCAAAATTGCATTGAGTTAATGGAATTTTGTTTCTTTGGATTCGTGTTCACTTGTCATTAAGATGTTTGAATCATTTAGCAAGGTTTTAATTCAACACAATCATGCAAGTTCAATATTTGGTGTATTTTCTAAGCTTTGCATGGTCATAGACCAGGAACCCACTCAGGGATTGCTGTCTTTTCTTGCAAAGACCTCTCTCCACTCTTGAATGTGCTTTGCAGATGACTTAAGAACACTCTGGCATTTTCGTTAGATAGACATTGCTTCTATTTTGGTTTAGTGTCCTAAACTCTCCACTGTGCTTCAAGCCCGATACAGTATTTGTATAAAAGTTTAAAAGCTGATTTCACTCTTTCTCTTTGAATCCCTTCTCTCTTCTCTTACTCTGTGAAGCAAATTCTGCCAAATAGAACTCTGCTGTTTGCTCAGCCACTGGGAAGTCTCTTCCAAGCCTGGGACTCCGAGGTCTGTTCTCTGATGTGTTCCATTCTCTGAGCAAATTTCCCCCATATCGTGAATCAAAATCAAGGGCTCTGCTCACCTTCTGTCATCTCTGTGTTCTGCACAGCCACATTCATCTTCAGTGCCAAGAAGAAGGGTGTCACATATGCTCACTCATTTAAGAAAGTCTGATGTCACCGAAAATTACATAAAAGGTACTCTATTCAGTAGGTAACAAAGTTGTGAAAAACTCTTACCGAATCTCAGGATCTTCCTCTAGATAGACATATCCCTGTGTGTGTTTTCTTGTACACTGACAATCTTTACCTTCTAATGTGGCTTTGAAGACCAAGGAGGTAGGCAAGGAAGAGAGTAATAGAGATAGAAACTTATATTATATATATGTTAGAAAGTTAGAAATATATATATATATATTTAGAAATTATATATAAACTTAGAAATTTATTATAAATTTATATAAATATATATATTTAGAAATGTCTATATATATGTATAGGGCTTCCTTGGTGGCTCATCTGGTGTTTATATATATATATATATAAATAAAATAAGGGCCAGA
>SJYA01001865.1:648630-681294 GCA_006410615.1 Neotragus moschatus | reverse complement strand
ATATATATATATATATTTAGAAATTATATATAAACTTAGAAATTTATTATAAATTTATATAAATATATATATTTAGAAATGTGTATATATATATATATGTATAGGGCTTCCTTGGTGGCTCAGCTGGTGTGTATATATATATTATATATATATATATATATATAATATATATATATAAAATAAGGGCCAGAAAATTTCATTTATCCAGGATACTGGGAGATGTATTCATACATCCCAGCATCCTGGATAACACTGTTGTAGCCATCTAAAACTCTTGAGGCATTCTGGATAACTAAATAGTGATTTCAGGCAGCCAAGGATATATACATTTTGTTCATTCATTCAACAAATTCTTGAGCACCTACTATGCATTAGGCACTATTCTAGGTAACAATTTATCCATCAAAGCTTAAACTTTAGAATGAATTCCTTCCAAAATCATTTCTATTTCTTTTCACTTGATCCTTTCTACAGTCAGTTCAGTTCAGTTCAGTTCAGTCACTCAGCCATGTCTGACTCTGCAACCCCAGGGACTGCAGCACACCAGGTCTCCCTGTCCATCACCAACTACCGGAGCTTGCTCAAACTCATGTCTGTTGAGTCGATGATGCCACCCAACCATCTCATTCTCTGTTGTCCTCTTCTTCCCCTGCCTTCGGTCTTGCTCAACAACAGGGTCTTTTCCAATGATTCAATTCTTCGCATCAGGTGGCCAAGTGGAGGTTCAGCTTCAGCATCTGTCCTTCCATTGAATATTCAGGACTGATTTCCTTTAGATTGACTGGTTTGATCTCCTTGCAGCCAAGGAACTCGCAACAGTCTTTTCCAACACTACTGTTCAAAAGCATCATTTCTATAGAACTCTTACACTAATCTAATCTTTTCTTGGTGACAGAAGACTAGATACAGTTTGGTAGGGTGTAAAGAATAATATCCAGTGTTGAGAGAACTGAACTTTAGTGAGTTTCCATTTCCTTCTCCAGGGGATCTTCCTGACCCAGGGAACAAACCCAGGTCTCCTGCATTGCAGGAAGATGCTTTACCATCTGAGCTACTAGGGAAGCCCAGAGAAATATATAAGGGATCACAAATAATTTTTAGTAGAACTGAAACTCCATGGACTGTAGCCTGCCAGGCTCCTCTGTCCATGAAATTCTCCAGACAATAATACTGGAGTGGGTTGCCATCCCCTTCTCCAGGGGATTTTCCCAACCCAGGCATTGAATCTGGGTCTCTTGCATTGCAGGCAGATTCTTTATCATCTGAGCCACAAGGTTGCAAAGAGTCAAACACAACTGAGTGACTAACACTCACATATATTTCTCTAGAGATTGTTTTCTATATAAAAGTTCTTCATAAACTATGGAAGGCTATTCACATCTAAGGCATCGTCCTTATGGACAGTCATTCTAACACTGGACCATAATACAGACATTTCTTTGGTGTCAGCTAAGGTGGATGAAGCATTTGCCCCTATACTAAATGGACCTAGATTTCAGGGCTTCTAGTGTTTACATATATGGGTAGGGGGTGCTGAGTTGGGTGTGGGGGAGTTTCACCAAGCTTGCAAACTTATTTTGAACAGATATGAAGTGAATTTTCATACTGTTTTCTTTTTGTTTTCAGAAAGACTTGTAGGGGGAAGCTATTTTTCATAAAATTTGTTCATGCTAAAGGAAAACCGAAAATTTCAAAGCTTTTCCTTCTGTTTTGTGCAGCCAAAGGGTGGAGACCTTAAATAGAAGGCCCTTTGTTTAGCAATGTAGATTCATATTTTGGATAAGCAAGGGTAGGCTTGAAACTCAGTTTGGAGCAGAGGTTAAAAAACAAAACTCTTCTGAAGAAGGGATTAACAGAATTTATGGGATGGAAGGCTGGCAGTCAGGGTAGGGAGAAGGTATATGTGCATGCATGTGTGTGTGTATAACAGAAAAGCCCCCAAAGATGGAGACAGTGTGGACCTAAATGCAGAGATGGAAATGGCTGAATGAAGTTTTTAGACACATTTTATTCAAGTTCTTTTTTTGACTGAACTGCAATCTGTCTTCATTATCCTCAGCTCTAAGTCTGCAAACAAGTAGCCCTGTGTTAGCCATGATGCACAGAGTTGAGGGGTAACCCAGTCCTGCCTACAACATCCCTCTGCTCTGCACCTGTGTTCGTGGGAGGACCAAGGCCTGTGGTCCAGACAGACGAGGCCAGAGGAAGCCCAGAGCAAGGGGTCGGGGGGAAGGAAAGGGCTCACAGAAGACAAACTGACTTTGCCAATTATAAATCCCCTGAGAATTTAGAGAAACCTTGATTGAAGAGACCTCTGGATGTGCTAATGCCATGATATGCAGGATGAGGGCTTGAGACATTTACATTTTGATTCTAAATGATGGTGGGGACTTCCCTGGTGGTACAGTGGATAAGAATCTGCTTGCCAATGCAGGGGACACAGGTTTGACCCCCGGTCCGGGAAGATTTCACCAGCTGCGGAGCTACTGAAGCCTGTGTGCCCCAGCTACTGAGCCCAGGGGCTGAAAACTACTGAAGCCCAAGTGCCTAGAGCACAGGCTCCCCAACAAGAGAAGCCACTGGCTACAATGAGAAGCCCCTGCACTGAAATGAAGAGTAGACCCAACTCACCGCAGCTAGACAGAGCCTGAAAGCACCAACAATGACCCAGAGCGACCATAAGTAAATAAATAAAATTGTAAAAAAGATGGTGGAACCACAGAAAGGTTTATGAACTAATATAACTGATAACAATGTATACACTGGTAAAGTTAAACAGATAATCACATTAGTGATACTTGCTTTAGTTCTTTTTTAAGAACAACTGTTAAAGACAGATTAATTTTTTTCTCTCTTTCCTGGACTTAAAATTGCAGAATATCATTCCCATGGCTTAAATATGTAAGAGGATACATTGTTTTGTGTTTTAAAATTTTGGGTAAATATTACATTGTTCATCTTTTATAACTTACACGGTTCATCTTTTATAATTTTGCTTTTAATCAGTATCATGCTCTTGATATTTCTCTATTTTGATACATGAGATCACTTTAACTGCTGTATAGGAATTGTTTTAATTATCATCATTTATGCATTCTCCTACTGCAGGACAGTTAGATTGCCTCTGCTTTCACGCAAATACAAATACTGAACACACATGGTAACATTGAACATCTTTGTATTCATCTCTCTGTGCCCACATGCTGCAGTTTCTCTAGGGTGAACACCTGCAAGTTGAATTGCTGGTTTGTGGGATGTTTAGCCTGGAGCCCCTAGAAAAGCCAGAGCCTGAATCAAGGCTTAAGAGCTGATGCCTTGCTAGGAAGCCAACCCTAGAGCAGTGGGGTTGAGGGAAGCAGGATGCAAGGCAGAGAAGGATGAGGACAAGTGTAAGGTTTGTGCAAATGCCATGGCTCCAGAGCAAGCCAAGAAGAGTGACTGGGCAGGTGGACCCGCTTGGCCAAATGGGGTGTCTCTGGATGTAGGCCATGGAGGGACATATTCCTAGGAGCGGTGAACTGGAGGAGGACAAGTGGCAACTGATCTGCTGGCCTGCCTTTCTCTTCTCTCTCCCATGGACAGAGTCCATTCGGGGAGGAGTCAGTCACCCTGCAGTTTTAGACATCGTCACCCAGAGCTGCTGCAGAAACCCTCCTCCCCTCTCACCCTCCTGTGGCCTGCACAGGAAGTGGTGGAAGAGTCAGAGACCCTTGAACACTTGAAACGTTGGAAATCAAATACACGTCAATGAAAACAAAGTAACTTACTGACATTTTCACTGAAGCATAATTGAAAAGGAAAAAGGAAAGTGAAGTCACTTAGTCATGTCTGACTCTTTGCAACTCCAAAGACTGTAGCCTGCCAGGCTCCTCCATCCATGGAATTCTCCAGACAAGAATACTGGAGTGGGGTTGCCATTTCCTTCTCCCTGGGGATCTTTCTGACCCAGGGATCAAACCCAGATCTTCCCCACTGCAGGAAGACTGTACTGTCTGAGCCACCAGGGAAGCCCCGAAGCATAACTGACATAACCTCATATTGGTTTCACATGAAAACATGGTGATTCAATCTTCAGGAGGGCAGCTCAGTGGAGTGGTGAAGGTGGAGGTCAGTTGTTGAGAAGTCATAAGAGGTGAGATGCTGATGACCAAGAATGCACCATTCTTTCAAAACGTTTAACCATAAAGAGAAGACAAATTCTAAAGGAAGGTACAGGATGGGATTCTTATTGCTGAGAATGATGAGAGCATTACCAGCTGAGGAGGAAGAGCCAGCCGAAGGAGGGAGAGATTGTTGACCAGCCAGGAGTCAGTTTATGACTAATGGTGCAAAGTTGGAGGTAGAGATCAATCCTGGGTCAAGAACCACATGTTCTAAGCTGGTTCCATGGGGGAATTAGATAAGTCATAATCTCTTTATCCTAACAATGCTTTCCCCAGGGGTATACCAAGTCCTAAGGGCTGGGCATCCCAGTGCATCTATGTCTGTTTTAGAGGATAATACAGATGACAGTAGATCCACTTTTACACTTATATGAAGAGACCAATCTACGATTTGTAGTTAGGTTTGCTTGTTAATTGCCCTGATCTCTGCATTCATGGACACTGAAAGATGAACTCCTCAGGTCGGTAGGTGCCCAATATGCTCCTGGAGATCAGTGGAGAAATAATTCCAGAAAAGACTGAAGAGATGGAGCCAAAGCAAAAACAACACCCAGTTGTGGATGTGGCTGATGATGGAAGTAAAGTCCAATACTATAAAGAGCAATATTGCATAGGAACATATAATGTTAGGTCCATGAGTCAAGACAAATTGGAAGTGGTCAAACAGGAGATGGCAAGAGTGAACATCAACATTTCAGGAATCAGCAAACTAAAATGGACTGGAAGGGGTGAATTTAACTCAGATGACCATTATATCTACTATTATGGACAAGAATCCCTTTGAAGAAATGGAATAGCCATCATCATCAACAAAAGAGTCTGAAATGCAGTACTTGATTGCAGTCTCAAAAGGGACAAAATGATCTCTGTTCATTTCCAAGGCAAACCATTCAATATCACAGTAATCTAATTCTATGCCCTGATCAGTAATTCTGAAGAAGTTGAAGTTGAATGGTTCTATGAAGACCTACAAGACCTTCTAGAACTAATACCCCAAAAAGATGTCCTTTTTATTATAGGGGACTGGAATGCAAAAGTAGGAAGTCAAGAAATACTTGGAGTAACAGGCAAATTTGGCCTTAAAGCACAGAATGAAGCATGGCAAAGAATATTAGAGTTTTGCCAAGAGAACACACTGGTCATAGCCAATACCTACTTCTAACAACACAAGAGAAGACTCTACACATGGACATCACCAGATGGTCAATACAGAAATCTGATTATATTCTTTGCCAAAGATGGAGCCAAAGATACAATCTGCAAAAAAAAAAAAACAAAAAACAAAACCAGGAGCAGACTGTGGCTCAGATCATGAACTCCTTATTGCCAAATTCAGACTTAAATTGAAGAAAGTAGGGAAAACCACTAGATCATTCAGGTAAGACCTAAATCAAATCCCTTATTATACAGTGGAAGTGACAAATAGATTCAAGGGATTATATCTGACAGACAGAATGCCTGGAAGAAATATGGACGGAGGTTCATGACACTGTACAGGAGGCAGTGGTCAAGACCATTCTCAAGAAAAAGAACAAAAATACAAAATGGTTGTCTAACTAGGCCTTACAAATAGCTGTGAAAAGAAGAGAAGCAAAAGGCAAAGGAGAAAAAGAAAGATATACGCAGTGATCAATGCAAAGAAATAGAGGAAAACAATAGAATGGGAAAGACTAGAGATCTCTTCAAGAAAATCAGAGATACCAAGGGAACATTTCATGCAAAGATGGGCACAATAAAAGACAGAAATTGTATGGACCTAACAGAAGCAGAAGATATTAAGAAGAGGTAGCAAGAATACACAGAAGAACTGTACAAAAACGAGCGTCACGACCTGGATAATCACGATGGTGTGATCACTCACCTAGAGTCAGACATCCTGGAATGCAAGTGGGCCTTAGAAAGCATCACTATGAACAAAGCTAGTGGAGGTGATGGAATTCCAGTGGAGCTATTTCAAATCCTAAAAGATGATACTGTGAAAGTGCTGCACTCAATATGCCAGCAAATTTGGAAAACTCAGCAGTGGCCACAGGACTGGAAAAGGTCAGTTTTCATTCCAATCCCAAAGAAAGGCAATGCCAAAGAATGCTCAAACTACTGTAAAATTGCACTTATCTCACACACTAGCAAAGTAATGCTCAAAATTCTCCAAGCCAGGCTTCAACAGTATGTGAACTGTGAATTTCCAGATGTTCAAGCTGGTTTCAGAAAAGGCAGAGAAACCAGAGGTCAAATTGCCAATATCTGTTGGATCATCAAAAAAGTGAACAAGTTCCAGAAAAACATCTATTTCTGCTTTATTGACTATGCAAAGCTTTTGACTGTGTGGATCACAACAAACTGTGGAAAATTCTTCAAGACATGGGAATACCAAACCACCTGACCTGCCTCCTGAGAAATCTGTATGCGGTCAGGAAGCAAAAATTAGAATTGGACATGGAAAAACAGACTGGTTCCAAATAGGAAAAGGAGTACGTCAAGGTTGTATATTGTCACCCTGCTTATTTAACTTCTATGCAGAGTACATCATGAGAAACACTTGGCTGGATGAAGCACAAGTTGGAATCAAGATTGCCGGGGGAAATATCAATAACCTCAGATATGCAAATGGCACCACCCTTTTGGCAGAAAGCGAAGAAGAACTAAAAAGCCTCTTGATGAAAGTGAAAAAGGAGAGTGAGAAAGTTGGCTTTCAGAAATTAAAAAAACTCAACATTCAGAAAACTAAAATCATGGCATCTGGCCTCAACACTTCATGGAAAATAGATGGGGAAACAATGAAAACAATGAGAGACTTTATTTTGGGGGGCTCCAAAATCACTGTAGATGGTGACTGCAGCCATGAAATTAAAAGATGCTTGCTCCCTGGAAGAGAAGTTATGACCAACCTAGACAGCATATTAAAAAGCAGACACATTACTTTGCTAACAAAGGTCCATGTAGTTAAGGCTATCGCTTTTCCAGTAGTCATGTATGGATGTGAGAGTAGGACTATAAAGAAAGCTGAGCACCAAAGAATTGATGCTTTTGAACTGTGGTGTTGGAGGAGATTCTTGAGAGTCCCTTGGACTGCAAGGAGATCCAACCAGTCCATCCTAAAGGAGATCAGTCCTGGGTGTTTGTTGGAAGGACTGATGCTGAAGCTGAAACTCCAATCCTTTGGCCACCTGATGTGAAGAACGGACTTATCTGAAAAGACCCTGATGCTGGGAAAGATTGAAGGTGGGAGGAAAAGGGGACACCAGGGGATGAGATGGTGGATGGCATCACTGACTTAATGGACATGAGGTTGTGTAAGCTCCAGGAGTTGGTGAGGGACAGGGAAAGCCTGGCATGCTGCAGTTGCAAAGAGTCAGACACAGCTGGTTGACTGAACTGAACTGAACTGCATTCCTGGATTCTGCTAGAAATCGGCTGCCTAATTTTTAGGTTGTACTTACCACTGTGTTGTTGGAAGAAGCTTCAATGTCTGAGGCTTCGCTTCAGTCATTTTTTTCCAGAAGAGAAGCTTCCTGGAAGGAAATTCACGGAAGGGGTGGATTTCAGAACACAGGTGCTCTGTGCATTGATTCTTCCTGAGAAAAGGGAAATTGAGAATTGAATAATCCTTGAACTTTGTGTAAACTTTGAGATTTTTAATCCACACCAACCTTCAGCATATGTTTTAATGTACACAACAGACCTCTCTAGAAATGGGACAAGACATCAGTTTATGCGATATAATCTTAAGGAAAGTTGATTACATAGAATGAAAGAGATTGAAAAATATTTGTCTGAGGTTCTGTAAGTAGTTGATGGCTGACTTGGAATTACGGTGCCAGTCCCCTCACTTGTGATACTGTTTTTCCTTCTATTAGATGTGTGTTATCTTTGTCTAGAAAGTATATGGCTTTCATTATGAAACCTATACTGAATCAAACACGCTTGAACCGTGAATTTAGAGAATCACTAAATGAGTAAATGCTTTCCTAGGTCCCATACAGACCAGGAATAATTTCTTCTGCTTCATAAAGTAGTTACGAGTTTATAACTCAAGTTCATTAGGAGTCTGCTTAGGTCCTAGAGGTAGGAGTGCCACCATGGGCTGGGACCAGGCTGTTCAGATAGCAGAAGGTCCCCCCTCTCTCATCTGCAGTTTTGTCACTTGGCCTTTTTGTTCACTATTTCTTCATTTATTCAACTTATTTCTTCTGTCTGTGTCATGTGGAGAAATATCCTGAAGGTGAGTGTGATGAAATACATTGAGTAATACGTTTCAATTAGCTTACAGGGCTTTGGGAAATATTTCTCAAGGACTCTGAGATCTCCCACTGAAAAGCCATTTAAAAGGAGAACCCTCTCATTTCATTTTCCTGGTTCAGAAATATACACTATCATTATTAAATATGCATCTTCTGTCTTTCATAAATAAGATATCAGACAACTGATATACAGATACATACATAAACAAACACATACATATAAAGAGAGCTTTATAATCACTCTCTGTTACTCACCAGGATAAGGAAATAAGTAAAAACACAAATTCTTATCTTCAAGATTTGTTTCTTGAGTAAAGTTGCCTAAGGCTATTTATTAAATAGAACTGTATGCCTATTTATGTCACACTGCAAAAATAAAAGAGAAATAATGTCTTACATGTATTCCTTGTTAGTTTTGGAAGATACATTTCCTTCAGACTCCCTTGGGGTATTTATCACATGATAGGGTGGATATGATGGATATGAAATCTTTACTGTTTCTTACCTCTAACATGTGCACTCTTTGGATCTCTGCTTATGAACCTGAGGATGCTAAAGCAGGGAGAAGATTTACCTGGGGCATGAGACACAATCTTAAAAACATGTCATGGGTAGATAGGTAGCAAATGACCAAATACTTACTTGATCTGGCAACAAAGTCATCCTTAGGAGACAAATGCTGGAGAGATGGGTCTGCTTTTGTGGCTCCTTGATGCTACACCGACCAGTAGATGAAGCTACAGAATTGGGGTGCAAGATGAGTTTGGGGGGAGGCAATACTGTTACTTACACAAAGGCTCTGATATCCCTAATTCAAGCTATTTCAGCAACTGTGATGGGCACTGTTGTTCAGTGCGCTAAGTCATGTCTGACCCTTTGTGAGCCCATGGACTGCAATATGNCGACCAGTAGATGAAGCTACAGAATTGGGGTGCAAGATGAGTTTGGGGGGAGGCAATACTGTTACTTACACAAAGGCTCTGATATCCCTAATTCAAGCTATTTCAGCAACTGTGATGGGCACTGTTGTTCAGTGCGCTAAGTCATGTCTGACCCTTTGTGAGCCCATGGACTGCAATATGCCAGGCTCCTAGTCCTTTCCTATCTCTCAGGGTTTCCTTAGATTCATGTCCATTGAGTCAGTGATGCTCTCTAAACATCTCATCCTCTGCCACCCCCTTCTCATACTGCCTTCAATCTTTCCCAGCATCGGGGGCTTTTCCTGATGGGCATGGGCTAGTTTAATCAGATATAAAGCAAGAATAAAACAAGGTGATATAATAAAGCCAGGCTATACAGTCATCAGGGAAGGCAATGGCACCCCACTCCAGTACTCTTGCCTGGAAAATCCCATGGATGGAAGAGCCTGGTAGGCTNCATCCCGCAGTTTTCTTATCCTTCACACACTGTTGCTTGCTCTTCTCTTTGTCCCGCTCTTCCCTACATCCTTTCTGTTCTTCTTCTGCTTTGCTTTCCATCTCTCCTCTGACTACTTATATCTGCCCCTTCCTCCTTCCCTTTGACCTCTCCCTTCTCCTTTTTCTATGTTTGCCTCTCCTCTTTTCATCCCGTCTTCTCTTTCTTTTCCTTATTTCTTTTTAACTGGAAAGAATATGAAAGAAAAACATTTGTGTTTAGCATATCTTAGATTGATTCAATGAAGTTTTATATTCTATATATTACTTGTCCTTAATTTTTAAAAAATTAGATACAAACAGTATGTGATGGAAGAACAGTTGGTTTTTTGTCTATTGAGTCCTTAAAGGAAGCTGTGATCAGGAATGAGATGTCCCGTCAGTCTCAGCGTCACTCGGTGAGGTAAGGGTAACATCATCTCAGGACTGAGATGGGAGGGCTGAAGCCAGCTTACCTTTGTGGCTGAGCCCAGGTACTATTGGCCACCTGCCATGGTGGAGAAGACCCCACAGTTCTTGGAGGGTGGGGACAGGGTGGGTTTAGGTCTTCCCAACACTATGGGAAGTTGGGCAAGGAAGGAGAGGCTTAGTCAAGTGTGGTAAAGACTTCTCCCCTGGTTCCACTGCGGCGTTCAAAACAAACCTCAAACTGCTGAACTATAAACTGTAGAGAAAGACTAACGTGTGGTCCAATAATGTTTCATGGTAATTTCTTCCTGATCTGGTTCCCTATCATGGTCTGAAATGTCTTAGACTTTCTCCAAGAATGAAAATTACTATCCCTGCTTTCAGGCTTCCCTGGTGGCTCAGTGGTAGAGTCTGCCTGCAAAGCAGGAGATGCAGGTTCCATCCCTGGGTTGGGAAGCTCCTCTGGAGAAAGGAAAGGCAACCCACTCCAGTATTCTTGCCTGGGAAATCCCATGGAGAGAGGAGCCTGACGGGCTACTTACCCTACCACAGGGTCCCAGAAGACTCAGATAGAACTTAGCAACTAATGAACTACCAAAACCCCTACTATCAGAAAAGCTTGTCGTGAGACTAAGCTGATAGGTTAAAGGCATGTGGTGGGTGTTGTGTGGCATCTGTGAGACATCTGACAAGGCAGAGGGACATAATTAGTTGCAGGAGTTTTTTACTTAAAGAGTCTGCCTGCAGTGCAGGAGACCTGGATCTGATTCGTGGGTCAGGAAGATCCCCTGGAGAAGGAAACGGCAACCCCCCCAGTATTCTTGCCTGGAGAACCCCATGGATGGAGGAGCCCGGGAGGCTATAGTCTATGGGGCTGCAGGAGTTGGACGTGACAGCGACTAAGCACACACACACACATTTGTTACTTAGCCATCCACAGGGCCCAGTGTGACAACCACGTGGCCAGGGCCATGAAACAGACTAGTGGTTCTTAACCAGGGGATGTGCCTCAGAATCACAGGGGGAATCTTTCCTAAAATACCCACACCTAGGCCTTGGTCCCTAGAGACGGAATTCAGAGGCGGGCTGGAAGCTGGGCATAAATATTTTGTTCTGTTTTATGTACCCTTGGTGAAGCACCACTATCTAGCCCAGGTGGAAGTGAGACACTAAGATTTAGTTTTTCTCTATCTCCTGTGTTTTTATTATTCTAGTCAGGGCTACACCATTATCCAATTCCTATCTTAAAATACTGATTATAAAACACTGAGGAGGGGGCTTCCCTGGTGGCTCAGTGCTAAAGAATCCGCCTGCCAGTGCAGGAGACATGGGTTCGATTTCTGGTCTGGAAAGATCCCACATGCTGCAGAGCAGCTAGGTCCGTGCACCAAAGCTATTGAGCCTGTGCTCCGGAGCCCGTGGACTGCAACTGCTGAGCCCACATGCCCTCGAGCCTGTGCTCTGCAGCAAGAGAAGCCACGGCAATGAGAAGCCCGTGCACCACAACTAGAGAAAAGCCCGCACAGCAAGGAAGGCCCAGACAGTAAAAAAGTAAATAAAATTATATATATATATATATATATACACATATATATTTATTTTATTTATATAAAACATATATGAAATATATAATATATTTTACTTATATATGTGTATATATATATGCATGTATAAACACTGAGGAAAACATAACTCAAGCTGCAGGTATTTGTGGAGAATTTACTACACACATGCCCCCGTATTCTGGCCTCGTCAAACAGAGGACGAAAGAAGACACAACGTGCTTGGGAATCATAGAAGGGACTGACCTGGTATTTCCACCCGGGAGAGGGAAAGAATTTTAATTACGAATACAGGAATCCAGCAGATGGCGTCAGAGAACACTATAAAAAAGAAACGGTTTGCAACAGCCACCTCTCTTCCCATGTGACTCCTCACTTCTGAAGTCTGCAGGGCAGTTTTTTGAATGGAACAGAACATGACAGTATAGGAAAACACAATGATGAGGAAAGCCAGCAAATTCACACCTGTTGGGAAAAGCACACCTCTTAACATCTGGGGTGTAGACATCAACAGTAGAAATACCGCATTACTTAGATGTTTGGTACGGTGCCTTTTCTAAGAACCATTCTTTGTATTAGCCGAGTGGTAATCAGGTAAAACCCTGAACTCACAGCTATAAACTGGAATAAAGGCATTGGGTTTGCCAGATCAAAAAGATATTTCAAATACATAAACACATTACCAGGAATTATAGACTTGGTAATTCACATCTAGATATATCATGAAGTAATCTGTAGCTTTTTTAAAACAGGAAAAAGGCTATTTAATTTTTTATCTCTCTGCAAATTCAAACCTTAAAGGATTACTGTAATCACATGTGCATATCAAAAAATCAATATGCCCTATTCCTTTATCTTATAAATATGGTTAAGATAACCTTGGGATATCAAGAAGATAATAGCATCAGAAACATTATTTCTCATGTTTATTGGTCTTAAATAAAAATAATGCCTAGGACAAAAAAAAAATATTTTCCTTCAGATTGTCCATAGTAATCTAAACCAAAATTCAGAACTCTTTAGACTGTTTCAGAAAAAAGAAGCGAAAAACTAAAAATTCAACTATATGAATTACTGCTTTAGAGTCACTTATCCCATAATAGTGACTTTTTGGTCACTTTGTTATATTCTTGCTACCATAAAAATCCTGAGTGCTCATCTTATTCTTTATAGTGAATGCAAAATATCCGTATAATTTCAAAGTTGTTTTAAAATGTCCATCTGAGTAGATTGTATGTAAGACTAGTAAAGTCTAGGGAAAAATACTATAAATTCATGGTGCTTCATTGTTTTTAATCCAAAACATTTAGCATGGAATCTCATTACAAAGCCATAAAATTGAATTTCACAAAATTGGTTGATCTTAGGTCTACTGTCAGAAAGTTAAGAATAATAATAATAAAAAAAAGAGTGTTAAAGATGTTTCTCTGGTACAAATCCTGAAAACAGACCTATAGAAAGGTTCAGAAGTGTATGTTCTGGAAACACTATAGGAATGTGAGATGTTAACAACAGTGGAATCTGGGTGAGGCATGTCTGGAATATAGGAAACTGTACTGTCTTTGCAACTTTTCTCTAAATCTAAACATATTCTAATATTTAAAAATTATTTTAAAACTATATATTCTTATTTTTAAGCAAAAATATGGGCCTTTAAGTCTCCATATCTCACAAATAAGCTGTGTAAATGATATTTATGGGTGTGTGTGTGTGTGCATGTGCTAAGCCCTGTCAACCACCCCACACCTCCATCACAAGATCCAGCCACACAAACTTCTTTTGCCCTTTATCTGGGCCCATTCCCTGGCTACGAGTCCCTCACTCCTGGAATGCAATGTCTGCCTTTACTTGGCCCGTGTATCCTCATGCTTTGGGCCTCCGTTTGGGCTAATTTTTCCTGGGACACCTTCCCTGGTCCTCAGATCTTGGGCTCCCAGGACATTATGCACTCCTCCTTCCTGGCTTCTGTCAGCCGGTGACATGAGGACGTGTTTACTTGTCTTCATCCTCCTTGCTGGCTGCAGGTCTGTGGGGATCAATCTGTTTGATCTCCAGTACCCAGAACAGTGCCTGGCCTATAGTAGGTGCTCAATAAATCCTTTTTGAATCAATGAATATAAGGTAGTTAGAGTGTGCGTGTGTGTGTGTGTGGCTATGTGTGTGTCAGGGAGGCAAGTTTTCCATGAAGTGCGCCTGTACTGGGAACGGCTTACAATACTGCAGACATGATATAGTCATGAAAACCCAACAACCAAATAGGGTTGTGTGTGAGGAGTATTATTAAAATGGTGCAAATAAAGTGTTTTCTTTTTCAGAGGGAGAAGGAATAGGCCTAGAATAGCTGGGAATGGTGCTTAGGGCCATTTTGTGATGGGCTTTTAAGTGACTAATTTAAACTTAACCCTGGTTGTAGGGGGTTCCTGAAGGTCTCCAAGCAGAGGATACTCAGTCCTTTGGACACTAAGGTGGTGAACAGATAAACAGGAGAGCAAAGACCCCAGAGGTCAAAACACCAGTAATGTAATAATTCAGGGTGAAGATCATAAGCCTTTAAAGAAAGGTGATAGCAGTAGGTAACGACTGAAAGAAAGAGAAGTCAGAGGCATATTTTGAAGAGAAAACATTTGATGAAAAAGAAAGGATGACAAGACTTATTTCTTCGTTAGATGAGGGGACCAGATGCGAAGGGGAAACTGAATTGATGGTACAGCCCTGGTTGAAGAACACGGAGATGGCCCTAGTGTTAAGCAAGAGAGATACCTATTAGACAATATAAAACATTTTTTAATCTTTAGGGGCTAAACTTCTCGTTTACTTGTAATAGAAAAGGTTGGGTTTTCTTTTCTGACAAATTAGGGAGAATTAAGGAAATGGGAAAGCACCCTTCTGTTGCTGACTCTAGAGCTGCATTTATGAAAGGCAATAAAGCTTTCTGGCATTTCCACTCAGGTAATCTCCTGCTAGTGAATTTCAAGAATTTTGTTATTATTATTTATTTGGCTTATTTCTAGACTGTGAAAAAATGAGTTCAAATAACTTGGAAGGGTCACGGGACATGGCAGTGAACTGGAATTCCTCCAGATCACTGTCACTGTGTATGAACATAAAATCAAAGGGCCTCACAGATAATAAAAAAAGATCATTTGGAGATCCTGACAGTATGTTTTTGTTTTTCATACTAAATCTCTTAATAAAAAATTTAATAAAAACACTTATAAATATACAGTAAGAAATTTCTTTTAAAAAAAGGAGACAGTCTTAACTATATTTGCTTACTTTCTGAAACGGACAAATATGGCTTTACTGAAATTTGTGGTATTTCTATCAAAATGACGTTTGTCCAGGAAATGAGAAATAAGTTACCTAGGAAAATTCCAAGAGAATACCCTTTGCTTCCAATATCTTCTGTTTGGTCATAATAAAGTGGGAAACATACTCCATTTTTTCCATAAAAGTTTCCAAAATAATCCTCTTTCCACAATGGAGTCACAGCTATCAAGAACCCCACAATCCAGATGCAGATGAGGACGGCCAGGGTCTGCCATTTTCCAGGACGAATGTTACTGAAGGGAAAGACAACGGCCAGGAACTTCTCCAGGGTCAAGTACGTGAGCAAGAGGACAGAGACCTCAGTGGACAACATGGCCAGGAAGCCCAGGAGGCGGCACTGCAAGCTCTCCATCCACAGCAGCGCGTACTTCTGGTACTGCCCACGGTACTTGAGATCACAAAGGCCGATGAAGAACAAGTACACACCCATCAGGCAGTCCGCACCTGTGGAAGAACCATGGAGTGTGTTTCGGTAGCTCCAGCATCTCTGGCTTCGTTTTCTGATTAGATCTGCTTCCTCTATACTGTACTAAATGAGCTAACGTAAACACCTACAATAGTACTTAGGAGTCAACAGACTTCAAAGGGTGTACTATTTCTAAAAGACTACACTGAATCTTTATAATTTTGAAAAAGTGGGGGTAGGGAGATAATTAGGGTTGTGGGGAGCCTGGGCTTCCCAGGTGGCGCTAGCAGTAAAGAACCCGCCTGCCAATACAGGAGACATAAGAGACACAGGGTTCGATCCCTGGGTTGGGAAGATTCCCTGGAGGAGGGTATGGCAATCCACTCCAGTATTCTTGCATTGAGACTCCTATGGACAGAGGAGGCTGGTGGGCTACAGTCCATAGGGTCATGTAGGGAATCCAGGTTTTAAACAGTAAAAAAATATCTTATATATTTAATGAAGGGAGTGATTTTCTGGGCTTGAGGAACATGGATGTTACTGCAATTAAAGGTTAAACAAAGCATAGTTTTATAACCTACAACCTGTCCTTCTATCATCCATCCCTTGACTCACTGACTCCCTGTTACTTCATTTCCAAGACACAAATCATTGCAGACTCATGCGATCCAGAACAGAGTGACCAAAGAGAACAATAGGACTCTCATACTTTAAAAAAATTTCCCAGAATATGTAACTCATATTAAATGCCATTTGCTGAAGGCTGATAAAATCTAGAGCACAGCACACTGAAGATACCCTTAATCCCTTTACCTGGGAAATATACTTACAGCAAAGGATTTTGATGGACGTAGCGTGAGTTGTGTTTTCGGCTTTAATGAAAGATCTCATGCCAATGACAAAAAGATTTCCAAAGCAGGTTATGAAAGCTATAAGCCAGACAAATACTCTGAGGATATTGTTAGCCAAGAGGTCCTCAAATGAAGAAATGCCGTCAGTCAAGGGCATACATATTCGGACATGGGGAGCATAGGAGCAGTACCGAAAGGTTTTGAAATAACTAAAGTCAAAGGGAAAAAAGAGTCACTGGACAGCAATGACAGAGAGACGACAGGTGCAGTCCTATTCGGGGCTGCAGCTGTGGAAGGCGTGCGGCTTCACTAGCTTGGTTACTTCTGTTTAGTAGTGACTATGGAAGGATAGAGTTCTTCACTCAGTATTAATTTATGCTAGGCAGTCTTCTTCCTTTAAGGTGAAGAGCCTAAAGAACACAGGGATCTGTGGCGGGCACGTGAGAATGGGAAGTCTCCAGGGCTCTAATTTTCCCTGTCACATTGGGTGGTTCTCTGGGGGTGTTATAAGAAGTTGGTGGCCATTGTGAAACTGATATTTAACAAACTTTCAGGGGCTTGGGTTTGGGATGTTAAGATTTTCATGAAAAACATTCCTGTCTTGTACTTACTTTTAAGTCTATTCCTTTAAACTAGCCTTCTTTTCCCTGGTAGGGGCAGGAAGGGAGGGTCCATGAGACTAGGAAAATTCAGTCTCATGACAGCGAGGAGGAGAAGCAGCTACACAGATTCCTGGTCAGGGCCTGGAAGGACTTAAACCATTTCGAGAGGAAAATACAGGCTCGACTGGGATTGGTGTATTTATGATCTAAGTGTGTGCTGTCTTCAAGGGTTTAAACTGGGGAGGTCGTTTGGATTTAAGGTCATTCTCCAAACATGTTATTTTTAGGATTTTTTCCCATAAAACTTGTCCTATTTTTGTATTCATTTGCCATCTCTTTCAGTTCCTTTCTCATCTAATCTTTTCTTTTTTTTCATTTGTTCATTCAGTTTTACTAAACTAGCATGTTAAAGAAAGCTTAACTTTGCCTGGCTTCCAGGCCTCCCGTGATTGGACCCCTGGCTACCCTGATCATTTCACTGCATCCCTCCACCCAGACACGTGGGCTTTCTTCTGATCCTCAAACAAGCAGGTTCAGCTTCTTCTCAGTGTGCTGCTTTTGCTTTTCCCTCTGCCTGCAAGAACCTCCCCCAGAATTGCCTCCCTCCATTCAGGGCTGCTTGATTGTCACATCTCTGACTTCTGGGTGAACCATCCACGTTCCCTTTCTTCATCCCTTGAACTCGCAGTACTTTCCTTCCCAGTGTTTCTTCATCATTTATTTGTTTCCTAGTTTACTTTCTGGCTCCCAAAGCTACATGGGAGCTCCATGGGGCAGATTCTTCTCTCTCTTGCTGATCCCTGTATTCCCCCTGGCCTGAGGGAGGCCCTAGACACACACGCTTGTTAGACAAGCAGATGAATGGTTTAGCGCTGGGTGTGTCAGCTACCCCCATCCTCAAATAGCAGTGGTCCAGCCTCTCCGTCCACTGTGACCAGGGCAGGTGGGACAGTGGAGGCTTTTCAACAAACGATGGACAAGGAAGATGAAAGGAGAATCACTAGGTCACTTAGTAGGGAAGGAACCACATTGATACACTTTCTGTTAATTTTTGGGTCCTTCTTGATCTCAACCCGAGTTTCACATTTAAATCAACTGCTTTTCCATCAAATTCCACAAAGGTTGAATTTCTCTGTCCTAAGAGGACCTCACATTCTGCCCGCAACAAGGAAACACTAGCCTCATTAAATATTTATCTACTGGAACCACGGAAGGAGAAGTTATGAAAACCATTTGGATGTACATCAAATACTTGTCTTTGGGTAATCGGTCCTGCTGCATAAACATAAACAAAATATTCTCCCCAAAGTGCACCTTCACACTAACCATTTCAGCCACTTGCTGCACCCAACTTGATATCTTACATCGAATCCTCCCTATTGTTGTGGATGACAATGGTTAATTTTTGAAATCAGAACATATAGGTTACACAGTTGATAAAGAAATGATCATGTCATATACACATATATTAACACAACTTACACAGTGCACTTTAGCCAAATATATTAACGTGACTTATCAAAAACTACTATAAAGATGAATTACCTCCATTTTGCAGTGCACTCAGTAACAGAAACAACACCTGGAATTTATATAGCATCTTTCTTCCTAAGGGCTCAAATCTTAGAGTGGCCGACTGCTCACTCATGTGAGGTGAATTAATGTTTCCAGGTCTCTTGAGTACCATTAGCCAGTGACTTCATCTTGTGTAATATGTGGCATTCTGGTACCCTGATCTCTTATTGGGCCTCAATTGGATAAACAGCGTGTTTCCAGAGAGAAGTGTCATTCATGTCGGCACATCATAATATTGAACTCTATTTGAACAGGGACCAAAGGTGACAAAATTAAAAAGTTCTCAATAAAAAAGACTTTTTCTTGCATAAAAACACATTGCAGTGATACATCAGACAGTTTACGCTAGAGCACCTGTAACATTTCACCGTATTTTCTTCTCTGTTCTTTCATACATACATACATGTAGGAAAGATTCTTCATTGGTTGAAACATCCGTGTGTTTATATTCGGAATCTCTATCCTTTCTAGGTCTCTGGAAAATGGGCACAATAGGTTTCATGATTTTAGGGTTTAACTTTTTAATCCTTGTTTTCTTTGAAGATCTTAAAAACCATGCTTCCAAATCTTCTGTTATCCATTCAAATTTGGATGAAAATTCTATAGTAAACCATCTTAGAAAATTGCCATTTCTATTTATGCCTCCCATAACTTGGAGTTGATTTTGTCACTTTCACATGCAGAACTACCTTCTAATAAAATATTTTCATTCATTTTTTTGATGTAAAAATCACAGCTGTGATTTGTCTGATTGTGAAATTGGCTCTATAGCTTGATCTCATAAACCAAACAATGTGAGTTACAGGGTTTCAGATAGGGGCTGATATTTTCAACCTGAGAACATTACCAAAATGAATTTGTCAGAACCCAGATTTAAATAGAATCATTTCCTCCTGGCCTATGTGTCTTCAGGGTGGAAAACCATGGGAGTGGTAAGAGGAACTCTGATTCAGGGCAATTGCTTTCTCAGACCACAGTGGGAAGCATAATTCCTTTCACTCCTCCAGCCCCATAAAACGTCCTCAAGGGGCTCCAGTGGTAACCCCCAACACTCCTCCTTTATCCAGAAGCTTCTTTAAATGTGGATTCTTTGAAGACTCTTTAGGATGACATGATTTAGAGGAGTCTTCATGTTCTCAGGAAATGTAGGTAGAAAGAAGATAATCTAGGAAGACAGAAACCTATTCCTTTTAAGGCTTATTTTGAAAAATGGGTGATTCTCATTCAGTTTCTTTTGGGCAAATCAGAATAAGGGTTTCTTGACAAGGTTCCAAGTTGTCCATTGTTCACTGAGTCTTTTATAGAGGACTCTGATGGTCAGAAATGAGACTTAGGGAACAACTATTACTACTGAACAGGGCCCCTCCTACAGAAAACTCTGGAGTCCTCTTTAAAGAATTTTTCTCTTTTCTTTCTTTTGATCTCTAGCTTTCTTTTGGACTTATCATAGCTTCACTATTACATGGGTTATGTGATTATTTGGTGAATGGCCTGTAGTTTTCAAAAGAGCAGAGGCTACTGTATACTGAGTGCCCAAGACAGTGTTATGATTAAGTTGGCCAATAAATGTTTGTAAATAAATGTGTAAATGAATCTTTAGAGAACAGGAAATGAAGCGATAAAGAAAGAAAAGAAAAGAAGAAAGAGACATGGAGTAAATAGTTACTGCTTTGAATTATCTTTCAGAAAGGCAGGATGTGTAACGATATTTTGGTTTTTAGAATTCAGTATGTGATGAGTGAAGGGAAGATCATTTGGTCCACATCCTCAGGTCTTTTTCTTATACTTAAGAACAATGTATTAACATATATATAATATATATATGTGTATATATATGTATATATTATAAATGTATATGTGTATATTACTATATGTATATTATATTATGTGTATATATATACGTATATATGTATATATATTATTATATGTGTGCTGCTGCTGCTAAGTCGCTTCAGTCATGTCCGCCTCTGTGCAACCCCACAGACAGCAGCCCACCAGGCTCCCCTGTCCCTGGGATTCTCCAGGCAAGAACACTGGAATGGGTTGCCATTGCCTTCTCCAAAGCATGAAAGTGAAAAGTGAAAGTGAAGTCGCTCAGTCGTGTCTGACTCTTTGCGACCCCATGGACTACAGCCCACCAGGCTTCTTCGTCCATGGGATTTTCCAGGCAAGAGTACTGGAGTGGGGTGCCATTGCCTTCTCCAAATGGAAGCTTGCTGCTGCTGCTGCTGAGTCACTTCAGTCGTGTCCGACTCTGTGCAACCCCAATAGACGGCAGCCCACCAGGCTCCACCATCCCCGGGATTCTCCAAATAGTATATATATACATATATGTGTATATATATTATCATCATCTTGTTAGTCGCTTGGTTGTGTCTGACTCTTTGCGACCTTGTGGACTATAGCCCACCAGGCTCCTCTATCGGCGGAATTCTCTAGGCAAGAATACTGGAGTGGGTAGTTATTCCCTTCTCCAGGAAATGTTCCCAACCCAGGGATTGAACTCAGGTCCATTGCAAGAGGATTCTTTACAGTCTGAGCCACCAGGGGAGCATATATATATATATATATATATGCGCATATATATATATATATGTACATATATATATATATGCACATATATATATACACACACATACACACACATATATATAAGCATATGCTTTATATATATACATATACATATATATGTTTAATATTCTAGCTTCTTCAGAGCAGGAACCAAGACTTTTTCATCACTGGTTGTTCACTAATACCTAAAGAGGGAATCTAAATCTTGTATTAATTTCCAATAGAAAACTATTTAGCAAGGATAAAAAGTGGTATTAAGGATTGGTTTTTGGAATTAAATGAAGAAAAGCTTTTGGCTGAGATCAGGTAAGGTAGCATGTCCTTTGTGGGGGACAAAGAAAAGCTTTGATTAACAATGGCTGTTTATGGGGAAGGAATTGTTGAGGTTTTAAGACTAACTGACAGAGTTCTTGGCACCATTTGAAATCTAGTACACTTGAAATTGTAAAACACTAAGCTGTATTAACTGTCTGAATGTTCATATTTATGGAGTAATTTTTTATTTACTGTTTGAAAAGTAAAAAGCATGCTCTGCAGATTGATATCAAGTAGATTGTTGTAAGAAAGAAGAAAGGGAAAAAGTAGAGAAGTCTTCAAAAAAAATTTTTTTTAACCAACTACTTAGTGATGAAACTATTGCAAATTTAAATTTTTGTGAGAACCATAAGATGAGATTTTTCCGTGAGAATCCTGTTTTCAGGAAGGAGCTATGTGTAGCCTCAAACCCAGAAATGGTCTTTATACAGTGAATGGTAAAAAATGAGATTCTGTTTGTCATTCGATAACCATGATATTCACAAATGTCTGAGAATGCATGCTCACAGTAAAAGCCCTTCTGTGTGCCAAACACTCATTTATAAATAAATGTAGTTCTGAGTAAAGCAACCCACTAACATCACAATCAACATACTGTTACATTTCACTTACAAAGACTGAAGTTGTTTAAGACTTCCAAACTGGCTCTTGTGGAGATACAAAAGAGGATTGGACGACAGATTCCTTTTGTACCATTAGAAGGGAGGAGGAAAGAAGCATCAGGATGTTATTATTTTGGAGACTCATGATGTTGCCATTTAACTCTGATGACGGGGGTGGGAAGAAGAACTTACAGTTTCTGTAGACACTTCAGGTCTTTGAAAATGTGGGGTGGTAGCTCCGATATCATATTGCTCGACAGGTCCCTGTTGGTAACAGTGAAAAATCCAAAGCAATTACAATGAAAATAAATGCCATAGTTGTTACTCTTCACAACTGTCATCATCCCCTTTGACATAACAGAAAACACAATCCACTTTAACCAACCTGAGAGCTTGTTACACAACTAAGCCATGTGATTCAGCCAAATGGGTATGTTTTCCACCACTCTCAGACGTATGACATTTTGCTTATCCAGTTTCAGTCTGGAATTTCCTCTCAGCTCCTCTCCAACACATTCCCAACCTAGCTTCAAGGTCTACTTTCATTAGTTTCCTCTGTTTTAGGTACTTTTTGTACCTTCAACCATTTATTGTTTCTACGATTCCTATTTGGTTCACATATGTGATAGTTTGTTTACCCAACTACATTAGAAGCTTTCTGAGGTCAAGACCAGTATCTTCTACTTATTTTGCATTCCAACTAAGAGTTTTGACCATGTAATATCTACCCAGATAATCCTGAATGGATAAGTTCACATATTTTTTGTCTATTTTTACGTGGTGCTGTTTTTTTAGAAGAAATTGAGACTTTAGATCGGACTCTAATAGGGCTGTCCAATCCAGAAACAGTCGCAGGGAAGTGTTTCTAGAGAATGTAAAAACAAGATTTGTCAGGGTAAAGAAGGAATCAGAAATCTTTATGAGTCCAAAATATCCTTCTGAGCCAGAGAGGGTGTTCAAGTGAAACAGATGTGAAATTGCCTAGGAGTCAAACAAAAGATCTGTTTCTGATGCTATGGGGCTCCTGAAGAATATATGGGAGTTACAAATAACTGTGAAAATTCTTTCTCTGAAAAAGTTTAGAATTTAAAAATTAGATTATAAAATAAGAAAAGAAAGAAACAAGGGCTATTACGGAAGTACAGATGAAAAACAGAGTAAGGACTCATCAAACTTGGCTTGGGAAATTATAAAGTGTTTAAGCAAAGCTTAATGATTTGTAGAATCCTTTAGAAGAAACAGAATAGCCATCATAGTCAACAAAAGAGTCCAGAATGAAGTATTTGGATGCAGTCTCAAAAACAACAGAATGATCTCTGTTCGTTTCCAAGGCAAATCATTCAATATTACACTAATCCAAGTCTATGTCCTGACCAGTAATGCTGAAGAAGTTGAAGTTGAATGGCTCTATGAAGACCTACAAGACCTTCTAGAATAAACACCCAAAATAGATGTCCTTCTCGTTATAGAGGATTGGAATGCAAAAGTAGGAGGTCAAGAGATAACAGGTGTAACAGGCAAATTTGGCCTTGGGGTACAAAACGAAGCAGNCCTAAAGTAAATCAGTCCTGAATATTTATTGGAAGGACTGATGCTGAAGTTTAAAGTCCGATACTTTGGCCTTGGCCACCTCATGTGAAGAACTGACTCATTGGAAAAGACCCTGATGCTAGGAAAGATTGAAGGCAGGAGGAGAAGGGGACTATAGAGGATGAGATGGTTGGATGGCATCACCAACTCTGTGAACATGAGTCTGAGTAAGCTCCAGGAGTTGGTGATGGACAGGAAAGCCTGGCGTGCTGCAGTCCATGGCGTTGCCAAAAATCGGATGCGACTGAGTAACTGAACCTATGATTTGTATAGCTGGAGTCAAAGGAGAGCAGGTTTTCAGGTGAGGATGATGCAGGATCAGAGGACAGATGCTAAAAGTCAGTGACACCGTCAGGGGTCTGTAAGTGGTCTAGTGTGGATGGAGGATAGAAAGGATGGGGAGATATGGAGGAGGTGAGCCCAGAAAAGAGCATGGAGACAAAATGGGAAGGCTGAGAATACCTCCCAAGGCAGCATTTCTCAGAGTACAATTTAGGCATCCGAATCAAGAATGCTTATAAGAAGAGCACCTTCCTGGGGCCATTCCATAGCCCTCACACCTGAATCTCTGGAAGGGGCCTGGTAATATGCATTTAAAGCCAGGATCCCCTGTGATTTCCCTGAACATTAATGTTTGAGAACCACGTTAAAGACTTTGCCTTATTGCAGACAACAAGCAGGGAGAATGTTAAACAGGACAGTGGCAAAATATGCTCTGGGTTATGGTATGGTAATTCTGTTAGAAGAATGAAAGATAAAACGAAAAGGCAGAGATTGAGAGGAGGGGCACCTCTGACCCTGGACCAGGTGAGAACTGCTGAGGGTTTAAGGAGGCACTGGCAGGACTTATGGGTTTATGGGATATCAAATGTCAAGAGAGGTAGAAGGAAGGGAGCAGTCTTCCAGCCAGGCTGCCAGGAAGAATGATCATTTGACTAAGACAGGAGAGTCGAGGGGAAGAAGCAAGGGGTAAGGGTCATCTGGAAATTAACTTCAAAAGATGGCTTTTGCGGTGCTGTCACGACATCCAAGTGTAGACAGGCTGCCACCTGGTGTTCTGGTCTGGTGCTCCGGGTGCAAGGAGTACGTGTGGGTCATGGCTCAGAGGAAAGCCTCAAGTGTGCACAGATCAGAGGGAGCCTGACAACAGAGCAAGAGGACGATGATCTCATACACCTAAAAAACGTCCTGCAAAGTGCTACCTTGAAAAATAAAGTAGTCTTCTGTGTGAAAAGATTCTGAGTGATCTCACCTAAGTGGACTTATTCCTCTCCAGGAGCGGTTTATGGTCATGAAGGCACAACATTTTTGTCAGCTTAAGAAATATAAATGCCCTGTTCAAGTTCATTTATTGAGTTCTGAATTTCTTCCATCATGCTGATGCTGTCTGGATTGGAATGAATTATTGGTGGTACTAAAAAATGGAAAACTAGCATCTCTTAATTAAGCTCTTTTTTTGAGGGAGCGTTTTGCCTAAGTGTAGGATAAGAGGAGGATTAGGAAAAACTTCCAAATGTGGACTTCATACCACTGTTTTCTTAAGTTTGTAGAAAAACACATTTTTGTTTGTCCTGGGCTACTCCTCCATCTCACTCCCACATCCATCCTCCAAAGTCTGATTACGAATTCCTCTGTGAGAAAGGAGTGAGCTATCTTTTATTTTTTGCCATAAAATGGTAGCATTTTAGTTCTAATACAGTGCTTTGTACTTTGCAGGTACTTAATAAATATGTGTGGGTTTGGTTTATGGTGCTCATTATTAAATTATCTTATTCATAAGCGTTTTTCAAACTACTCTTACTAAACTATTTTTCTCAGTCCTTTCTGGATTTCAAAACACGGTATAAAGAATGGGGGAGAAGATGATTAAGAAATGGATTTCCATTTTTTAGACTTCAGATCAGGAGGAGGAGATCTCTACCCTATTTGTAATGTCACAGACAATTTTAAATTCCAGTGATGCCCTACTTTGTGGGCAGCAATGAATTAATAGCAAGACAGATGATTTTCAAAAGGCTTAGATCTATAAAATATATATTTGAATGGAAAAATGTACACGAGCCTTCTGGATATTTTTCAATGAGCCTAATCCTCTTTCTAGACATTCCTGTTTGCTTCATTTGTTCTAGAAGTCATGAATTCTTAAGGGATAATAAGCATGTTCATTCCTTTGTTTAGTTAAAACTATTTAATACTATTTCATCTTTCTAGACATTTCTGTTTGCTTCATTTTTTCTAGAAGTCATAAATTCTTAAGGGATAATAAGCATGTTCATTCCTTTTGTTCATTTCCTAATTAATATTATTTCAGTCAGTTCATTATTCATTCAACAAACTTCAACTGAGAATTAATTGTACTCCAGCCGTCAGAGATACGATCTGTGAGTTTAAGGGGCCATGGAAAACTCATTTACTCCCAAACACACACATATATGAAATCACCCAAAGAAAACAGGCAGGGAAATCAGAGTAGGCTAAATCCATATCAAGCCCACTGTCTGATTTTAATTTGTTTTCACGATAGTGCTGTTTTTCTTAGTTGATTTTGAATATCAGTCTACAGGATTTTGATTGCTACTAGTGAAAAAGCAGTCTCACTAGTCATTTCGATTTGTAATCTTGAAGAAGCAATCGTATTTTTCCTAGTAGACAATGCTACTTACAGTTCTCCTAAATTTTTTAATGAAGAAAATGTCTTCTCTGGAACAAAACCAATTTGATTTCTAGGCAGAAACCTGTAAGACATGGTGAGAGTCAGCGCTGTTGGTCTGAGTCTGCTGCAGCAGTCAGTTCTCACTGGGAGAGGCCATTGATCTGGCTGTCACTGAATGAACCTCAAGGCACGGCAAGTCCTGGAGTGGGATGCAGGCGGCAGTGTCTCACTGACAGTGTCTCCATACGCTCGCTGGCTCCAGGACATGCTGCCGCAAGGACCTTGAGGAGCCAAGCGTGGGCTACAGAGCTGCACTTTGTTTGGATTTTGATTATTTTAGAAAGCTTTTCTTTTCCCAACATGCACACATGGAATGCCAAATTTGGGCCCTGTTAATGATTCTCAGAGAAGGCTTCAAGAAGATCTTTGAGCAAGGCACCTTCCTTACAAGAAGAAGGCCAGAAAGAGCAAAACATGAACCAACCCCATTTGGGCTACAAACAGATTTTAAATTGGGGCTGGGAGAACAGTGGTTTTACATTTCCTCTGTTTGAAATGGAATCTTCTCGGACAAACGGCAAAAAAGAGGGGGTCGGCGACTGACCGCCTTACAGAGGTGTTAACAAATGAGATAATGAGTGTGAAAATGAAGTCTCTCAGTTGTGTCCGGCTCTGCGACCCCATGGATTGTAGCCTACCACGCTCTCCATTCATGGCAAGAGTACTGGAGTGGGTTGCCATTTCCTTCTCCAGAGGATCTTCCCAACCCAGGGATCAAACCTGGGTCTTCCGCATTTTAGGCAGATGCTTTACCATCTGAACCAACAGGGAAGTTACCAAATGAGTATGAAGGGGACTCAAAAGCTACATGGAGCTATGAAATAGGAGGCCTGGGTGTCATTCATTTAGTTTTCCAGCGCTTTCTCTCATTACCCACCTCCTATGTGGGACACCTTCTTTCCTTACTGAATATGCTAATCTTCAATCTGACTGATTAGTTTGCAACCTGGCAATAGCTTTGTCTCTTAGTCTGTTGGTGAAAAGTGGTTGGACTACCACAAATAGATATACAATGATTTTCCTTTTCCAACTACCCATCCAAGCAACAAACATTACTAAGCACTAACTGTATATGGAGAACTGTGATGAGAGCACATTTTTGTGTTTTTACGCTTACCACACAAATGTGCCAATTAACCCACCCATCTGCCTTCCTGCCCTCATAAAAAACACAAAACAGCAGAATCTTTGCCCAACCAGAACATGTTTGAAATTCTTCTCCTTAGAATAAACTTTTGTTTTCTTTAAAGAGAGAAATATTAAGTGATGTGTCAGTGGCAGCAACGCTAACCACTTTCACACACATTATCTCATTTCCTCGGTGACCCTGGTAGCAGGTCAGCTGGGAGAGTGCACAGGAATAACGGCTGCCCTCAGAAAGAAGGAAGCTTAGATGGTTGGCAGCCAATCATAAGGCTTGGCCCCACCATCCATGTGTGCATTTTCCAGTACTGTAGTTTCAGACCAAGGCTGTAAGCAAAACATACTTTGAAATTCCTTGTCAATGTTTTCTTTTGATTTCCAAAGCCGCTAAATTTCCCCTCATTCACCGTTGTATACTTACAGCACTGTGAGAGAACTGCAGGACAGAAAGGTGGAATTCGTGAGGAATTTTATCCCGTTGCCCTCCAAATCCCTAAAAGGCATGGAAGGAACATTTTTTAAAAATATTTCTGCACAAATCACATGCTTAAAGCCATTTGTCAGTGATGTAACATTTTCAAACTTTATTTTTACTTCATTCCATTTCTTTAGGCTTTCCTCCTAATTATTGCATGATCAGTATAATTAATATTCTGCTTCTTTTCCCCTTCCAATTAAAGTTAGAACTTAAAAAAAAAAACAACGGAGCGAAAGGGCAGCCCACTATTTAGTGATGTTTCTCTATGCTGGATATCATGCTATTAATTCTCATAATGCTGCCACCATAATAGTAGCAACTGCTTGTATTGGGCTTTCACAGTGTCAGGTGCTGCTCCGCATGAATAACACACCCTCCTGAGAAGCTGGCGTTATTACCTCCCATTCGAGGCAATAATTTGAGGAATCCAAGGACGTTGGAAATTCACTTTTCTTGGGGTCGCACAGCTACTGAGTGGTATAACTGACTCTCTAACTCAGATCTGCCTGAATTGGATTCCTAGACATTTAGACATGGCATCACAGATGGTTAAATTCTCATGTCCTCCCAACATCAGGTGGATATTTGTGTCTCTGTTTTGCTGAAGGAGAAACTCAGTCTAGTTTTCCTTCCAAATACTGGATGCCAGAGTCAGGATGCAAACTCCAAGCCATGTGATAGAAAATGTCTGTTCTTTCTACCTCCCTCTGTGGGGCTGACGCTGAAAGCAGTGCTGCTCCAAGGGTGCCCAGGACCAAGCCTCAGCATCACATGGGTGCTTGCTAAAAGTTCAGATTCCCAGGCTCTACTAGACCTACTAAATCAGAAAGCCTAGGACTGAGGTCCAGCTGTCTATCTGAAGTCCCTGAGCTATTTGTGATACCTGCTGATGCTGGAGAGGCCCTGGGGGAGAGATTACGCAGGTGAGCCTTCTGACAGCAGCAGCCACGTCATCAGGGAGCAACCTCAGGGACACCCTGACATGACCACTCCGCAGGCCAAGGAAAGACAGGGTCGGCTGTTCTGCCAAGTCTCCTGATTCTTCTTATGATCGGCGTCCTACAGTCTTCCTGGTCCAGACAGTAGCTATATTGCTGCCTATGAATCTTCCTCACACTCACACTAAAATTACCAGTTCCTTTGTATTGCCTTTAAAATCCTATTTTACTTTTTCCATCTTAGAACATCTGATGTTTAACATTTCAAATGTCTACACTGTCGTTAATTAACTTACCCTTAATATAAATTACTATTTTAAACCATCTTGGAGGACTTGTGGGAACTCAACTTTTTTTTTTTTTTCCGCTCTTAAAATACAGCAATTACAAATAAACACTGTGGTCCCTTGAAAGTCCAAATATGACTTCCCTGGTGGCACAGTGGATAAGAATCCTCCAGCCAATGCAGGAGACATGGGTTCAATCCCTGATCCGAGAAGATTCCACATGCTGTGTAGCAACTAAGCCCGTGCACCGCAACCAGCGAGCCTGTCCTCCGGAGCCCATGCACCACATGAGAGAGCCCACTGCCACGAGAGGAGCCCCCTGCGTGCTGCAACTAGAGAAAGTCTGAGTGCAGCGTCAAAGATCCAGCACAACCAAATAAATAAAATTATATATAAAACGGATTTAAGCCCAGAAGGCACATGATCAGATTTTGGTTTTAGAAAGAAAAGCACAGATGAGCTCTCTGTGTAATTGTGAATTAACTGCACGGCTAGCTTTCTGAATCTGGTCAATTAATAAATCAGCCACCAAGCTTGTACTCACATCCAGTTGAGCTGAGGCATTTGGGCGCACATCTGCTTGGGAAGGACTTGTAAGTGGTTGTTCACCATGGACCTTTACACGCAGAAGAGGTTGATTAGAAACAGAATGACATGCCACTTTAGGGACGATGTGTTCACTATTTCCACAACTGGGAAACTTGCATGTTAAAATCAATATATTAGGATGAAAACCATAAACATAACTACCCCTTCAAAATGGTCTCTAGATACACATGTGACATGGATAAGGGAGCAGATGTCAGAGGAACTATGAATGTATAAGTGTGATACATAACCTAGGAATAAACAGTGTGACTGTGAGATGAAACAAAAGTATATTGGGAAATAGTTTTGAAGTTCATGGTAATTTTCCTTGTAAACTTCAAAGTTACGGTCATTTCCAGCATCATACATCCAAAGTTTTGCTTTAAGAGAAATGCTAATCATTTATGACATTAAAAGGTCACATTGGAAACTGCATTAAATCTAAGAAGTGATGACAGTGGGGAGGGGGGACGTTTGGGGAAGAAGACAACTCATGAGAACATTAAGTTGCACGATTAATTTATGATATTGTGTATCCCATTTCACAAATGGAAATTTATGATATTGCTTTTCACAGATGGAAAATTAACAATGCTATATGATCAGTTGTAAAGGAGCATAATAATCCCTTGTTGAGAAACCATCCCAGTCTATTAATAAACACTGAAAAGGTAATGATAAGAAAAGTCTAGTTGCTAAGACAAAGATTTTAGAATTTTCAGTGACTCTTGCTGGGCAAAGACACATTTTCCTTTGTTAAAAAATGTAGTTGGAGCTGAACTTTGGGGAGATTTTGACAGATTTAAATGTAGTAAGAAGATAAAAATGAATACTATCTTTGGTCAACCATGGCAAATAAAAACATGCCTTAAAACTAAAAGGAATGAAAGGAGATTAAAAGGAAATGAACTAGTAGGCTTAAAATATGCCATGAGCCATGGCCAGGAAGTAGCAACAGTAATTGTGGCTTGAAATACAGGAAATGTTTTGACAAATAGAAATCTTAGAGGCTTGATTCTCTTAAAGCTCTTTTTCGTAAGCTAGTTTTAGATGTCATTGCAATTCATAGACAGATGGATTGAAAGGTAGATGAATACTTACAAGAAAAACAAGGAATTTAATCCAGTAAACAACCGCTGTGAAATTCTGCTTATGGGATTGTCATCTAGAATTCTGACAAAACACATTACAAACATTTCCAAGGTTAGAAACGTTTGTGAAATACAACCAGGAAGAAATAAAAGGTCATGTCAATCGTGCCTCCCCCAACACCTGCTCTCTTCCTTCCTGTCTGTCCACACGTGGCTCGTGTCTTTTCCCAGAGAGCTTTTCCTCCCCACTGTGGTTGGAGAAGCCCTTTCCTGCAAGCCCCCACCTCTCCCAGCACTTATCAAGTCCATCCTGGTGGTCTTCATTCCCTTCATCCACCTCCCATTGGACTTAAGACCCTCCACTTCTAGATACATGGGTCCGGACAAGCAGTTCTTATTTATTGGCTGATTATGGGCTCCATAAATGCTTTGACTTACTGATTGACTGAATGAAGAATGAATGAAAAAAAATTCTTAGGAAGTGATTCCTTAGTCTCACAGAATTTAAATGAATGCAAACAAATTATTATTGGGAGCTTTGAGGGTGAAAGAGTGAAAAGATTTACAAATTCAAATCACTGTTTTAGACTCTATATGGGATTTTCCTAGGAAAAAATTACCGTAAGGGGAAATATGACTTCTTTTCTCTTGTTGCCTTCAAAGCCAGGTACCATTTCCCCTTACCCTCGGAGGAATCTGAGGGTAGGATTCTGAGAAGGAAGCTCACTGAACACCTATCATATGACGAGCACTTTGCATATGGCACTTTTCATATATAATTCTCACAACATCACTCTTAGAAAAAAAAGGAATTATAATTATAGTTTACACCGCTGTATTTAAGGGGCTCCCCTGGTGGCTCAGTGGTAAAAAAATCCTGTTGCAATGCAGGCGATGCAGGTTTGATCCCTGGGCCAGGAAGATCCCCTGGAAGAGGGCATGGCAACCCACTCCGGTATATTTGCCTGGAGAATCCCATGGACAGAGGAGCCTGCAGGGCTATAGTCAATACGGTCACTATATTATAAATGGATAACCAACAAGGACCTACTGTATAGCACAGGGAACTCTGCTCAATGTTATGAGTCAGCCTGGGTGGGAGGGGGGTTTGGGGGAGAATGGATACCTGTATATGTATGACTGAGTCCCTTCTCTGTTCACCTGAAACCATCACAACATTGTCAATTGGCTACATTCTAATACAAAATAAAAAGTTTAATTAAAAAATGGCATTAGGAAAAAAAATAAAGATGAGGAAAAAGAGACCTAGGAGATTAAGAAAACTGCCTGGAACATAAAGCACAGGGCTATGGCATACACAAGGATCTGGATGAAACTGAAGTCCTGGCTTTTCCTCTGGGCCAGGCTGACCTAGAGAAAACGGGAAAACTGGCACAGCCTTCTAACTGCCCTTGTCCATCTTCCCTGATGAAAATGTAGACCTCTGATAAAAGACTCCCTGGGATGAAGCTGGTAGCTTAGCCAGGTAAGTGATGAAACACTACAAGCTCTCATGTTTTCAGTTGTTTCTATATATTCTCTAGAAATCAAAAAAAGTCCTCAACTTGCTTACTTTCTAGGTCAGTGGTTTTCAACAGAGGGCACTCTTTCCCCAAAGGGACATTTGGGATGGTCTGGAAACATTTTTGATTGGCACAACTCTGGGAGACAGTACCATTGACATCTAGTGGGGTAGAGACCACAGAGGGTGCTAAATATTCTAAAACACACAGGACTAACCCCACCCCTCCATCCCTCCTCCACTCTGCTCCACCCCCACCCCACCCTCCCGGCC
>SJYA01001865.1:594150-648474 GCA_006410615.1 Neotragus moschatus | reverse complement strand
AGCATTAGAGAGGTGTTCAAGGTCACAAGTGAGCCAGAAGGCCAACAGAGAGCTGGGCTGAGAATCCTGTCACAGGTAAACAATGGATGGATGGATGATTTAGCAAGCCTACCGCTAGGCGCAGAAGCCCACCTGAGAAAGCACAGCACTGATATCTCTTCACACGGCTACCATCTGGTGTGCCATGATCTGAATTGCCAGAGCAACGTGCTCCAGATTATGTGACAAGCAGAAAAACTGGTATGATAAGCAAGATACATAAATAGATGGAAAATATGAGCCTTGATGAGTATCATTAGGACTGTGATCCCAGAGAAGGAGAAGCTAGAATACTTACAGCCAAGTCAGCTGATGTAAGTCTTTGAAGACTCCAGGTCTGAGACTTGTAATGCAGTTGTGGTTGAGATATCTGCAAATAGGATGGGTGAGTCAATGAGACAAACTTAATACTCCACTTTCGTCACATATAGTTAGAATACGAGCCTCTGTTAGCGGTTATGAAGTGTGGACATCTGTCTCCGACAGCACTCAACTGGATGGGCAAGGGGAGAAAACCAAGGACAACTAGGAGATACAGATGACCCCAAGCCCAGTGTGACAAGCACCAGGGCCAGCACCAGGAAAGTGGCTGAAAATAATGCACTGGCGTATTATATGACCTTAGCGTGTAAGAGTAGAATAAACACATGAGGTGATTTTTGCTTTAGCTCACCTCCTTTGTAGACTATTGTTTTAAGAAAGTATGCACTAAGTTGTGTCTGACTCTTTGTGACCCCCATGGACTGTAGCCCACCATACTCCTCTGTCCATGGGATTTCCCAGGCAAGAATACTAGACTGGGTTCCCTTTTCCTCCTCCAGGGGATCTTCCCAACCCAGGGATTGAACCTGCATCTCCTGCATTGCAGCAGGATTCTTTACTACTGAGCCACCAGGGAAGCCCCCAAAGGTGAAGTTAGCAAGGGTTAGAAAAAATATGATAAAATATTGTAGAAATGACCCAAACTTGAGGAGACAAGATTAAAGAGAGACTTCATATCTATCTTCTGGTAAAACTAGAATTTTTTTTTTTTTTTAGTAATTCTTGCAGTGTAACAACCATTCTAGGTATTTTCTGAAAACCTATTGCTCCCTCTTCTCTACATCCACAGCCAAGCCTTTAACAAAATACGATTCTATCCTTTTAATCTTTACTTAAAGTTGTACTCAAGATATAATTATGAAAAAAGTTACTCACAGTATTTGCAGATTATGTAATCCAAAGAATGCTTTCCTGGATATATATGTAATACAGTTACTCTGCAGGAATCTGGTAAGAATGAGATAGGAGAGTCGTGTGATTAGGGTGCTCTTACTTTGTTAGGTTGTTGAATGTGCTGTCCACTTTGTTCACCTAAAGATGACTTGTGAAACCAGCTCATAAAGTCCTAAGTCCTAGTCTCAAGTTGGGAGGTAGGAGCACAGCCCATGAGAGAAGGCTATGGATCTGGCCAGTGCCTCCGAGAGCACCCGTGCAGTGAGATGCCAGCATCTCTGATTTGAACCCACCAAAGTCTGTGCATTGTGTGTGAGCAAGAAGCCAGTCTTGTTTCTGCAAGCTGGCACCCTGGTGACCTTCCTTCTCTGACTTGCAGGAGTTGCCCATCATGTGAGATTAGCCAGGTTTTCATTGCTGAGCTTCCTCACTCTTTCAGTACCAGAGTTTCACCTTCAACTCCTCATTTCTTTTCGTTCTACTCACATGAAAAAAGGTCAGGGCAAGTCTTACTTTGATCTGTTTCAAGATGCAGAGTGAGAAGCACACAGCAAATTAGAGAGACGTTCAAGGTCACAAGTGGCTGAACTGGGACCAGTGCACCAAGGTAGGCTCACAGGGTCATGTCTAGTTAACCTCAATCTAGCAAAAGCGCATGGACTTGATAACAGCACTTTCATAAGCTTGTTGCTTGTTTTAGTTTCTAAGTCATGTCTGACTCTTTTGTGACCTCATAGATGGTAGACCACCAGGCCCCTCTGTCCATGGATTTCCCAGGCAAGAATACTGGAGTGGGTTGCCATTTCCTTCTCCAGGGTATCTTCCCAACTTAGGGACTGAACTCTCTTCTTCTGTCTTGGCAGGTGGATTCTTTCCTGCTGAGCCACCTGGGAAGCCCTCTTTCAGGAGTATCTAAGTAAAGAATTTCTATTTCCTGTGCTCATTAAACAATGAGAGGTTAGCCCTGAATTCATATTTTCTAAAGATCTTTAGGCAGGAAATAATCACTCTATTAATAGTAACTAATGTCTGTATAATCTTCTGAGTAGCTTCCCTATCTCTTGCTTTGATTTGTTTTGGTTCCTGAGGTTTTGTTCTGTTTGTTTTGCCACGTGGCTTGCAGTATTGAACCTGTGCCCCAGGCAATGAAAGCTTAAGTGTCCTAATCACTGGATGGCCAGGGAATTCCTGGTTCCTAAAATATTTTACAATACTTTCTTATTGTTATGCTGCTGCTGCAGCAGCTGCTGCTAAGTCGCTTCAGTCGTGTCCAACTCTGTGCGACCCCAAAGACGGCAGCCTACCAGGCTCCCCCGTCCCTGGGATTCTCCAGGTAAGAACACTGGAGTGGGTTAGCTTCACTCCAAACCTCTGGGTAGACTGTGGCCTTGTTCATTCGGCATTTGGCTCTACTCTGAATTTTGTTATGCCACGATTATTCCTCATCAGAGCTTCCCAGCCTTTGGGTCATGGATGTTACAGGGGTGCGGGCAGGTTGGTGCCCTCAACCCTCAAAGTGAAAGTGAAAGTGAAGTCACTCAGTCGTGTCCAACTCTTTGCAACCTTGTGGACTGTAGCCTACCAGGCTCCTCTCTCCATGGGATTCTCCAGGCAAGAATACAGGAGTGGGTTGCCATTTCCTTCTCCAAGGTGGCAAAGTAAAGCCAAGATTAGCTTTCAGTTATTAGCAAACCCATCTTTTACCCCCAGAATCAAACAAATATTGTTTTCTCTGTGTACCACCATGTGGCAAATGTGGGTGTCACAGAGCACAAGCGTTACAGCTGCAGTGGCACGCACAGCATCGATTTCAATGCTGCAAAGTGAACTTGAAACCCAGTAAGAACTTGTGCCATTCCATTCCTCCCTCTCTGATGCGACGTGTCTATCAGGAGATGCTTCACGTTGTAGCATAAATTCTGCTTTTGCTTTAGAGTTCTAAAACAGAAGAGATCAGTATCTATTTTAGCATTTTCAGAGCCCCTGGAGTGATGTCATTAAAGTTAATATGGTGAATTATATTACAATAGCAAATGAAAATGGAGAAAGTATACAATAATATGTGTATTTGAAGTTTCTCTTAAATATAAAATTTACTACCTAACTAGTGCTATTTCTGTGACATTGCATTTAAGATAATTAAGTCAAAAGTGCACCACTGTACATTTAACCTACACACTGTTAATCCTGAAGAGATAGGGACAGTCATACATTGTGAACTTGACCTTGTGCTTTTGATCTGCGTGGCTCATCTGATGTGTTCAGTCTATCTGCCTTCACTGACATGAGTTAAGATTCCCAATTTCTTAAATAATAAACAGCCTCTGATCTTCTATTTAGTCAGTTTGCTGGCACCCCATGGAGAACTAGAGTCCCAGGTCCCTTGTTTCAGACTTAGGCTGCTGAATTTTAGCTTAATCCTCCAGTATCTGCTTTCTTTTTTACAGAATAGCTACTTGGTGAATGTGAGGGGGAAATTTGGAAATGTGAAATTTGGCAAATGATGTCCTCTTTTTATTCAGAGCTGAGATATGAGCCCGTCTGATATACTTTATACTGAGCGGCTTTTCTAAGAATAACTTACTGATTCATGAATTCCTGCTGTTTCAGCTGTCAGGACTTTTTGAGCAGAAACGCCAGGAATTTATGTACCTGAAACTAAAGCAAATAAATGCTTTAATGACATGCGTGTTTATAGGCTATTTTTTTAAATGCCACATTTTGTATTCATGAGCCAAGCAGACTCCTTGAGTTACATTGTGTTGCCAATGATTGCACTAAACAAGAGCCCAGTTTAAGAAGGAAGTCCAATTTATGTAAAATTTATGTCCCAGTGAGGAGAGGAACTGCTGTTGGTTTCCATGGTAGCAGTCATAAAGTATTATGGTCAGGCTCATACATGGTATTTTGTTTCTCTGAAGGTTCATCTTAAATTGCTTCTTATCACTCAGAGTTAGAAAGTTTAACAAATTATTAAAATGAATAAACTGATCACTAATAAAAGGATTCAAGTAAGTTGAGTGACATCTGTTTATCTAGCAATTAGGTTTTTTTTTTTGACTTATAAATTTGTTTTTCTGGATGCCTCAATGACCTCAATTTCACTGTGAATATTTAGAGCATGCAAGACCAGAGACTCACTTGACAGTAAACTGGGTGACTCCCTAGGATATATCCCAATACAACTTAAAAATGCAGACCAGATTTATTAGCTCAGTACAACTGAAAATGTGTATCCATGAAGGTCTTTCCCTGGGACAAACAGAATAAAGTCCTGATTCTTTAGCCTGGCATTCAAAGGCCCTAGCATCATGATTCGATGACCGCTCCAGCATATACTCCACCATTTCCTACGGTAACTCCTCCTTTAGACAAACTTGCCCAGTCATTCTCTTCCTAATAGCCTTTGAGTTTTTCTGTTCATGTTTCCTGGGTCCTCCTTGCTGAAGATGTTCCCTACCTTCTCTTTTGCCCTCTGTGTTCAGTTCAGTTCAGTCACTCAGTCATGTCCGACTCTTTGCAACCCCATGAACTGCAGCCCGCCAAGCCTCCCTGTCCATCACCAACTCCCGGAGTCCACCCAAACCCATGTCCATTGAGTTGGTGATGCCATCCAACCATCTCATCCACTGTCATCCCCTTCTCCTCCCACCCTCAATCTTTCCCAGCATCAGGGTCTTGTCAAATGAGTCAGCTCTTTGCATCAGGTGGCCAAAGTATTGGAGTTTCAGCTTCAGCATCAACCCTTCCAATGAATACCCTTCAATAAATACTCATCGACCCTTCTGTGTGTTTCAACATAGTTGACAGTGAGGGGAGGTGGCAGTGGTGATACATGGTACTGTGAGGGAACCAGAAGGACCGTCCAGTTCAGGAGGAGGGTGTGATGGTCAGGGAGGGCTTCCTTCAAAATCCAAGGATGAATGTTAGGGGTTCATAAAAATGGAATCATAATGGAAAGAATGACCTAAGGCTTGATCAAAACTCAGACAGTGAAGACTACTGTGAGAAATAGGGATGAATTTCTAGTTATATTTTGGAAACAAGAAAAATGTTTACAGAGAAGCCCAAGCCTGTGGTATGGGACCTGTTTTACAAAATGGTGAAATACTAACAAAATATAAATTCTCAACTCTTACATTGTTCTTGTCTTCTTGGTCAAAAAAGATGATCTCAGAACTGAAGTGAACAAATAGGATATGGGGTTGTGGCAGTGAAAGCCCAAGAGGATAGAATACATTAACCAAAAAGAGTTAAAACCCACTGGTTTGGACAATTTCTCCTAAACACTGAGAAAACACTGAAAATGTGAACACTCCGTCATAATCAATGGCTCAGGAATCTGGAAAAAGAGAAGAGCAGCTTGAAAATTAAAGATGGCAAATGCCATTTTGATTTTTCAAAAAGGGAAGTAGATTTCAGAAGCTATAGCTGGATGAGCTTGAGGTTGATTCTAGGCGAGGTCACAGGACAGGATCTTGTGATGGGGGCTTGTGAGCACCTCAGAGAGAACAGGAACAGGGCAGTTCCCAAGAAACAGGACATGTCAGATCAACTTGATATTCTGCTTTGAAATACTGATCAGATAAAAATGTGGTTGACTTTGCTTATAGGTCTACCAGGCAGTGATCAAGCGGTTTTATAGACAAAGTAAAGATCAAGACACGTTGTCTGATGGGCAGTGATGATGATGATGAAGGGATCCGGAAAGAAGATCTCACAGCATCCTGCTTGGTATTCTACTCCATGACTTAGGTGAAGATGGCTCATCTTATTTTCAGATGACGGAATGCTGGGACGAATAGTAAATCTGTTGAGATGAGCCAAAAAAGATCTTCAGAGTCTGGTAAGAAAAGCTGAATCTGACAGGATGAAGCTGAACCAGGATAAATTTGAAGTCCCACAGCTAGCTCTCAGATGCTAAGTGCACAAGTGCAGGATGGAGAAGCCGTCATTTGTTCAGTTAACGCACGTGGCATGGGATTAGGAATATTAGGGACACCAACAGTAGGAGTTGAAGAGTATGAAGCAGCCACAAAAAGAACAAATGTAACCTTAGGGCATATGCAGTTTAGAAAAGAAGTGTTGTTAGCTTTCCCCGTTCTGCCCTTGTAGGTGTCATAGAGATGACATTTATTATTTACATTTATTCTAGATACTCTCTGTAAGGAATGTGTAAGTGATCATATACAGAGTGACAAACAGATTTGAAATCAGGTCCTTAGGGGAAGAAGTTAAGGATTTGAGGCTGCTTGGGGGAGAGACCTTTGGTGGGGGGCATGGTGATAATGGCTAGCTTTGAATATCAGAGGAATTAGGTAGGAGACTGTGTGTTCTAATCAGTCTCATGGGGTAACTCTCAGAATCACAAAAAGATTTACAGGTACTTTGGGCAGTAGTAGAGTTAACTTCTCTGCATAGTACATCATATGAAATGCTGGGCTGGATGAATTGCAAGCTGGAATCAATATTCCTGGGAGAAATAGCAACAACAATCTCATATATGCAGATGATACCATCCTAATGGCAGAAAGTGAAGAGGAACTAAAGAGCCTCTTAATAAGCATTCAAGAGGACAGTGAAAGAGCTGGCTTAACACTCAACACTCAACACTCAACTTAACACTCAAAAAACTAAGATCATGGCATCCAGTTCCATCACTTCATGGCAAATAAATGGAGGAAAGTGCAAACAGTGGCAGATTGTCTTTTCTTGGAATCCAGAATCGCTGCAGACAGTGACAGCAGCCACAAAAGTAAAAGATGCTTGCTCTTTGGAAGAAAAACTATGACAAACCTAGACAGCATATTAAAAGGCAAAGACATCACTTTGCCAACAAAGGTCTGTCTAGTCAAAGCTGTAGTTTTTCCAGCAGTCATGTACAGATGTGAGAGTTGAACCATAAAGAAGGTTGAGTGCTGAGGAATTGATGTCTTCGAATTGTGGTGCTGGACAAGACTCTTGAGAGTTCCTTGAACAGCAAGGAGGTCAAACAAGTCAATCCTAAAGGAAATCAACTCCGAGTGTTCATTGGAAGGAATGATGCTGAATCTGAAGCTCCAATATTTGGCCACTTGATGCAAAGAGGTGACTCATTGGAAAAGATCCTGAAGCTGGGAAAGAATGAGGGCCAGAGAAGAAGAGGTGACAGAGAATGAGATGTTGGATGGCATCACTGAATCAATGGATATGAGATTGAGCAAACTCCGGGAGACAGTGAGGGACAGGTAAGCCCGGTATGCTGCAGTCCATGGCGTCGTAAACAGTCAGACGTAACTTAGCAGCCAGACAACAATAGTTACATGGCAGGACAATTTAATAGCATTCCCTTCCTTCAGCACCTCCTAATTCTTTTTTTGGTTTATTTTTTCCTCCATAATCACTATGTATCTAACACACACTGCACTTGTATCTTTCTCCATTGGAGCCGAGTTCCTTGAGGGAAGAACTTTTCAGATGTGTTGTTTACCACTATATCCTTGACACCTGATGGATATCTGCAACTATTCGTTGAAAGAACGCACTAAAATGTGGATTTGGCTAGCATTTCCCCTCCTGCTGTCTGTACTGACAGTTCTGGGCGTGTCCATCTAATTTCTTCCTCTCCCGGACACCTTTTCCTGGGGATGGTTTATGTTTAGTTTCATTGGATGTTTGGACTGTTGAAATGCAGAATTGGTAGAAAATGGGACTGGATAGGACAGGGGACTGCCTGAGACTGTAGAGGTTTTCCTGGGAGTTTAGGGGAAGAGCGGCAGGAGGAGCTGAGAAATAGAAAAAAATAGACGAGAGGGAAGGATTTAAAGAACAGTTGCTGAGCTTATGAATGGCTTTAGATTATTTGAATAATGCTTATGAAGAACTTCCGTTATTATGCAATCAAGGTTTGGTTTTTGGGCATTTTCACTGACAGTAACAATATACTAAGAATGGCCCATGTGAGTGGATTTCCAGGAGACCACAGTCAAAGGTTTGGCTTTAAAGCCAAATTCTAATACTTGTCAGCTGGTTGAAAGAAAGTGAAAGTGTTAGTCACTCAATCACGTCCAACTCTTCGTGACCCCATGGACTATAGCCCGCCAGGCTCCTCTGTCCATGGGATTTCCCCGGCAAGAATACTGGAGTGGGTAGCCATTCCCTTCTCCAGGGGATCTTTGTGACTCAGGATTGAACTCGGGTCTCCTGCATTGCAGGCAGATTCTTTTCCATCTGAGTCATCAGGGAAATAATCTTTCTTTTCCAAGGATGGTGTCCTCATTCCTGAAAGGGATCTACTGCTGTTTATCTCACCTCATAGACTTTGAAGGCAAAGTCCAAATGAGAATTCCAAATCTTGGAAGTCTTTCGTTAATTTTAAAAAATGATATTTAAATGTAAGGAATTGTGTTTTGTCTCCCGTGCTGTACCCTGCATGTAAAAGACACTTGGTGAATGTTTATTGATAAGACTCTAATAATTCTTTTCTCTCTGGTTCTCTGGGAGAATCACATTCACCTAGAAAGCATCAAAAAGCAGCTTGCATTAAGGGAACTCCCTCTGGGTGATACTCAGGTTATGACATGGTACCTAAGTTTTCTCAGAAAAAGCAGAATTAAACATTTAATTGGAGAAATTTTCAGCTCATCTGGGCAATCTGGCAGGAAAAAAAAAATCTCAACTTTTTTTTCACCAGGAAAAATTGGGACTTGTATGTGCAGAGTTAGTAGCTTCCATGTTCTTCCCTTCCGTGGGCTACCAGCTGCTGAGGAAGAGTACTGACATGGAACAAAGCATGGATCAGTGGTTCAGGGAAAGATCTGCCCTGAGAAGTCCTACCTTAAACCTCTTTGCTTGATCTTCTAGTGAGCCTCACCAGAGGTCAGCTTCCCCTAAATTGGGGACCAAAAGTATAGAATGGAGTTCTGTGTGGGACAGAAGAGTATGTGTTGGTAGAAGATTCAATTAGGTACTAGAACAATTTCTTTCCACCTCTAGGTTTCTGGTTATTGTGTTGTAAAATGAACATTGCATTGGGCATCAGAAGATATGGACTGTAATTCTGGTTCTTCTGCTAAGTAGCTGTAGATCTTAGGTAAGTCATTTAATTGCTGCAAACTTCGGTTGCCTTATAAATGATAAGGTTTAATTAGAACTTCATAAGACTTCTATGACTCTAGATAATAGATTTAAACAGCTATTCTAAAACATGAGTATTTTTCCTTCTTTTCTGCTAGTGCTATATTATTTTTTCTTCCTTTTAGCATTATTCAGGGAGCTCAAAGGCAGTACTGATTCGTAGAATGAACAGGTTGTGATTCTAAGCATTTCCAGTAAAACCAGAAGCAGTGTTGTTAAGATTTCTTCTCTAGAGGAATCTGGAACCCTACAGTCAATGCACAGCTACTCCAGTGGAGCAATGACAACGTGACCACATGGTATAGGATGGAACAGAAGGAGCTCACTGCAGATAGGAATCACAGAAGCTACCATCAAACCCAGGCATGATTCTTCATGCTCACACAAGGTTCTTCTCACTCATGGACTTCCTTCAGGGACTTCCTTTCTTGTATGAGTGAGTCTATACCTAAAGACTCATGAGAACATAGAACTATGGATGCCACTTCAAACCAAGTACATTTGTCCAGTATCAGCAAAAAATCAGATTCTTTTTAGTCCTGGAATTTAACATATATCACATTTCTAGAAACCTTCTCTTCTATTCTGAATGTTAAAGAGCAAAAATTGTAAGACGATGATATGACCTTACAACATTGTCCTGCTAATTTTCTAATCTATTCTGACAATCATCTTCGCAACTGTAGAAATGTGACCTCTCCATTATCCCCAAGTGAGTGACTCAGGCTCAGAGGGACTGACTCACAGTAAGCGAACTCTCAAGAGGGTGAATAGCTAATCCCTTTATTTAAATCGAATGTATCCCATTCCACTAATTGGAACGGTCTTATTCCCCATCCAAGGTAACTTCCCAAATACTTTAGTGTAAATAATTTAGAAAGTTAATGTAATCATCATAAGGTTGATTGAAGAGCAGGGAATCAAAGCAAAGAGATTTTCCATCCTGATATGGACAGCGTCTAAGTTCATGGGCATTATGGGGTAGGCTGACCATCCCTCCTTGCCCCTCAGTGGAGACTGTGTCTAGGGACTTTATCTCTCAGGTCCCGGTTTTCTTTCTTTGATGTTGCTGGAGGCATCTCGATGCTCTGTTTCTGTGTTTGACTGTTTCCTATTTATTGTTTTCTTTCCTCAAATATGGGCTTCCCTGGTGGCTCAGCTGGTAAAGAATCCACCTGCAATGCGACCTGGGTTCGATCCCCAGGTTGGGAAGATCCTCTGGAGAAGGGAAAAGCTACCCACTCCAGTATTCTGGGCTGGAGAATTCCATGGACTGTATAGTTCATGAGGTCACAAAGAGCTGGAATGACTAAGCGACTTTCACTCACTTTCTCAAATATGTTAATTTCACTGATTTGACCAAGATCATGTTTTTGCTTTTTTATCCTGGGAGACAGTCTAGACCCCCATTATGATGCATTTTAAATGATCTGATAGTTCCTGTCTCTGCCACCACTCTTCCAGGTTAAAAAGCGTATCTAGTATCTCTGAATCTACAGTGTCATTTTCCAAATGCTCTGACTTAAGAGCATGGAGTTATGTATATTCTTACAGAGATGCTCAATTGCAACTCCAATTTAACTCTCTAAAAGAAAGGTTAATTAAAACCAGTTGTTAGTTTAATTATGAAATGGAAAAAAAAGCCTACTTTTCAATGCTTTAATGTCTAACCTTAATTACATTAAAAAAACCTTAATGATAAAGGCAATCAACTTTATATTTCATTTTATTCTCAGATTAAAAACTTCTTAATACATCTCAGATTTTCTCATAAAAACACTATTAAAAGCTACTTACATCTTTTTAAGTTCTTTGTATTTGATGAAAACTTTATCTGAAAGACTGTGAATATTGTTTTTCTTAAGAGACCTAAAACAACATGCAAAGAAGACTTTATTATGGAATTTATGACTAACCAATCTCTTTTCTAGAAGTTACATGCTTGAGAATATTTTATCATGCCCCATTTTACTTCATGCACATTTGAAAATGCCCATAATAAATGAAAACTTTCATATGAGAATGAAAAGTCCATAAGGCAAAATTAAAGCAGCTTGCAAATATTTGACCACATTAGCCAGCTAGTATAATAGACTGGAACATCTGTGGTGATTTAACTTTTTCTTCTGTAGACAATTTAACAAAACACAGCAAGCACATCCAAAAAACAACAAAAATCCTAACCAATTCACGCGTGCCCAAATTATGATATATTTGCAAACAACTTCCTGAGGCTCTCCAAATATCTATGCAGAGTTAAAAAAAATAAAAAAAATACCCTCCATGATTGACTATGCCATAGTCATCTTCACGCATCTTCTCCACCTTTAAAGTCTGGGACAAATTACTACTATTTAAAACAAGATAGAATATGTAAGGTGCTCTTCCTTTTTTCCCACAAAGTTTTATTTTCCCTTGAATAGTACTGGCATATTAGTAATAATACATAAATTGGAAAGTAATTGGAAATAAGAATTCCAGAAGTTTGTGAGTTAAAGATAACCTGGACAATCCAACATATAGGGTTTAAAACACTTTTCCCTGGGAGAAGAAGCATGCAGAATTCTCTGATGGCTGATGGTTTTCTAGTATTTTGCTAATACACAAGTAGCATAAAACAGAACAAAGATTAGACTTTATGGTTTCCATATGAGGTCAGGAGCAAATATCAAGATTTGAATGCTACTCACAGTAACGTCACATTGCTAGAAACCGTTGGCACAGACTTCAAGCCAGCATTTACACATTCCAACTCAGTTCCTTTGCACACACAGCGTTGTGGGTACTGATCTAAAACTGGGGGCAAAAAGAGCAATGATTCAATAAGAAAAAATGCTTATCTTTAGTTATGACTTTATCTCTGGTAACTGACATTGTTCTTTTTCCATTCAATGTATAACAGTCACATTTTGTTAAATGAACTTATTCAGGCCCCAAATAAAAGCAAACAAGAAATCTCTTCTAGTTGAATATAGACTCATGTGGTATTAATTTCAGTTCTAGCTTCCAGTGGTCATTTTAGAGGCATTTAACAAGAGATTAGAGAGAAATCACAAACATGTTTAAATAGTGTTTAAAAAGTATATAGTGAAGCAAGATTAAGCTCTCCTCAATGAAAACTGTGAGTGTGACTGAGTAAATATTTAACGGGTATAACTAAGTTAGTTTCATTTAATTGAATGGCACAGAAAGGCTGCTCAATAAATGCTTGTTGGTTAAAGCTAAATTCAACTATTTCCCTCTTTTCAAACTTCTCTTAGAGCTATGATGAGAGTTAGATGCAGATTCTACCATAGCCACCATTGTGTCTTACTAAAACCAACCGACTCAGATACCCTATCATTTTGGTTCTTAGTTTTTCATTCCTATGAAGTTAAAGTGGTAGGTAAAAGTGGTAGAGAAGCTATAAAGCAGAGAAAACCAAAGATCCATCTATCTGAAACATTCAGAGGGAAGAAAAATGATTTAGAATTGACTCCAAAGGAGTAAGTTATTAATATAATGGCATATTATAATTATTAAGATTTGTAATAATATATTAATAATATATAAACATCATCAGGTAATTCTATTCATTATTATATATAATTACTAATTCCGTTAATTATCGAAATAACGGCATGTGAGAAATCTATGGAGAAACCTGGCCAAGTGGGTCAACAGAACAATCACCACGTGTATGTGTTTGTGTGTGTGAGAGAGAGAGAGAAAAGAGAGAAAAGAGAGAGAGTCTTGGGGAATGAGATTTATGCAGCATAGGATGGTACTTAGCTGTGATGGAGCTAAAAAAAAAGTGAGTTATTTTCAATTTTTTATATTTATTATTGATTCAAATCTGACTATAAGTCCTTTCTGATTGCTCTGTTTCCTCTAGATCACTTTTATTCAAACCTTATTTCTAAAATCAATTTCACTGACTTTTAATAAATCCGACAAATTTTTATCGCGTACCTGCCTAATTCAAAAGACACATTCTAGTGTACAGACTTTTAGGAAATATTCTGTGTTGCTCATAGGCTGATGCTAATGATCTCAACTTTTTGAAGATGACTTGTTGACATTGAAGTAGTTACATTACTAGATTACGTTACTAGGGTTGGAAACTCTTGATTTACCAATAGAAGAACTGTGTGTAGTAGAAGCTGGGCCAACCGATTAAACCAGAAATGCCAGCGTAACTCACAGAAATGTGAGCGTAACCTGCAGGTCAGTCAAAGCTCAACCTCTGATTCTTCTTATGAAATGCCTCTTGCTGCCCCCTCTCTCTACCTCACTCCTTCCAGAGGTGTTTTCTGGGCTTGGATTCTTAGTGTTAGTCTGGAGCACTGCAAGAAACATAACGTTCAGTGTCTCCTTTACCAAGCTTTCTCCTCAACCCTGGCAAGATTGACATTTGGGTCAGGTCATTCTGTCGTGGGTGCTGTCCTGCACATTGTAAAAGGTTCAGCAGCATCTTTGGCCTCCACTCACTGGAAGCCAGCAGTCACCCACCCCTCTCCAAAGTGACAGCGCAGAATGTACCAGACGTTGCCAAATGTTCTCCAGGGGCATGTGTGTCTCAAGCTGAGAGCACTGTTCTAACTCATTCTTTATAATTCTGGTGCAAGAATCATTGGTCCATACACTTCTTGTCAGGTGGCTCCTCTTCTTCATTAAATGAAAATAAGCTCATGACGTTGGCGGTTGCCCACTGTGGACAGCAATGGCCTCCACAATGACGTATGTACAAGATGACCCACAGTGGCTCAGGAAGAAGACGCTAGAGTTTTCATATATTTATTTTTCATTTTTTGTAATTTATTCTTTTTTGATTTCCAATTTTATGTATGATATATTTGAATATAGTAAACTATATACTAAGCGGTAGCTGCTGCTGCTGCTGCTAAGTCGCTTCAGTCGTGTCCAACTCTGTGCGACCCCATAGACGACAGCCCACCAGGCTCCCCTGTCCCTGGGATTCTCCAGGCAAGAACACTGGAGTGGGTTGCCATTTCCTTCTCCAATGTATGAAAGTGAAAAGTGAAAGGGAAGTTGCTCAGTCATGTCCGACTCTGTGCGACCCCATGGACTGCCGCCTACCAGGCTCCTCTGCCCATGGGATTTTCCAGGCAAGAGTACTGGAGTGGGTTGCCATCGCCTTCTCTGAAGTGGTAGCTATGACCTAATATTATAAAGTACATAATATACTACTAGTGTAGAACTTAATGTATGTACTTTATACATGTATATTACGTATACATACTAATGTGTTATGGAACTGGTATATACACTATATAATTATCTATCCATTTATATATATTGTGTGTAATACATAGTATATAATATAATCTGTGTATATATAGAGAGATAATTCTACCACAGGACAGAGGCCAAATTCTGGACTATGCACCCAGAGTCCCTGTGGGTTGGTCCCACCCTCTGGGTCCACCTCCTGCTCCTCCATCTTACGCTCTGCGAACTGATGTGAAAGGTATCGGGAAGCAGGCTCTGAACTACCTACCCTGCTGCTCTGTAGGTCATGCTCCGCTGCTCATTCTGTCACCTCTTACTCTTCCCTCCATCCAAGGACCTCCGAGTCCATCTCAGTGTCACCTTGTCTGTGGATCTTTCACCCTCCCTGGCATAGACATCATTTCTCCCAAAGAGCTTCCATACCTCCTTGTGCAAACATTCTCCCTTCAGTTCAGCACTAATATTGTATCACTCCTGCTTCTGTAAGGAACTGTCTCTACTGGAACCATGTGAGGTATTTGAAGATTGGGGCCACACTTTAGCTATCCTTGCTCTCTCAGTGCCCAACAGGGGGGCTGAAAAGAAGTTGGTGATTAAAGGGAGTAAGACCTTCATTACTTGTCACAAGTATTCAGTACCTATATATTCTTGCAGTCACAGGCTAATACACAGAGTAAGCACGTTGTTTTCCTTTTTCTCTCTTTTCAGTCCCATGAACAGATAATAGACCAGTTGACCACTGAAACACATTGAACTGAAATTGGGATTCTTAAGGGAATGAATGACACTACCCAGGTAAATCCATGCACCACAAATCATGTCGCTTGCAAAGCTGAAACTGAGTCTTCGAACCAATACCACTTACAGCACTCCTGTGTTAATGCCACATTATTAGCATTTCCATGGACTGTGCCAAATATAGTCGCCCATCCACTAGTGTCTCCTGTGAAACACACGGTGATGAACATGCGTCAGTTATTCTATAAATAAAATATCAAATTACAAAGCAAAAATATAAAAATTTGATCATGAAATCAACTTAAAGTTTTAAGTAATAGAAAGATAACGACAATGGTAAGGAAGAAAAAGCAGGCAAACATCTCAAGTTTTGTCTGTTTCTGCAATTACAAATATTTAAAATATATGATGATCATTTTCCATATGTGTATCCACCTTGAAAAATATCATCGATTTCTAATGCTGACATTTTAAATGTTTGATCTTAATTTTGAGATCCTCAGAAGAAAACATAATCTGTATATGTAGATACCTACTTGACACTTGTAATTTAAATTTAATTTAATTTAAATTTAAATAGTTGCCCACAGTTTCCTTTACTGTTGTTCTCCTTTTTTTTTTTTTTTTTTGGTTTGCTGTGTGGGGACTGAACCCAAGTCACAGCAGTGAAAGCCTGAAATTCTAACCACTTGACCACAGAGAATTCCTTCCATAGGTACCTTTTCGCAGATCCCTGCAAATTTTAGTTTATTTTTATTTCTTATTAATATTATCAACAGTTTTAAAAATTATTCTATTGGTGTCTTTACATGAATTACTTAATTTGCATTTGGAAAACTCCCATGAGGCAGACAATATGCATGGTCTGAGATTCTCATGCAGTGAAAAGGAGAGGGCAAAAACATGAGTGGCTTGCCTTTGGCACCCAGAGAGCTGCTCCACTCCTGAGCACTGGCTGTCTTTGCCTGTTCTAGGCTCTGGTGACATCAAAGCAAGTAAGATGCCCGTAAGAACCCTTCTCAAGATGTTTCTGTCTAGTGAGAGAAGTACAGTGGGAGGACGAGGCTGTCTTTAGTACTGTCATCCAGGCACAGCAGGATGCAATAGCAGCAGAGAGAAAGGGTGCTTCTCCTAGACAGTACAGCCTCAGGGCGGGAGGCATGGCCGGGAAGCCGAGCTTCTCAGGTGAGGATGGGACACCTGAACTCTATCCTTCACAGGTGGTGAAGGCAGAGGTGCCAGGAGCGTGCACGAGTCCCCAGGGGTGTGAGAGCAGATTCTAGAGCCAGACACCAGGCACTCCTGCACTCTGCTGTCACCCCTGGTTGCTAGCTGGGCCGTGCAAGGAGGGGCAGTTTGGTGTGGTAGAAAACACACATGATTCTTCCAGACTCGGGACACCTGGGTCCTAGGGTCTACTCTACGACTAACTAGACATGTCAACCTCTCGGGACATCAACTTCCCCATGGGCAAAATGCACAGGTTAGGTGAGAAGACATACACAGTCCTGATGCACAGGCCTAAAGTGGCCTCTGAGACCTTTCTGGTCTGGCTTCTCTCACCTCTTCACCCTCTTTATCCTGTTCGCTCTGCCCATCTCAGTCTGGCTTTTGCTTCCCACACACACTGTCTTATTTCATTCAGCCTCTGGGTCTTCCATGTGCTGTTTCCTTTGCCTGTAACTCTGTTCCTCCAGAATATTTCGTGGTTTTCCTCTTCTTTCCTTTCATTCTCAAGTCAAATGTCATCATCTCAGCGAGGGGTTTTGTGGCTATGCCTTTAAAGTAGCCTTTCCCCCAAGTCACTTCCTCTCACACTATCCTGATCTGCATACCTCATGGGGCCTACTACTCTCTTAAATTATTTATTTAGGTACAAGTTTGCCCACATCCTTGTTCACACCGTCCCTGTGAACCCCGCAAGGGTGAGGCGCCTGTCTCCCTTGAGCCTGTCATGTCCTGCTGATTTGGGGAGGACAACAGTGGACATGATGTAGGTCTACTGAATAATTTAATTCTCTAGGAAGATCGATTCACACTTTATGGATATTCTTGCAGCTGAACCCAATTTCCAAGTCAGAAGGAAGTGGTCATCGTTTAAGCCATTTAAAACTAAAATATGGGTATCTGAGTAGGATTTAAAATAGTTTTATTTTGTTTTTTATCATACTATGTTTCTGATTTAAGCCACTTCTAAATATGAAGATGCAGGTAATTATCATAAATCCATTGGAGAGGAGTTGTTTCGTCGTGTCACAATAGGATTCACTACAGAATACCAAATCACTTCTTCCAGTTCATCACTGTTAGCATTCGATCCACGCACAGTTCTGGGGAGTTCTCAAGGGGGCGTGTCCGTATGGAGCTGAGCAAGTGGACTCACCACAGTTCTCCTCGTCAGCTCCGTTCCCACAGTCTTCCACGCCGTCACAGTGAAAAGCACGAGGCAAACACTGGGAGAGATTCCCACAGGGAAAATATCCTTTTGGGCACAAAGGAGGGATTGTACTGCCTTCAGTCAGTGCATAATCTATGTGAAAGAGGGGACAGGAATCTTAAGTAATGAGAAGAAATTACTGATATGGCCAAACTCTTTTCATATTATCCTGTTTAATTTTCACAAAGCTCTATGAGCTGAGTTTTCTGGCGTTACTCTTAGTTTACAGTTTCTTGGAGTAATGTTCTTAATTATAACATTTAAAATAATCACCATCATACCAAACATTAACTCTACCCAGAATGGAATCAAGGCTCATTATGAATCTGCTTCAGGAAAGCAAGAGTAAACAAAGTCAAAGTGATTGTCCTACTTGTGTATGGAATCAAAGACTTGTTCATCCCCTGGAAACAGGAAAGGAAAACCATGAGCTAGCAGGATCAAACAGATGGACTTATTTACTCATTAATCCCTTATAAGAAGGATTTGAGGTGACATAATGAAAATGCACATGCAGAAGGAAAGATGAAGCGTGAGTGAGAGAAATTCAGGACCACGTTGGAATAAGGAGAGATAATACTACATAATAGTAGGTGACACTTGTTGGGCTTACTGTGTACTGGGTAGCTTGCACTGTGGTTAATCTCAGCTATAAGCTATGACCAACCTACACAGCATATTAAAAAGCAGAGACATTACTTTGCCAACAAAGGTCTGTCTAGTCAAAACTATGGTTTTTTCAGTAGTCATGTATGGATGTGAGAGTTGGACTGTGAAGAAAGCTGAGTGCTGAAGAATTGATGCTTTTGAACTGTGGTGTTGGAGAAGACTCTTGAGAGTCCCTTGGACTGCAAGGAGATCCAACCAGTCCATCCTAAAGGAAATCAGGCCTGAATATTCCTTGGAAGGACTGAGGCTGAAGCTGAAACTCTAATACTTTGGCCCCGTGATGCAAAGAACTGACTCACTCAAAAAGACCCTGAACTGAGGATCTGAACTGAAAGACTGAATTGAACTGATATCTTCAATCAATGTGTGGGTGATAATATCCTTCCTGTTTCAGGGTTCAGTTCAGTTCAGTTCNCCTTGGAAGGACTGAGGCTGAAGCTGAAACTCTAATACTTTGGCCCCGTGATGCAAAGAACTGACTCACTCAAAAAGACCCTGAACTGAGGATCTGAACTGAAAGACTGAATTGAACTGATATCTTCAATCAATGTGTGGGTGATAATATCCTTCCTGTTTCAGGGTTCAGTTCAGTTCAGTTCAGTCACTCAGTCATGTCTGACTCTTTGTGACCCCATGACCGCAGCACATCAGGCCTCCTTGTCCATCACCAACTCCCAAAGTCCACCCAAACACATGTCCATTGAGTGGGTGATACCATCCAACCATCTCATCCTCTATCATCCCCTTCTTCCCTGCCCTCAATTTTTCCCAGCACCAGGGTCTTTTCAAATGAATCAGCTATCCGCATCAGGTGGCCAAAGTATTGGAGTTTCAGCTTCAGTATCAGTCCCTTCAATGAACACCCAGGACTAATCTCCTTTAGGATGGACTGGTTGGAAGGTGATGTCAAAGAATGTTCAAACTACTGCCCAATTGCACTCATCCCACACATTAGTAAAATAACGCTCAAAATTCTCCAAGCCAGGTTTCAGCAATATATTAACTGTGAACTGCCAGATGTTCAAGCTGATTTTAGAAAAGGCAGAGGAACCAGAGATCAAATTGCCAACATCTACTGGATCNCTTACTCATACTCATGTCCATTGAGTTGGTGATGCCATCAAACCATCTCATCCTCTGTCGTCCCCTTCTCCTCCTGCCTTCAATCCTTCCCAGCATCAGGGTCTTTTCCAACAAGTCAGTTCTTTGCATCAGGTGGCCAAAGTATTGGAGTTTCAACTTCAGCAACAGTCCTTCCAATGAATATTCAGGACTGATTTCCTTTAGGATGGACTGGTTGGATCTCCTTGCAGTCCACGGGACTCTCAAGAGTCTTCTCCAACACCACAGTTCAAAAGTGTCAGTTCTTTGGCGCTCAGCTTTCTTTATAGTCCAACTCTCACATCCATACACGACTACTGGAAAAACCACAGCTTTGACTAAATGGACCTTTTTGGCAAAGTAATGTCTCTGCTTTTTAATATGCTATCTAGTTGGTCATAAAACTCAACATTCAGAAAACTAAGATCATGGCATCTGGTCCCATCACTTCATGGAAAACAGATGGGGAAACAATGGAAACAGTGACAGACTTTATTTTGGGGGCTCCGAAATCACTGCAGATGGTGACTGCAGCCATGAAATTAAAAGACTCATTGCTCCTTGGAAGAAAAAAAGGTGGTTTCACTCTTTTAATCATCATTGTTTGGATAATCAAGGTATTTGAAAAGTCAAAATTATTAATGATTTCACTAACAGTTGCTTAGAAGCTACAAAGCCCACCAAGCAATTTGATTGGCTGTTTTAACTATTTAATTTGCTCATGTGTCAAGTAAACAAAAATGTTAAAGTTTCTGCACAAAAATAAGATACAGGTCTGGACAAACACATGCAACAAATTCAATCAGCCCTCCATAGCTGGGGATGCAGAATCTGCAGATCAGCAGGGCCAATTCTATTTCAACACCATTTTACACAGGGATGTGACCACCTGTGGATCTTGTATCCACTGGGGTCCTAAAACCAGTGCCCCCTGCATAATGAAGGACGACTGTACTTCTTGAGATGGCTTGAAAAAAAATAACAAGAGCAAACTCTCTGGATATTTGAGATTAAAGTTCTCTTTAGATGGACCCATATGAACTTTATTTAATTTTTGAAACTTCACTTATGCATACAAGTGTTTGGAAGGTGTAGTTATTTCATAGAATTATCTTTAAAAAATTCTTAAATGATAAAATACGTGTTCCTATATGCTTTATGGAACCTAGAATGAGAACACTTTATATAAACCAAACTTGAAAACGTTTTCACAATTTCATAGCTGTTGCCCACACATGCATCCATGATTTTCTATTGATACAAATGAACATGATCCCTTTTGTCAGGTACAGCTGAAAGTAAAGTCGAGCTGTTAGTCTACAGTTACTAAAAGAAACTTATAGCTTATACTCATTTTCTGTCTTTCTCTATGAAATGAAACCCCCTTTCTGGAAGAAACATCCTATTTTTCTTCTACTAAGTTAATTTATAAGATATGAGTACAAAATGGCCAGTAAAAAAGAGGACATTCAAATGCCACATCACCTATAATGGTAATAATAATATTGCTCCTGTCAAGTGGCCGACAGATAACCTTCTATTTTTTTTAATCTACAAGAATCCTCTGACTTTCACTGTACTAACGATGTAGAGTTGTCAAATGAAAAAGTTAAATGAAGGTTTTATGATATATGCAAGACTTGCTTTAATAATAGAGACCAAAATGGCAGATAAACCAAAGACCAATTTGAAGAAGAAATAAAGTCACTAGCTTTTCATCCCTTATCTACATAACTCATTAAGATATATTCAAACAAATGGATTGTTTTATAATATAGTTTAGAATCATTCTCAAATTCTCCTTGGCAGTGGTAACGTTTCCTTAGTGACTCCAAAGTGTCAACATGCTATTTCTTTCTCCTCTCTGGGAACTCAGTTACTTTGGCATTTTCCCTTGAAGGAAGGTGTTTCTTAATTTGCCTTCCATGGCACATCTGTATCTTTTCAGCAAGACTCACCATCAGCTGCATAAGAAGCTCAGTGGGTACAGGTATGATTATAGAAGGAAGAAATATTAATGGTATGACCAAAAAAAAAAAAAAAACAAACTAGGGTTCCTGTGCCAGTTCTGTTAATAACTACATACGGTCAACACATTTTCTTCACCTGCAAAATGAGATATTTGGTTAGATGAACTCTATGGGTTCTCTGATCTCAAATACTATGATTTAGACAAATTACAGACTGTTCAGAAGTTGTCCTTCAGGATGATTAGTCTTCCTGATAGATAAACAGATTGGAATTGAAATGGACATAATCAGGAGAAAATGGAAGAGAAGCTATTATAAATATTCAGGTCAAGATAACCTAGAGAGAGGAGAAAAGAAAATGCTAAGGGTGTTAGAGAGGAGGAATTGCAACATACCAGCTGGTTGAGTGTGAGTCAAGAGAGATAGGAAAGAGACACAACCCTGAGATGTGAAGTGTAGGTGACTGAGACGAGAGTAGTTTAAAAATGGGTAGTTAAAGATTTTCTTTCAATAATTCAGCGTATCTTGATAGAAGACATATAAGTTGAAATGTGTAACAAGTAGATGGCAGCTCAGAAGAGAGTCAGGAGAAGAAAAACAGAGTTTGGATCATCTTCATGGTTATGACAGGTAAAGTCATGACACTGAATGTGCCAGCCAATGGGGAGAATGCCAGTGGCAGGACTGAGTGCCAAGGAAATGCTTGACATTGCACAGGACTCAGGTTATTTAGATTCAGCAGTTTAAAAATCACAGGTGACTAGTAAGGAAAAACAAAACAAAACAAAACCCTCAACTACTTATATATTCCGTCCTACATTCTAACTTTTAGAAAACTGTACCATTTTCATTATGGCCAAGTATAATGTCATTTATCATCTATGTTTCACAGCTGTTTGAAATACATACACACATATCAACTCCTGCTCTTAAATCTTTGTTCATTTCCCTCACACTTTCTTAGTATATGCTTTTATTTATTTTCTATTTATTTATTTTAATTGGAGGCTAATTACTTTACAGTATTATAGTGATTTTTACCATATATTTACATGAATCAGCCATGGGTATAGATCCTGCCATTAAATGCATAAAGACAGTTGATAGCTTTGTCTCCATTGTACACTACTCAAAACATCACAAAGTATGCCCCTTTGCTGCAACATGTTTTGCCTTACATTTAACCTTGCCTGTTAGTAAGTTTATTACTCCAGCAATTTTATTTTTATTTTTGTGGATCAAACAGAAATTTAATAGAAAGAAGTGTCAAGCTATGATAAAAGTATAAGAAGCTTGAGATTGACAAGTACACATTGCTATATTTAAAATAACCAACAAGAACCTACTGTATAGTGCAGGGAATGCTGTCCAGCAATTTTAAATGATTTGCTTGCTGTGGCTTTTTTGTACTTACATTTTAACTTTTCTTAGCCACTTCATTTTAGATCTTAATGTTAGGTTTCTCAACATTGGAGCTACTGACATTTTGGATGGCATACTGATTTGATTTGGGGGCTTTGTGGTGTGTTGTGGGATATTTAGTAGCATCTCTGGCCTCGACCCAGTAGATGCCAGGAGCACTGCCATCTTCAGTTACAACAATCAGAAGTGTCCAAACACAGGTGAATGTCCTCTAGGGGGAGAGGCCAAAATCAACCCCTAAATTCATGTGTTTTTTTCCTTTAATATGTAAATTTATCCCATAAGGTATTCTATGTTTGATTCTATTCTGGTCTCTAATTTTATGGGGGTTTTGGCTTATTTTTCTATCTTTTGTCAAACGGAAAATATATTTTGTGTGTGCCAGTGTGTTTGTGTGTATGTGTGATGGTTCCTTTTTTTCTGAGAAACTAAACGGTTTATAATCTGTTCTCCGTTTTCCAGTGATCGTGATGATAACTTTNGGGGTTTTGGCTTATTTTTCTATCTTTTGTCAAACGGAAAATATATTTTGTGTGTGCCAGTGTGTTTGTGTGTATGTGTGATGGTTCCTTTTTTTCTGAGAAACTAAACGGTTTATAATCTGTTCTCCGTTTTCCAGTGATTGTGATGATAACTTTACAACATTCGTTGACATCTTTTCTTTTTAAAAAGTCAGCTTGACTGTACTATTGATTCCCTGCTCTGAATCATAAAAGAGTAACACGTTCATACCTCCTTTCACCTTTGACAGATGTGCAATTTTGCTAGCTTTTTAAATAGTTTGTTTCGTTGCTCATTTTATTAGAATTAGGGAGAGATTTGTTGCCCTGACTTCCCAAGCACTCTGACTACTCTTGATGGTTTCAGCCCCTCCTCTGAACCCCCATTGTCTCACCACAATGGAACAATTAAAGAAATGAAATACATCAGACCAGAGAGCCTCAAGGACCCAGGTCTATTGCTATAGCTTCCTGTTCTATTTGGTGGTACCCAGACTAATTATAAAATTTTAAATTATCCCTGGAAAAGACATGGCTCAGAGTCCCATTTCCCATTACACAATCTCTTGCTTTCCCCTCTCTCTCTCACTGGAAGTAGGCATGCTTCAAATCCACTTGCCAATAGACAAGGAATACAGGCACACAGTATCTAGTGAAGAATGGTTTACAAGGTAATTATCTGCCCCACATAACATTAGCATACAGCCAAATATGTGATGCTTTTACTGGAAAAAAATTTAATCTTAAGAAGAGATTCTGTGAAGTCTCTAGCCACATCCCCCTTGGATAGGGCATTGTTTTTATATCAGGCATTAAAACTTGTCCAAAAATGTGTGCTGTGCTCTGCTTAGGCATTCAGTCATGTCCAACTCTTTGCAACCCCATGGACTGTAGTCCCCCAGACACCTCTGTCCATGGAGATTCTCCAGGCAAGAATACCGGAGTGGTTTGCCATACCTTCTCCAGGGGACCTTGCCAACCCAGGAATCAAACTCAGGTCTCCGGCATTGCAGGAGGATTCTTTACCAGCTGAACTATCAGGGAAATCCAAAAGTATAGATGCTTCAAAACAAACATGATTAGAAACTCATAGAAAAAGTAACACAAAGAACTCAGGGATCCAGCTCAGAAGATATGAATATTCTGTCAGTGAGAAAAATTTAAAAAAGAATTACAGAGGAAATTTTCAAATGCTACTGCTACTGCTCTCTTATTAAGGAGCAAATGCCCTCAAGACACTGTTGAGATTACGAACTTGGGTTCTAGAGTTATTTAGGGAAGGTGATGATTTGCAAAGCCCTAACAAAGAGTTAAGCAATGTATGTCTTAACAAAAAAGAAGGTAATGTAAATAGCAGGATGTAATCAATTAATTACTTTTGTTTATTCTGAAAACTGTGTAATTCAAGAAAGCCCCATGACGTCTATCTTTTCTCCAGTGTACCCTTTATATTTTCTGATATTTTAAATCAGAAATAACACAGGGAACTCTACTCAATACTCTGCAATGCTATACAGGAAAAGAATCTAAAAAAGAGACTGGATATCTGTTTACAGGTAACTGATTCACTTTGCTGTACACCTGAAACACAACATTGTAAATCAACAATAACAAAAATTGTAAAAAAGGGGGAAAAAAAGCACAAATTCAAACAACACATATCTGATTTTTCTTTAAGGTAAGAACTGGATTTACTTAGGGAGAAACACAATCCATACAGTGGGCCATCTCAGAAGGTAAGAGGCTCAGATATAGGGACTGGTTAGTTTTTATGGTCTGGGTAATTTCACAGGATCAAGAGTGGGAGGATTATTCTAACTATTTGGGAGAAGGGACAGACTTCCAGGAACTGGGCCCTGCCCACTTCTGGCCTTTGATGGTTGGCCTCAGAACTGTCATGGTGCTGGCGGGTGTGTCACTAACTTGCTAAGGCACTACAATGAACAGATTCCAGATTCGATTTCCTGTCTGATCTTTTAGTCCAAGTTTTGAAATTTATAAATCCATAAACACTATGCCTGTAGTCATTTCCAAATTTAACTTTACTAAAAACCAACACTCTACATATAAGTGAAAACATATAGAACAAATATAGCAAAACAGAAACAGATTCACAGATGCAGAGAACAAACTCATAGTCGCCAGAGAGGAGGGGTTGGGGGAATGAGCAAAATTNATGACCAACCTAGACAGCATATTAAAAAGCAGAGACATTACTTTGCTGACAAAGATCCGTTTAGTCAAGGCTATGGTTTTTCCAATAGTCATGTATGAATGTGAGAGTTGGACTATAAAGAAAGCTGAGCACAGAAGAATTGATGCTTTTGACCTGTGGTGTTGGAGAATACTCTTGAGAGTTTCAGGGTTAGGGAAGTGAAATGCAAAATCACACAGACTGATCTGAATCATCTCTCTGACCCCAGAGGCCCATTTTTAACCATCATGCTAGGGAAAATTAGGAATCTGCATTTCAACGAGCATAAGTCCTCTGTGAGGATGGTCTAAAAGTCTTCTCCTTGTGCAACATAAAAGAAAATGAATGAGAGCAGAATAACTGCTGGATTGAATGAGAAAGTGCAGAAAGGAAACATAATTAATATTTGCAAAGTTACTATATCTGTAGATAGGATGACCAAAGAGATTCCAGAAACATAGATATGAGAGCCATTCTCTCAAGTTTTAAAGAATATTTTCCAGAAAATAAAGATATGTGGGTTTTTTGGGTAAATATTTAATCAAAATTTAGGAGTCATATTAAAAAAGAGAGAGAGAGAATAGAAGTTAGATAGAAATAGGCGAGAGGGATTAAGAAGTGCAAACTACCAGTTGCAAAACAAATGAGTCAAGGGTATAAAATGTACAATGTAGGGGAAAAAAGTGCAAGATAAAACTTAAAATAAATTGATTTAAGGAGAGTGCATTCTCAGGCAGGGCTACAGTTCATTATGACTAACTGAAGGGAAAAAGGGATGTTGGCAGAGTTTTCCTAATAATGCCCATGAAGGTTGGCATCATGGCTAGGAATTTCCTTGGGTTGGGGGTCCAGTGCTTTTTGCTTCCCTGGTGGCTCAGATAGTAAAAAATCTGCCTACAAACCAGAAGACCAGGGTTTGATCCCTGATTCAGGAAGATCCCATGAAGAAGGGAGTGGCTACCCACTCCAATATTCTTGCCTGGAGAATTCCATGGACAGAGGAGCCTGACAGGCTACAGTCCATGGTGTTGGAAAGAGTCAGACACAACTGAGAGACTTTAACTTTCACACTTTATGGTGCCTTTTACTTACAACAGAGGACTAGACAACCTAACCTTTGGGGAGCATCATCTACTGCGTACTGGGTGTCTCCTAACTATTTCACTTAATCCTTAATCTGTGTTGTTGGTATTACTGTCTCCATGTGAAGATGAGGAATGTGGACTTGCCAGGTGGCCCAGCAGTAATGAATCTGCCTTCCGATGCAGGGAATGTGGGTTCAATCCCTGGGTCAGAAAGATCCCATGGAGAAGTAAATGGCAACCCACTCCACTATTCTTGCCTGGGGAATCCAATGGATAAAGGAGCCTGGTGGGCTACAGTCCACGGGATTGCAANGTGTTGGAAAGAGTCAGACACAACTGAGAGACTTTAACTTTCACACTTTATGGTGCCTTTTACTTACAACAGAGGACTAGACAACCTAACCTTTGGGGAGCATCATCTACTGCGTACTGGGTGTCTCCTAACTATTTCACTTAATCCTTAATCTGTGTTGTTGGTATTACTGTCTCCATGTGAAGATGAGGAATGTGGACTTGCCAGGTGGCCCAGCAGTAATGAATCTGCCTTCCGATGCAGGGAATGTGGGTTCAATCCCTGGGTCAGAAAGATCCCATGGAGAAGTAAATGGCAACCCACTCCACTATTCTTGCCTGGGGAATCCAATGGATAAAGGAGCCTGGTGGGCTACAGTCCACGGGATTGCAAAGAGTCAAACAGGACTTAGCGACTAAAGAAAAACAACAAAAATAATGAATGGCTGCTGAGCAATTGAAGAGCACTTCTACTCTGGTTCTTGGGAAAATGCCCTGTGAGCTCTGAGTCCTCCCAGCCCATGCTGCATTGTGATGAAATGTTCTCCCGCCAGAGTGTTCACTCTACTAAAGTCAGTGATGCCTGCTGACCCTCCTTGTTTAACGAATCATGCCATTTGTAAATGGGCAGGCGTTTGATACAGACACTAAAGCTAGGTCTGAGTTATACTACATGCCAAGCTTTTAGTGATATTGATAGAGAGCATGAGTAGATTATTGGATATTTTGAGCTTTAGTCCTGACGACCCTCAGGATCCTGCAAACACATAAAGGAGCAGCATCTGGCCTTTCGTGGGGACACTGAGATGTGGCGATGCTCACTCTCCTACGGAACCTGCTGCATCCACGAGGCCTTCCCTCAAGTGGGGAGCATGGCCCTTGGATTCTTTTCTCCTCACTGGGTTTTTGTTTTTACAAAAGCAGAACATATTTTCTCTGCCTTTTCTGTAGTGATCGATGAATGATTTACTGTGAGCAACTGGGCATAAGACCAGTCAGGTCTGACTATTTTAGGAAAACTCTCTGCTGTGGGGCTCTGGAGGTTGGCTTTTTAAGCCTATTCATACACTGAAAGGATTTCATAGATTAAAAAAATCAATGAAAGGTCATAGATTTTTAAATCTCTTAACTGCTTTCTTACAAAGATTTCTACAGAGGGCAGGTTTATAAAAACTAGTCCTCCTGTGTTTGGCACATGCATGAAGGTGAAAGTGTTAGTCGCTTCAGTCGTGTCTGACTTTGGGACCCCATGAACTGTAGCTTGCCAAGTTCCTCTGTCCATGGAAATCTGCAGGCCAGATTACTAGAATGGGTTGCTGTGTCCTCCTCCAGGGGTTCTTCCCAACCCAGGGATCGAACCTGGGTCTCCTACCTTGGCAGGTGGTTTCTTTACCACTGTGCCACCTGGGAAGCCCTGGAACGCGAATGAGTAAGAGTCAATATTTCTTAGTGAAGCAGCTTTAAGGTTAAGATAGTAACTCACAGTTAGAAATAAATTTTGCATCACATCAAAATTTGGCATACAAATATACACATACACACACAGAGAAAACAAAATTTCTTCAAATATTACTTACCTTTTACTATGGTGGATGAACTCTGATCATTACCATTCTATCTCATTCGCTTAAAAAGTCACTAAGTTGATCTCATGAGCCACCAATGGGATGGGAATCACTATTTTAAAATATTCATTAGTAATGAAGTACTCTGGAGACCATCAGATCCAGATTACAACTCTCTCTGCCACTCCCTAGCTATGTAACTTTGAGCAAGCTGTAAACTTCAGTTTTCTCATATTTAAAACTGGGTTAATGATAATATCCCAGGAAGCAGATCAGCTAGTGCTTATGAAGTGCTGGAGAATGCCTGGCCTATGGAAGACCCTTGGTTAATGTTCAGTTCAGTTCAGCCACTCAGTTGTGTCTGACTCTTTGCGACCCCATGAATTGCAGCACCCCAGGCCTCCCTCTCCATCACCAACTCCCAGAATTCACCAAAACTCATCCCAGAGTCGGTGATGCCATCCAGCCATCTCATCCTCTGTCCTCCCCTTCTCCTCCTGCCCCCAATCCCTCCCAGCATCAGAGTCTTTTCCAATGAGTCAACTCTTCGCATGAGGTGGCCAAAGTATTGGAGTTTCAGCCTTAGCATCAGTCCTTCCAAAGAACACCCAGGACTGATCTCATTTAGAATGGACTGATTGGATCTCCTTGCAGTCCAAGGGACTCTCAAGAGTCTTCTCCAACATGTCAGTTCACTGGCAATTACAATCCAAGATGGAAAAAACAGAACTTTGACGGAACCTTGCCAGGCCTTAGCCTGTGTGATCTTTTTACACAACTTCTATGAGAGAAATAACAGCACTATAATAAAGCTTCTCCTACTTCTTCATGTTATTATTTTAAAAGTCATGTGACATACATGGTTTCTGTTTTAAGTAACCCCAAACTCTTGAAAGCTGAAAGGGGATTGTAAATGATTAGGCAACAGAAATATCCTTGCAACTTTCTAATAACATCTTTTTATTGATATAGAAGAGGTGATTAACCACTTGGTTTTAAAGACAGTTTTGAAATAGACAGCTGAGGCTGTGTAGGATATTCTGAAGGCAGAACACTGTCTTCCCTCATGGGGTTTATTATGAAGATGACCTTGAGTTCCCCAAGGGTTGGCCCCATTAAATGTCCATCTCACAGATGCAGACTCATTCCGAGTGAGACAAACAATCCAAGATCAAAGACAGGAAGGATCAAGGTTGTTTCCTTTTCCTTGGGGAAAAAAATAGGGTGCATTCACCAAGTATGGGTGAAGGAAGGGGAGGGGAAAGACTGACCATGTACAAACAGAACCTTACCAACTGTATTTTTAAAAATCCCCATTTTTCACCCCAGAATGGAATCTTCCTGAAAACAACATAACAATATAAATTGTACGTGGAAGGGAAATAAAATCTATTCCCTCCCTACCCCCTTGCCCTCTGTATCATGAATCTCTATTATCTAACCTAGTGCCTGGTACTTAGTTGGTGCTCATTAATTTTTTAAATGAATTAATGGGTCATTTAGGAATGAAAGAAGAGTTGAAAGAAGAACCCCTATAAAATGTAAAATTCCCAAAGTTGCAGGCTAATGTTTTGATTCTGATTACAAAATATTGTTTAGTCTTCAAAGTGCTTATCATTTATCAATCTGTCATTATACAATTTAGGAAATGATTAAGAGTCCTTGCTATAGTTGGCATGTATTGAAAAAGAGCCAATACTGGTCTAGACAGCGTATCATGCTGTCTGTTCTTCCTGCCATCTGTGCAAGTGGAGATAGTTTTTATTGAAGCTTGGGGATGATAAAGATGGAGGATGCCTACATAAAAGCTGTGTCAATGGCTTCTGCAGCAGTGTCTATGGGACCCCTGCCAACTGTGCAGCTGAGGGGAGAATCTCTCAGTAATAGTCCTCCTCTCCTCTCTCTGGTCAGTATTCTAGACATGTCTGTGCAAAGGGATTCTGAAATGACTCCTTGATAGCTTTTTGAAGCCAACTGGACTGCTGCCTAAGGACATACTTTACTGCTTGCTCACCCTTCCTTGAGGGGGAAAAACCAGATGAGAATGATCTTTGAGGTACTCAATCTGACTTGACGGGGATGAGCGAGTCCCTCTCTGCTTTCTTGGATTCTCTGCCAGCGCTCGGTCTGCATGCTGTGGAAGGAAGTCCTTATCCTCTCAGCCTGGTGTTCTGGCTGAGGCTCTTTCCACGTCCTCGCCAGGGACAGGGGACGCCACCCACAGGAAGCCAAGGGGATCTTGGCCCATGAGGCCATTTCTCTGCTCCTAGTGGAATTCAGATGGAGGTGAGGCCTCTGCTGTTCACGCTAAAGAGACAGTTACTGCATCACGGGAAGGAGCATTCATTTAACATCTAGAAAACATCAGCTGAGTGCCTACAACGTACTCTGTCAACAAGGCAGACACAATACTGCCCATCCCCACCTGGAGCTCAGGTGGCAGGATCTCCAAGAGGAGCAGCAATGCCACTCAGCGAAGCGAGATGAATCCAGCCCCGTCACTGAGATCACATGCGGGAGGCCTCCCTGATCTCTGTGAAGAGTCTGAGCTTGACTAAAACCCCACCTTTTCAGGGCACAGGATTTATTATTTGTTTGAAGGAAACTAGTAAAGTCTTCTCTTAAAAAAAAAAAAAAAAGCCATTATGTTAAGTCACTTTGAAATGGGAAGAAGGTGGAGTCTTTTTATGAAAGTCACTCAGTCATGTCCAACTCTTTGTGATCCCAAGGACTATACAGACCATGGAATTCTTCAGGCCAGAATACTGGAGTGGGTAGCCTTTCCCTTCTCCGGGAGATCTTCCAGACCCAGGGATTGAACCCAGATTTCCTGCATTGCAGGCAGATTCTTTACCCGCTGAGCCACAAGGGAAATCCATGTTAAGGTGAATGGAGAGAAACTGGCCTCCTGGTGCTTGTTTTCTAAACTTAGAAATCTTATCCTTTTACTCCACTGTTGGGTCATCCCTGACAATATTGTGAGGCCCTATCAGTGAATATGGGCTTCCCAGGTGGTACTAGTGGTAAAGAACCTGCCTGCCAATACGGCAGATGTAAGAGACATAAGATACGCAGGTTCACTCCCCGGGTCAGGAAGATCCCCTGGAGGAGAGCATGGCAACTCACTCCAGTGTTCTTGCCTGGAAAATCCTATGGACAGAGAACCCTGGAAAGCCACGGGGTCGCAAAGTTGGACATGACTAAAGGAACACTTGGCACGCACAATTCGGATCCAGTTTGATGCACACGCTGACTCCACCTTCTTCCCAGTTCAAAGACTCTGGCCTTAACTGAGTTTCTCTAAATCCCCAGTTTCCAGCTGGTGAATGTTCTTCATGCTCCTACTCACAGATTTTCTGCAGAAACTATCACCCCAGCTCCCTCCTCAGGTTATTGTCTGAAGTTTGGACAAAGTTGGGGAAACAATGTCTAACTATACGGAATAGAGTATTGTTGGTTCAATATGTGTTGATCTAAGTTGGAAAAAAAAAAAAGAATTCTAAATTGCCAACATTATCCTTACAAGGGACGGATCTCCACCCCATGTCCCCCTGGGCTGGGTGCTTTTATGCGGGTGGCACACTGAACCCCATGGGTCTTGATGGGTTCTAAGGTATATAAAGGCACAAGTAGGATTTCTTTCCAAAAGATCTCTTCTACTGACCAGTTCACTGCTTAAACTTCATTTTGAGGGGTGCATCCTTTTAGGTTCATACCTGGTCTTTAACTATTTAAATCCATATCTTGTTCTGTAAGAGACTGACTTCTTCCTAAAACCTGTCCATGTACAATGAAAGCAAGAGAATGAACATTGTGAAGGGTGAATGGAAGAAGAATGTGGAAAGGGTTATTATGAAGGAGATGAGGTGAAACCTGATGGACACTTGGCATGGGAGATGTGGAGAGGAGAAAAGATGATACCTTTTCCCTTTCACCTCTCTCTTCTAACCCTCTCTTATTTGTTGACTGCTCTGTCTTGAGGGACTTTCACGGGCTATTCTTCTTGGTGGTAACTCTCTCAAATTGTGTCACTCCAACTTACATATTGATCTGTGTCCTAGTATGCTGCGTACAGCCAGGCAGGATGGACCTCGCACAAGTCCGGGGCACCATTCACACGGCCGATACTGCTGAGCTGTGTAGAAGCCACAAGGTCCAAGGCTGAGGCCCCGGATGATGTGCCCTTTATGCTCCACAGAGGTTGATGGGCTCCCTTCCTGCCCTCAGACGAAGCTCCCATCTGTGTCCTATACTCCACTCCATCTCCTCAGCATCTCTTAACATTATCTCCTTTCTCTCCTCTATTTTTAATATCCCTGTCTCTCCACTGGCTTTTCCATTAACATTAGTCTCACTCAATCACCTCTTAACCTTCAAAACAAAGAAATCAACCAACCAGCTAACTAACTGAGCAAGCAAGCAACCAGCCAATCAACTAACCAACTCCCGGTCCTACTGGAGCTGAGACACTCTTCTCCCTTCAAAGTTAAATTTCTCAGAAAAATCCTACTAGCCAATGTTTCCAGTTCCTTACCACTCTTGCTTTCCTCAGTTCACAGCATTCAGTCTTGGCTGTGCTGCCCCACTGAAATGTTTCCCACTGGAATCACTAATGTCCTCTTTATTTTAGTTATTTTATAGTCTTCATTTTGCTTAATTCTCGCCAGCATTCGACGCAGCCAGCCACGGTCACCAGGTTGAAACCTTTCTTCCTTGGCTTTGTGATGTCTCACTGTCCTGGTTTACTTCCTTCTTCTCCACACTCTCTCCTGGTCCTCCTCTAGTCCCAGCCCATCTCCTTAATGTGTTGGCTCCTTTTTCTTCATCAATACCCTGAATTCACCGATATGCATTAGGTCAGAATCAAGTCAGTTAAAGAATTTAGAGGGACCTGTGAAGAGTTACTAATATTTTAGTTTATCAAACAAGAACATTAAAAAAACCTAAATTATGATTATTAGAATAGTTATGAGAAAACCAGTATTTTATTGTTAAAAATCTGAGAGAATATATGCACAGAAGAAAAGACAGTCCCTTGAAAGGAATACATTTAGCTTTACAAAAGACTAACTTATTTTTGCTCATGGATGGGTGAAACTTTCATTCCTGACAGCAGTGGGCTGGAACACAGTGTTTGGAACTGTGTGTGAGAAAACTGAATCTGGCAATGCGAGCAGAATTCTTTAGTGAGGTTAGCCCCTCTGTTCTATAACTCACAAATGTTTTCTGCCAGTGTGTCCCTCGTCTTTAACTTTGCTTACAACAGAGGCTCCAGAGAGGAAATGATCAGATCCTGACTTCAAAATAACTATGCAAGCTAAAAATAGAAGGTAACTTACTTGATTTATTAAGGATATTTATAAAAATCCATAGCATATAGTATACTTAATGGGAAATTTTTGGAGATGTTCACTTTGAGGTTGAGAACAGGGCAGTGATATCCACTATTCCTGCATCTTTTCAAGACTACACTGGGGACTTTCCTGGTAGTCCAGTGGCTAACACTCTGAGCTCCCAATGTAAGGGGCCCAGGTTCAATCCCTGGTTCAGGAACTCAATCCCACATGCTAAGAATTCTCATACTACAGCTAAAAATCCCTCAAGTCACAACTAAGACCTGGTATAGCCAAATAAATAAACACTTTGTGTGTGTGTGTGGTGGGGGGGTGGTCTGCATTGGAGGACTTAGCAAATGTAGTAAAGCAAGGTGAGCAAATCAATTATATACATACTGGAAGAAATAAAATTGTCACTATTCACAAGTGATATCAGTGTGAACATTAACAAATTCAAACTAATACATTATTAGCATTATAAAGTTTATAAAGGTTTCTGTAGAGTCAATTTAATATCTATATCAATTATAAACAATTGAAAAATAAAGTATTTTTTAAAATGCCTTTTACAATAGCATCAACAGTGTTTACTGTAGCATCAAATCTAAGAAGAATTTCCAAGACATTTGTGCAAAGTATGAAAGTTATTGATAGATATTAAGGGCCTAAATAAATGGAGTTAATTCTTCTCTCAAATTGATGTATAAGTTCAAAGCAATTTCAATAAGACTCCAGGAGTGTGCATGGGTAAGTATGTGTGTGTAGAAATGGATAAGCTGTTTCTCCAACACACGTGGGGACAATAAAGGACAGGAAGAGCCAGCTGTGTCTTGAAGAAGGAAGACAAGCTGAGAGAACTGGTTATCTATACATCAGGACTTATGATAATGATACAATAATTCTGAGAGTTTAATAATTGCATGAATGTCCAACCAAGGCTCAGAGGTTGTCTGGCACGCAGAAGGTCTAAGACTGCAGAGGATGAGGGCTGTAACCCGAACACAGGTCGGCTCACCCCTAAATCTAGCATCCACGCCACTCTGCTGCCTCTCCTGTCCTAATCCCTTTTGCTGGTGTAGCACTTCATGATTCCAAATCTCTGTTGTGTATGCCCTCTGTGTCCAGTCTCTGATTAAAGCAACACCAGAAGAATTAAAAACTACCTTCTCCTCTGAGCTTTGGGTCAAGGTGATCTATCGTGAGCAAATCCCAACTACGTTCCCCACCACACTCGCTTTTCCAAAGACACAAGGGCCGACTGACAACTCTGCTTTTTCACTGAAACATTTAGTTTATCGAGGGGAGAATCTCCACAGAAGGTGACCAGAGAAAAGGCTGCTGCTGTGAGAGGAGCTAAGCCCTGTAAGAGCAGTTAGATCTGGCTTCCAGGCTTCTTGAGGAAGCGGCTGGACACAGCCGGTCAGCAGAGGCTGGGACCTGCATGAAGCCACCTGCTGGGGTACAGCCCTTGACAATGCGTGGGGGATAAGTTACCTCTGCTGACCACCCAAAGCTGTGATTTTAATACTAGCCAGGAAGGAAAGCAGCAGTGGTATCTCTGCAAACTGGGCATGAGATTCGGAACTTGATCACCCACAAGGCGAAGTCCCTGAGATTCTCATGTAAACTACGGCTCAGAGCTGAACACTCCAACGAACTATGTTGGTGCAATTCTGAGATCGCTCATAGGGAGAAATGAGCAGGAGGAAAATCCCTCCAACTTCACGAAAATGTCCAGGCCTTCAAAAAAATAGAAAATGCATGCCTGGGGAATTGGGAGATAAAATATCTTCCCCTTATCAAATACATATTCTATTCGCACAGAACTTCCCTGAGGGGAAAAAAAAATTAAAGTGATATGCCACTGATGAGAACATTTATTGCAAACTTATTTTTTTTCTATCCTACTGAACATCTAGAATTATAGGGATGAGGGATGGATACATGTGAATGAAGCATTTAAAAATGCTTCTGCTAATTCCACTATGAATTCTTTTTTTTTCCCACTATGATGTAAATTTTGTGTAAATCTTGTATACATTTTCCACTATTTTTTCTGATTTCTTATTTTCCACTGTTATTTCTTATGATTTCTTATTTATCATCATATAACTGTGTACACAAAAACTATCCTTAGTTAACTGAATTTTATTCAAGTCACAATGTCTTAGGATGAAATGTGCCATTTTTCAGTATCAGCTTACTGGAAAGCAACATCCCAACTTTTGTCTTTAAAATTCAGGTGACGGCCAATTTTGTCACCTCAAGTGAGAATCCTTAAAACTCTTTTACTACACTGGGTCATACTCATTCATGGTAAGATGAACAAATGAATGGCATCTGTTGTGAAATGTATTTTAGGGAGTGCCTTTAGAGACATCTCCAGTGACCTTTGCTCCTGGGTTTCTGCTATTTTTCCTCTTCCCTCACAGTGGGCTTCATTCAGCCCTGAAGCAGGTGAGTTTTCATTAGCACCGCCGCTTCAGCCTCTCAGTATGACTGGCCCACAGTATAACTGATTTTCACAGCTATTGGCAGCAGGGATGTAATTGTGTGAAATTAAGATTTAGTTCGTAAACCTTTTCTCAAGACACAGTCTCAGCCCTTTTCGCAAGGGCTGAGCTGACAGGACTTAGGAAGGACAGGGTTGAGATTTGAGTTGGTCCATTAGGGGGCAGTCAAATACTATTCACATCAAAGCTCTGCTTTAGATGACTGCGATTTTCAAGGTGACAAATTATTTGAATAAGTAGCAACTGATAGTTATCAAGTAGCATTCTCAGTACTTCCTGCTTTCAATTTCCCAGCTCATGTTTTTAGTTTGTAATATTGTTCATAATTAGCCCAGAAAACTTTTATTGGGAAGGAGTTTGAAGCTGGTTAACGATACAAGTAAATGAACTGATGATAAAATACATGAAGAAAGTGATGATAAGATTGGTTATCTTGACTGATTAACTAATGTTGGTAGCTTAAGATAGCCATATCATTCATTCGTTAGGCACACAACGGTGATTATGGCCAGAAGAGAAAAGACAAATCATATAATTATTAATTTTTCCTTTTATTTAGATCTGGTCTTAGAATCTATCACAAATATTCATTTAAATTTAAAAAGCAATTTTTACTCCTATAATTCTAAATGACTTTCCTTTGTTTATTATAAACAACTTTATTGCTTTAACTGTGAAATTTTAACTGCTTTAACTAACAACTATAATTTTATCATGGAAAAGAAAAAGATTTTGCTGATATATATACCAAATTATTTTTACAAGCAGGAGTAAGATATCAAAGCCTTAACATATCTAACTTTGAAAGTAAATGATTTTAAATATAAACGATTTAAAAGTAACATAAAACTAGAAAAGATAAATTTCCAGAGAATTATAATTAATAAATATTTATTAGATTGGTACTATGGATTTTAAATATGGCATTTACTTAGAAATAAAAAAAATCATCTGTTTAAATTTTTCCTTCTTTTTTAAGAACAACATTACATTGTGGTAAATCTCAAAAATATTACTTTGGTAATAGATAAAGATTTTGCTTTTCCAAGGCAAATCAATTTAGATGCATTACGATAAGCAAGTATTTTAGTAAAATTGGTTAACCATAGTTACATATCTGTACATTAAAGAATTTTTAAGGGCATAGATAACCTTTATGACATGTGTTGAATACAAGAACCTATTTTAAACTATCTATTCTTAAAGATCATAAAAAGTTGAAATTGCAAATGTGCATAGAGCATTAACTTCTGAAGGAAAAAGACCTTAAATCAAGAAGTAGACTGCTTTCTACAACTGTATTTCATGCAAAATGAGTTCATATAATGTTTCTCCTTAGATAACACTTAAGTTTTCATGTAAGAAAGATTAAAATATGACAAACTCATGCTACATGTATTAAAAATATTTTTAAATAATTTGAAAAAAGTTTTAGTATTCCAAATTCAAGCTAAAATTTAAATATTAAAAATCTTTTATCTGTAGATATTCTTAAATAACTGCTCATAAATACTGTGTTTTATTTCAATATTTAAAATATGCAGTTGAATTCATTTAATAAAATAAAAGAATTTTTAAACCTAAAATAAATTTCTCAGAAAATAAATATAATTTTGAATTTTAACTTCATTCTCAGAGGTTTATTAAAAGTTTCTTAGAAAGCCTATAAATTTAAAAACATCCTTAATAAGACTAATAATAAACCCACATGCCTTGAGTATGATGAATAGATTATTTACTTAGAAGTGTACAAGCTCAGAGCAAAACAAGTCTATATTTTTCTTTAAAACCAGGTAAAGATTGAATTTGGTTTTTTCCTCAGCTGTACAATAAAAATTCCACCAACTTGAAAGTGAGCCATTTGGCTAAAATGAAAATGTTTAAAAATTAAAAACAGAAAGGAGCATTATCTTAATAGGTAGCTTTGGTTCATTTAAGTTATTCTCTTCTATCTAGATTTGCTCTTAGGGAGAAATATTGATTTTAGATTTGTCTTTGGCTTTTCAGTCCAGTTTAATTATGTTAATAATGAAATATAGCAATATATTATTAAATATAGCAATTAAATATAGCAATATTTAATTATGTTAATAATGAAGCATAACAATAATGAAATATAACAACTATATCAAATTTATGAACAGATTTCAACAGGTTGAAATTTCATAAGTCAAAATTTTAATTTATCAATGGGTCGTATATTTTTTCAAATACTAAAAGATTCCTCCATTATCATTGATTTCTTCATCATTGTTTTTTTAAGCTATCTTGTCTACAATTTTAACCACATTTAAAAGGCAAGTTTCCACGAACAATCTGTTGCATCTAGAAACTGCTAGGATGAGACTACAAGCAACCAGTGACAATGACAATGCAAACTGGAGATCTGCCCATCAAACACTGCAATGAGTGTATTATAAGTGTGATAGAACTAAATAGAAATATTCTGTTCTTTTGGAATTGCACTCATTTAAGCGAGAAAGCAGCAGCCTTACCTTTGACATCCATCAGAACGATGAAATGAAGTAGAAGGAACATTGCAATCAATCTGTGGCTGAAGAGACACTTAATACCAGAAACGTAACAATGGGTTCACAGCAACTGAATTATTAGACGTATGCTCCTTATACCTCAGAAGGAGTTCTGATATACTAACTTCGGTGCCTCCCCTGTGTCTGAGCATGCTCACAGCTAGAACTTTACTGGCACGAGAGGAGACGGTCTTTGTCACTATGCAGCCTATCTTGTTCATTCTTTTTTTTTTTTTTGGTTTCATTTTATTTCAAATCTACAGTTGTATTTTTGATCATTAATTCATTATAGTATGTACAGAGAGACATACATAAAACTCTGGTATTATAAAAAATTTTTAAAAAATCACTCTAAAAAAGTTTCCCATTAAAGCATGTAGCACAATTTGCTCCTAATTTAGTATATGTGCTGCCAAAGTGAACACAGATTTTCTCTTAATTTAAATCCAATCATATATAGAAGTTCTCCAATAGGGAGGGAAATAGATTTACACTGAATAGGTGATGAAACTCTTTGCAAGCATATTTTTCAATCAATAAACAACTAACAAAAAGCTACTCACTGGCAAATATATGAAGAATACCTGCTTCCATTCAAATGCACTTAAATGTTTTCAAATGGCATACAGAAAGATAGTAATAACTAAGATATATGGCCCTGTGTTTAATAGTTACTAACTGTAAGACATTCACACAATATTTTAAACTTCATTTACTTCCTCTATAATTATGTTCCTTTTTAAAAAATGGATACTTTTATTCTCGCTTTCAATCCCGTGTTTCACATCTACCAGAAAATAATAATTATAATTCAGTTCTTACATCCTGAAAGCAGCTTTTAAAGCAGCATAGTCAGTGTAAGTTAGAGAAAGGGACTTTGGTCATAGAATTCAGTTGATCCTAGTCTAATGATAAAGAGTCTACAAAAGGACATTGTAGAATTTCATCGTCTAAGAAATTCTGAGAAATGTCTGTGGATATACTAAACATTTCGTAGTTGTGATTTGGACAGAGGATTTTCTAAGGGAATGATACTCTTATATGTTGCTATGAATTCTGTCACAACAACACTGAAAAACTATCTTGTGATGACTGGCTACATCATCACAAATCATAAGAAATGGGGTTTTCATTGTTCTTTCTTTCATTCCAGCCTTTGACAGAATAAAGATTCAAAGGGAAGTTCAACTAGAAAATATTTCATTTATCTCATAATGCAGTTAGTTCTTTTCTCTTTTAAGAAGTGAGCTAAATTCTCTAAGACTCCTTCCAGATACATTTAGCTGTATTCTCATCTTATTTTTCAAACCAAAAGAGAGAGCAGCAAGAATAAAGGAAATGATGAAAACAAATAGTTCAAGGTTTTTTCTTACATTTCAAGCACCCTTTTTCTTCATGAATTTTGAGGTCTTTTTACATAAAATTTGCCTTAGTTTTCATTAAAAAATTCAGAGTGATGAATTTTCCCTATATTTTGCATTCTACTGTCAAAATGAGGGGTGCTAGTGTTAACATTAAGTATAAATTTTTAAGTGCAGTTAAATACCATGAATTGTCCATCACAAATTTATTTGAGGTTTTAAATGTATATTTCATGAAAACATAATTTTTGGAGAAAGAAGAAATGTCAAGATTTCAAAGCACTTAATTTTGACTTCTTCTTGAATAGTGAGCCTTAGAAATAGACTAAAATTGTTAAAACATTGAGTCATCATCCTTTTGTGTTAAGCTTTTCAATCTTTCTAATATTAACATAAATAATTCAGAACTCTATAATTATAAATAATAGTTAAAACGTCTTAGGCTCATTATTGGTTTCTAAAGGCTGAAAGTGCAAGTACTGAAAGATATTTCATTTAATAAGCTTTAACTTTGATTTACCTAGTATGAGCATCCAGTATCTTGAACTGAAACCCAAACGGTTGAAATGTACACAAGGATATAATATAGGGGTTTAAATAAGGGTGAGCAGATTGACTCTTTCCTTGGAGACACAGTTGGTACAGAAGCTCCAGACAGTGCTTCATGCAGAGAAGAAGATTGTATAAACTGATTCATCCCTGGATGTTAATGTCAAACCTGCACAAGTGTATTTTATTGATCCTTGCCTGAATCAACTTATTCCTTCATGAAAGTCTCCTGTGGGTACCACTCATATTTTTGGCAATAATAGTATAAAAGCTCATATAAATATAGTACTTAATAAATAGCACAATTCAATGTAATTCTGGCTAATTCAAGGGAATTCACTAACAGGATAATTACCTGGGCTTCCCAGGTGGCTCAGTGGTAAAGAATTCACCTGCCAATTCAGGAGATGTGGGTTCAACCCCTGTTGAGAAGATCCCCTGGAGAAGGAAATGGCAATTCACTCCAGTATTCTTACCTGGGAAATCCCATGGACAGAGGAGCCTGGCTGACTACAGTCCATGGGGTCGCAAAAGAGTCAAACAGGACAAGAATACTGGAGTGGGTTGCCATGCCGTCCTTTAGGTAATCTTCCCAACCCAGGGATCGAACCCACGTCTCCTGCGGTTCTTGTGCTACAGGAGGATTCTTTACCACTGAGCCACTGGGGAAGTTCCAAAACCTTAGATATTCAGCTACAATTATGATTATGATTAGGATTATAGTTACGTTAGCCCATCTTCATGAGATACATCATTAACTCGTCATTCAATAAGATTGAAATTTTGAGTAACCTTTCAGCAGTGGTAGCAGACCTACTTGTTATTCTGTAGGTAGAACAAACCTAACTGAATCAAACAACCTCATTAGCATAGAAAGCCAGTGAGGTGAGCAAACCAGTCCTCATATAGCGTCCGTTTTGAGAAGGGAAGTCTCAGTTATGTATTCTCACTCTAATACTTTACATTTAAAATAATTTAAGTCATGCTCCATTTATCTGGGAATTTCAAGCTCTTGGCAAGCTCAGTGAATAGGAGCATAGCTATAAACCCAGAGTAAAAAAATATCACAGAGACAACTACTCCCAGCAGGAGGGTAGATTAGATAGTCTCTGAAAAGCCTTCTTGCTTGAAAATATAAGCTCTTGCACGAAAACAATTTTCATTGCATTTCTGCAGTGTTAAAAATGAGAAGAATCAAGCCTAAAGGAAAAACACAAGAGAAAAGCAAAAATGCTGAAACGGCAACGCAGATCAGTAAACAAACACAAAAGGCAAGATATGCCTACAAACAAGTGCAGATGCCAACCAAAAGATCAACTTTTAAACTGGGGGAAGGGCAAGGTCTCAGAGCTCAGCCTCAGCCTCCCCAGAGGACTAAGCCATGCACTGCCAAACAGTCACCCTCCAGCACCGCGCAACAGAAACACGAACTCTGTAGAAAACATCCTCAGCTTAGTTCCTCGGGGTTTACCCAGATTAACGAAAAACAAATACTGTCTCACTATCAATGATCAACCAAGCACACTCAGGTAACACTTAGCACAAATAAAAGCAACAGATTCAGAACCCCAAGAGCTTCATATATTGAAATGATCAGTTATGGAATATAAAATGTTTAAAGAAAGAAACACAGAATTCAAAAGAAACAGAATTTTTAGAAACAAACAACATATTTGTGGAACTTAAGAACTCAACGTATGGGTAAAAGTAGTCATTAAGACATAGTTGAGGAAAAAAAAGTTGTAGACTGGAATAAAGAGATAAAGACATTATCCAGAATTTAGTACAGATAAACGGAGAATGAACAAAGCTAAAGAAATTAAAAGCTTCAGAGGAAAGCATGAAAAGTTTCAACACACAGCTAGAGTCCCAGAAAGAACAAGTTGTGAGAATAAAGGAGAACATTTAGAGAGGCGATGACTGAGAATTTTATAGAAGTGATAAAATATAAAATTTGTAGATATAGGAAGAACGATCTCTAGTAGGCAGTGCAGATAAAAATAAATCCACATATGGACATTTGGCATTAAAATTGGGTAATATCAAGTATTCAGAGAAAGCTTTAAAATAAAGCAGAGAGAAAAAGCAGATGAGCTACACAGGGAAAACTAGAATGCTAATGGACTTCTCAACAACAACGATGGAAGCCAGAAAAGATGCAATAGCATTCAAATTCTGAGAGAAAATGACTGGCAACTAAAAACTGTATTCTTAGGGAAATTGTATTTTAAAGGGAGCACTAGGTATATTGAAAAGTTAGGCAAAACTCCAAATGAAAGGTGCAGGTAAGAAGCTCAGTGGCTTTCCAGGGAAGGGAGCAATCTGTCTGGACTGCAAAGATCACTATAGATGAAATCTGTGCCATGCACATCTTGAATAGAACAAACTGAGAGATTAAGAAGTCATGTCATGGTGCAGAGCAGCTAAGTCCACAGTCAGGCTGATGGCAGAAGAAAGTAAACCTGGTTCTTGTACCCGAGTGAAATTGAGAGACTCCTGCCCATGCATACATGGCCAGACCAAAAAGACGCATATGAGAGACATTATGGTACATCAGATTAGCAGTCCCAAGTATTCCACTCTCTGCAAAAGGATTATGCACTCAGTTCCACATTTTGCCATGTGATTTGGCAGAACCTCTCATAGTGAGTGTGTATTTCTCTGCTGCACTGATTTTTGCCTCTTGACCAATAAAATGGGACCAGAAGTAGCATAAGCCACATTCCAGGAGAGGCTTTAAATGTCTCATGTGGTGTGGCTTGGCTTCCCCACTCCTTAGCCAGAGTGACAGCCACGTGCAGCAGGCTTGAGCCTGAGCCCAGCCGAGCCCAGAAGAGCCACACAGGACCCACAGACTCGTGAGCAAGGCATCCATGTTTGTGGTTGTAAGCCACTGAGATTTCTTTCTTTCTTTCTTTCTTTCTTTTTTTTTTTTTTGCTGTTTTGGTTGCAAAACAACAAAACCTGACTCAGAGAGATCCATCTGGAAGTCCCTCATCCTGACCTTAGGTTTTCAGGACGAAAACTGAGGATATTGGGTTAGTGGCATGTGCTATATTCAGTTCAGNTTTCTTTCTTTCTTTCTTTCTTTTTTTTTTTTTTGCTGTTTTGGTTGCAAAACAACAAAACCTGACTCAGAGAGATCCATCTGGAAGTCCCTCATCCTGACCTTAGGTTTTCAGGACGAAAACTGAGGATATTGGGTTAGTGGCATGTGCTATATTCAGTTCAGTTCAGTCGCTCAGTCATGTCCGACTTTTTGCAACCCCATGAATCGCAGCACGCCAGGCCTCCCTGTCCATCACCAACTCCTGGATTTCACTCAAACTCATGTCCATTGAGTTGGTGATGCCATCCAGCCATCTCATCCTCTGTCATCCCCTTCTCCTCCTGTCCCCAATCCCTCCCAGCATCAGGGTCTTTTCCAATGAGTCAGCTCTTTGCATGAGGTGGCCAGAGTATTGGAGTTTAAGCTTTAGCATCAATCCTTCCAATGAACACCCAGGACTGATCTCTTTTAGGATGAATTGCTTGGACCTCCTTGCAGTCCAAGGGACTCTCAAGAGTCTTCTCCAACACCACAGTTCAAATCACAGTCCAAAATCACTGCAGATGGTGATTGCAGCCATTAAATTAAAAGACGATTACTCCTTGGAAGGAAAGTTATGACCAATGTAGATAGCATATTGAAAAGCAGAGACATTACTTCACCAACAAAGGTCCGTCTAGTCAAGGCTATGGCTTTTCTAGTGGCCATGTATGGATGTGAGAGTTGGACTGTGAAGAAAGCTGAGTCCCGAAGAATTGATGTGCTATATATATTGAATCAATTAGTGCACAAATTCCATTTTTATTTGAAGTAATTTTCTTCTTTTGGAATATCTTCTACATTATACATGATTCCCATGTTTCTTGGAGTAAATTATGCAGCTATTACTTGCTGAGGTGACATTCCCTTCAGTATTCACAAAATGGTTCCTGAATATTTACTAAGTTCTTTTGCTTTCTGAAATTCTATAAAATATGACTGAGCTTAAATAAGTTAGTAGATGCTATTTTCTAGTGCTTGTGTACCATGGTTTCTAAATGCCTTCCATTTTAAAACTTCACGTAACATAAAATAAATTTGAACACTATTTGGTGAATGTTTTAAGTTTCAAGTCTATATATTGAGTTTACTCTGAGTGAATGGACCTTTATTTACAAAATACTATAGTATCTACTGCTGGGTAATAATCTTTGAGGTAAAGTGAAAATCCACAAATCATTTTTAACTAAATTCTTCTTGAATTCATTATGCCAGTCCTTCATTTTATAGGATCATATAAACACAAACCTGGCACAGCCTACCAGTACCCTCAAACCAGCCTGAACGCTCCTAACAGCCGTTATCCTTATCCTGTTCTCTTATTTTGCCTTTTACTTGCATGTAAACACTGATCTGTGCACTGTTTCTTCATTCTATGACTTTACATTCTCACAGTTGGATACAGTATCCAGAAGAGTGCCTAAACTGTTGTTCTTAGACAGGAGAGAGAGCAGAAGCAAGACCCCACAAAGCAATAAATCAATTAATTTCTGGATAAAGAGGAAACAAATCTAAGATACATTAGGAGGTAAAGTTGAAGGGAGCAATAGAAGGAGGGGAGAGAGAGACTTCAGGGGATTCTCAGATCTCTAAACTGAGCCACTGGGTAAAAGACCCAGGAGGAGAATGTTATCAGGGACAGTACTGAGTGAGTATTTCCATGTGTTGAACTTAAGGGGCCTGAAAGTGAAAGTGAAAGTCACTCAGTTGTGTCTGACTCTTTGCGACCCCAAGGACTATAGCCTGCCAGGCTTCTCTGTCCATGGAATTCTCTAGGTCAGAATACTGGAGTGGGTAGCTGTTCCCTTCTCCAGGGGATCTTCCCAACCCAGTGACTGAACCCCAGTCTCCCAGTTGTAGGTGGATTCTTTAACATCGGAGCCACCAGGGAAGCCCAAAACTTTAAGTGAAAGTGTCAGTCACTCGGTCGTATCCAACTGTTTGTGACAGGCTCTCTGTCACAATTCTAAGGCCTTAGGGCTACATACCGGAGAAGGCAATGGCTCCCCCATTCCACACTCTTGCCTGGAAAATCCCATGGATGGAGGAGCCTGGTAGGCTGCAGTCCATGAGGTTGCTAAGAGTTAGACATGATTGAGCGACTTCACTTTCACTTTCACTTTCATGCATTGGAGAAGGAAATGGCAACCCACTCCAGTGTTCTTGCCTGGAGAATCCCAGGGACGGGGGAGCCTGGTGGGCTGCCATCTATGGGGTCACATAGAGTCGGACATGACTGAAGCGACTTAGCAGCAGTAGCAGCAGCAGGGCTACATACAGCTAATTTCAGATTACTATCTAATGACCATTCATTATGGGGCCAGTATACTGTCTTCATTTGGGTAAACAAAGTGAAAGATTTAAGGAAAGAAAAATGACAATACCACAATGACAATATCAATACTAATGATATTAGCTGAAACTAGGTAAGTAATTACATGCACCTGTGCATATTCCCAAGTACATATGCAGGAAATTAGCTAGAGCCTGTCAATATAATGCTACTAGATTTTAGAATCCATACCTAAAGCACATAAACCTAGCAAACGAATGAGAGTAAACACTAAACTCCATTAAAATACTGAAAAGTTTTATTTTGTGGGATCTGATAAAACAGCTAACTCCAGAATCAAGCTGATAAATTCAAATATGTAGGGCCAAGCACAGGGCTATATAAAGGACATTTTGTATAGACTCACTTAATCATGTCCAACTCTTTGCAGCCTCATGGACTGTAGCCTTCCAGGCTCCTCTGTCCGTAGGATTTTTCAGGCAAGAATACTGGAGCGGGTTGCCACGCCCTCCTCCAGGGGATCTTCCAGTCCCAGGGATCGAATCTGCATCTCTTTTGTCTCCTACATTGGCAGGCGGATTCTGTACCACTAGTGCCACTTAATATGACCTAGGAGGATGACACAGGGAGGTATTTGAAGAGCAAATACTTCAAGAGAAACGAGCTAAGTAGCAGAGCAACTGCTAACAAAAATCTATGAAGTGAACATGCACATTGGAGAACAATGAAGAAAAATAGCATAAAATAATGAGACGTTTCTGCTTCCCTGGTGGCTCAGACGGTAAAAGATCTGCCTGCAATGCAGGAGACCTGGGTTCGATCCCTGGGTTCAGAAGATACCCTGGAGAAGGGCATGGCAACCCACTCCAGTATTCTTGCCTGGAGAATCTCCATGGACAGAGAAGCCTGGTGGGCTGCAATACATGGTGTCGAAAAGAATCAGACACAACTGAGTGACTAAGCACATGGCGCACAGTCATACTTAAGAGTCAGCCGTTGGAAGAAAAGGGAAACTCCAGAACTGTATATAGTATGGTTTTTTTTTTTTTTTTTTCTTTTCTGTTCTGGAAAGCTCAGAGAGTGAAAAAGCTTCTCTTCCAAAGATATGCTAATAATAATTACACATTTTTTTCATCTCACAACTGCCAGTGTTATTTTTCTGTTTGATATGGTTAATAACCAGTTCCTCAGGAAGTCACATGACCATACTGGGCAGTATCATATACAGAAAATTGCCAACAGAACAACATGACACGGCTCAATGACACACAGCAGTTTTCCCAGGAGTAGCTTGGTTGCTTGTTTTTGAGGAAGATCAAAGCTTACATCCTTATGGACTACTGCGACATTTACATGCGGTGGAGCTCAAGAAATATCTAGTAAGGAACCATGTTGACTTCCTTATAGCAGAGTTCTTTTGTCATTTCCTTATTTTTAAGTTGTGCAATTTTTACCTTAACTTCTTTGCTGTTGAAGCTTTTCGGAAACAAATCTGAAACCCTACAATGCATGTTATGTTAAGGTTGTGTTAAGGATGGTTCAGAATTATAATTTTACAACTATTGCCAAATGTAACAGTGAAGTCTCTAGTGAATAAACAGATACATAGAGGGACTACCCCCCCCAAAATTAAAATATTAAATGCAACTCTCTTTCCTTTTAAACTAGACATGTGGTTTGTACAACTTGCCCAGGATGGACCTTCTGGATTCTAAATGGATCATGGTTTGAACAGAGTACTTTGTAAAATACCATCTTTCTAGGAGAAAAGAGGAGAAGGCGATGGCAACCCACTCCAGTACTCTTGCCCGGAGAGTCCCACGGACGGAAGAGCCTGGTGGGCTGCAGTCCATGGGGTCGCTGAGAGTCTGACACGACTGAATGACTTCACTTTCACTTTTCGATTTCCTGCGTTGGAGAAGGACATGGCAGCCCACTCTGGTGTTCTTGCCTGGAGAATCCCAGGGATGGGGGAGCCTGATGGGCTGCTGTCTCTGGGATTGCACAGAGTTGGACACGAGTGAAGCCACTTAGCAGCAGCAGCAGGAGAAAAGTACTTATAACTCACTCATTATAATCAATGTAAAAACAAATATATTAGGTACAATAAGGAATATATATTTATATATTTTAAAAACTTTACTAATAGTTTATATACAATAAAATTTAAAAGTATATAGCTCATATAGCAATTCATATATCTATTTACATAAATTTTAGCTCTTAAAGTTTAAAAGGAAGAGGAATCAGACATCAAATTGCCAACATCCGCTGGATCATCGAAAAGGCAAGAGAATTGCAGAAAAACATCTAGTTCTGCTTTATTGACTATGCCAAAGCCTTTGACTGTGTGGATCACAATAAACTGNTGATGTTGAAGCTGAAACTCCAAAACTTTGGCCACCTGATGTGAAGAGCTGACTCATTTGAAAAGACCCTGATGCTGGGAAAGATTGAGGGCAGGAGGAGAAGGGGATGACAGAGGATGAGATGGTTGGATGGCATCACCAACTCAATGGATATGAGTTTGGGTAAACTTCGGACTTGGTGATGGACAGAGAGGCCTGGTGTGCTGCAGTCCATGGGGTTGCAAAGAGCAGGACACGACTGAGCAACTGAACTGAACTGAACTGAAAGTTTAAAAGACCAAAAAGTCATTATGTGCTCGGATTATGCAGATGGGCTAGATATGTCCAATGGTACATATTACAGAGTGCTTTAATTTTTTGGCATGAAGCCTTTGGACTTGATGACAAGAAGTCCAAAGATGACAAGAAGGTGACAAGAAGTTATTTGTGGCCATTGAGCAAGAGAGGCATGTGAGGGAAGCTAGGCTTTAGAGGGACGGATCAAGTAGTGGTGTGAACTGATTAAACAGAGTTAGGGGGGAGAGATTTGAAAATAGGAGAGCAACTTGAAAAAAAGGTAAACTCAGTTCTATGTTTCACACTGAACATAAGATGAACTGCAAATGGATTAGAGATCAAAAAGTAAAGGCTGAAAGCACAGAAGCACTAGAAGACAGTATGGATGATTTTTTCTTTAACGTAAGGAAAGACTTCCTAACTATGAATCAAAATGCAAAGGTAATGAAAGAAAAAATATAATAATAATAAATAAAAGTGGAAGCAGCGACAGATTTTATTTTCTTGGGCTCCAAAATCACCGCAGACGGTGACTGCAGCCACAAAATTAAAAGATGCTTGCTTCTTGGAAGGAAGGCTATGACAAACCTAGATAGCATATTAAAAAGCAGAGACATCACTTTGCCGACAAAGGTCTGTAGAGTCAAAGCTATGGCTTTTCCAGCAGTCATGTAAACAACTGGTGCTTTTTCATGGGACCCCCTCATTTGTGTTAGTTCTTTTCATACTGGAATGCTGGTTGATGTGTTGATATGCTGAGCTTTCTCTTAAATATATTGGGCCAGGGTTTCATTTATCTCCTGTGGTTCTTTTAGAGTGAGGAGCCGTTGCTCTGTGATTTTAGGTCTTCCTTTATGAGAAGTAGGGTACAAAAAAACCACAATAGCAGAGTTCACTGTTCCTGGAGGCCTCCCATCTCTTGCTTCTATCTTTAAAGCACTTTCTTCCTTTTCTCCACCTCTGACTAGCCCTTGTATCATGTTTAGTTTTACCTGCTAAACTCCCACGTTACGGGTGGGAAAGAAAAATTTAACTCTTTCTCATATAAAAGATTTCTGGAAATTTGATTTTCCAGACTGGCCAGGTAGATTTGCTGTGTCAACCAGGACTCAAGCCACACAGAGAATATAGGTGGTGTAGTCTTTCATTCCCAGAGAAGGCAATGGCAACCCACTCCAGCACTCTTGCCTGGAAAATCCCGCAGACAGAAGAGCCTGCAGAGGTAAGCTGCAGTCCATGGAGTCGCTAAGAATTGGACATGACTGAGCAACTTCACTTTTACTTTTCACTTTTATGCATTGGAGAGGGAAATGGCAACCCACNTGGTGTAGTCTTTCATTCCCAGAGAAGGCAATGGCAACCCACTCCAGCACTCTTGCCTGGAAAATCCCGCAGACAGAAGAGCCTGCAGAGGTAAGCTGCAGTCCATGGAGTCGCTAAGAATTGGACATGACTGAGCAACTTCACTTTTACTTTTCACTTTTATGCATTGGAGAGGGAAATGGCAACCCACTCCAGTGTTCTTGCCTGGAGAATTCCAAGGACGGTGGAGCCTGGTGGGCTGCCGTCTATGGGGTCGCACAGAGTCGAACACGACTGAAATGACTTAGCAGCAGCAGCAGCAGCAGCAGTCTTTCATTCCATGTGGAAACATGCGAACTATTAAAAAGTAGGGCTGTGCTACTAAACTTAACTAAGCTAGACATCACTTTATCAATAAAGGACCACATAGTCAAAGCTTTTTTTCCCAATAGTCATGTTCAGTTGCAAGTTGGACCATAAAGAAGGCTGGGCACCAAACAATTGATGCTCTTGAAGACTTTTGAGAATCCCTTGGACTGCAAGATCAAATCAGTCAATCCTAAAGGAAATCAGTTCTGAATATTCATTGAAAGGACTGATGCTGAAGCTCCAATACACTGGTCACCTGATGTGAAGAACCAACTCATTGGAAAAGACCGTGATGCTGAGAGAGATTGAAGGTAAAAGGAGAAGGGAGTGGCAGAGGGTGAGATGGTTAGATAGCATCACTGACTCAATGGACATGAATTTGAGGAAACTGGGAGATAGAAGAGGACAGAGAAGCCTGACATGCTGCAGTTCATGGGGTGGGAAAGAGTCAGACATGACTTAGTGACTCAAAAACAGCAACAAAAAGTTAGTAAGAAGGAAAGAGAGAAGGGATGTTGCAGTGGTCAACTTGCAATATCCGAAGACCCTTCCTTAGCATGCAGGCCTTTGGGAGCCTCTTATAGGATGCTTTTTATATTGTAATTTATATATATTCATTTAACCACTATATTCAATAGAAAGACTATGACTTCATCATCATATTATCCTGAATTCTTAAGACAGTCCTTGTCGTGTGGGTGTGTGTGTGTGTATATATATATATATATATATATATATAAAGTATGATAAATTATATTGAACAACTCCTGGCACTTCTATCCATGGCTCTATTGTATCATTGGAAATTACAGTCCCTCAATTAAACAGAAAGAGTTGTTCTAAGAAGGGAAGGGTTTATTATGTTTGTTAAAGAGCTCATTTACCTAAAAAAAGAGATTTGAGAAGACTGATGGTCCACACTGGTGCAGCAAAGTCCCTATAATGGTGAGGTAGGGACTTCACAGAGAGACATGTGAGGTGCCATATTGTTTTACCTCACTCCCACTCTTCTACCATCTGCAGTTTCAACAGGTGAATTCTTCCTGTAGATGTTGATCCACATTTCTAGCTTCTAATGGGGCAGGAACTTCATACCTTGTTCTTGTTTTCATGACGATTTTAAAGACAGGTTGTGTTATGTGCTTAGTCGCTCAGTAGTGTCTGGCTCTTTTGCAACCCCATGGACTTTGGCCACCAGGCTCCTCTGTCCATGGGATTTTTCAGGCCAGAATACTGGAGTGGGTTACCATTTTCTCCTCCAGGGGATCTTCCCAACCCAGGGATCGAACCTGAGTCTCCTGTGTCTCCTGCATTGCAGGCAGATTCCTTACCTGCTGAGCCATCAGGGAAGCCCTTAAGACAGATTGGCAGGAGACAAACCAGGGGCTGCTAGTTGAGTTCTATTTTGTTACAGAGATCCCACATTATAGAATTTCTATGGGAATTTGTCTTGTCAAAAAATCTTGCCAAAACTTCAAATTCTTAATGTATAACAGAAAAGCGAAATAGCTGCAGTCCCAACAATAGTATCTGTAGAATACATTTCTTTCTATTGAGTTAATAAGAGATTGATTTTCAGTATGAAACCAAAAATACTTTTCTCTAGAAAACATTTGATCCTAAAATAACAGGAAAACCATGTTTCATGATACAGCATATTATTGAAAATAATTTATATAAAGAAAGATTTTGTAGTTCCAGTAAAATAAATAAATAAGCCAAATAAGCTCTAAGAAAAAATATTTTTAAAATCTACACAATCCTTTTTCTCATTTTAGCTTAAAGGTCTAAATGATAAATGATGTGAAATGTATACTTTTGCTAAATCAGAAGGTTTCAGCTTTGTAAAAATTTTCTCCAATATTTCCAAGCAGAATATGTTTCATCTTTCTTTGGTTTGCATTCTCGGATATGTTTTCTTTACCTTTCAGAAGCCATTGCTAACAGAAAGCTACAGAAACAGAAGAGACTATGTGCATGCATGTGTGAGAAAAGTAGAGAAGCGAGTGTGCAAGACAGAAGGAGAAGATGGAGGGAGGAGGGAGAGAGGGGAAAAAAGTCCTCTGAGTCTGAAGAAACTGAAAAAGCAAAATAGTGTTAACAATCCAGAAAGTCTGCTCATAGAATAAACCGGAAAACCTCTTTAGCTGAAAGAAATGCTGAAAATCCAATAAGTCTTCAGAGTCTGTCCTTAGCATATGCTGAACTAGTTCTGTAGTTTAAAAATCACTTAAGTACTAATTTTAGTAAATTGAGTCTGTTGAATTTTATAACAGGCGCCAATTATGTATTTGAATAATTATATATTCCAATTATATTGAATGATTGAACACTTTTCATTTAATGTATCTTTTAGGAATCTAAACAGGTTGGCATCCATGAATGTGTAACTTTTGATTATGATAATTTTTCACTACATGGAACCCTGAACTCGGGACACGATCACATACAGCATAATATTTGCTGGAGAAACATACTGGATTACTTTGGATCTGGCAAGTCTCCAGTCCATGGGCCCAATGTGGCCCCAGCTCTCATTCATCTGAATCTTGGCAAATATCCCCCGTGTGAGTGTGGGCCTGACAAGAGCTGCTACAACCTTCAGGGCACTTTTATTTGTTGGGATTGTTCCATTTTGAGAGGAGTCTGTGAAGGTTTAATGATGGTGAAGTTTTAACAATGCTTTGGGAGACCAATGGACCGCATGTTTTAACTCATCGAAATGTTGAAGGACAGAAGGACCTCAGACTGCACAGCCTTAGAGAACAGCACTTCACCCCGACTCCCTCTGGTCCAGAAACCACATGGCTTCTCTCTCTTTTTCTTTTTTTTTCATTTTATTAAAAAAATATATGTATATATTTTGTTTTATTCTTTCCTTCTTCCTTTTTAGCATTGGTCCAGTCACAGAGGAGATTCTCCGAAAACATTTACTTATTGTGTAAATGTATTCAGAGGACATTTCCTCCATCAATCTTTCTCTTTACTCTCTGTGTTTCTCTTCACCTCTCATTGTCTTGTCCTTTTTCCTTTTCTCTTTTACTGTTTCCCTCATTTAAATTAATACAACATGGAGTGCAAATACATTTAGATTCCAATAGTTTTAGTTCCTGGAGAAGACAATGGCAGCCCACTCCAGTACTCTTGCCTGGACAATCCCATGGACGGAGGAGCCTGGTGGGCTGCAGTCCGTGGGGTCCCGAAGAGTCAGACACGACTGAGCGACTTCACTTTCACTTTCACTCATGCATTGGAGAAGGAACTGGCAACCCACTCCAGTGTTCTTGACTGGAGAGTCCCGGGGACGGGGGAGCCTGGAAGGCTGCCATCTCTGGGGTCGCACAGAGTCGGAAATGACTGAAGCGACTTAGCAGCAGCAGCAGCAGCAGCAGCAGCAGCAGCAGTAGCAGCGGTTTTAGTTCCAAAGTAGTTCCATAAAAGAATTTAAGTTTATTGGCTAAAAAGAATCTTAAGATTTATATAATCCAGGGGTAAAATGATAAATCCATGAGTAAATTGACTGTTTTATAGTTCTCATAAAACAAAAAAAGATTTATTTTTAAACCTTGGTTGATTTCTCCCTTTGTGTTCTTCATAGAAAAAAATTATTACATTGCCCATAACTGCTTGATGAAATATCTAAACATCATTATTACAAAAGCACCAAAACAGGTTTTAAGATAGCAGCATTGAAGTAAGCAAAACTTTGCTTTGCTTCTTTTTTTTTTTTTTTAAGGAAGTTTTTTTTTTTTTTTTTTTTTTTT
>SJYA01001865.1:497184-594084 GCA_006410615.1 Neotragus moschatus | reverse complement strand
GAATTAAAGTAAAAAAAATTTTTTTTTTTTTTTTTTTTTTTTTTTTTAAGGAATTTTTTTTTTTTTTTTTTTTTTTTTTCCGTTTCAGGTGTACATGAGTTGCTTTGCTTCTTTTCTCAATGTTACTGGGCTCTAAAAGTTTTATTTTAAATATTAAGGGTGATTATTTTTACTTTTAACCTTTGAAGAGAGAGGGACACTCTAAGAAAATAGCATTCTGATTCTAAGCATAATAGTGTTATTTAAGTCAGGAACAGGCATGTCCTAAACCAAAAAATATTTAATTATGATTGGAAAAAGTCTCTGACACAAGTATTATCTTAGAATATTCCTCTTTTGAAGTGTCTTCCCTAGAGGTCATTTCCTTACTTGAGATGGTATATGTGCAAACTGGGACTCCCTTGGGGTGTCATTGCCAATGGGACAGGAGTGATGACTGGGATGGAGCTGAAGTTGGGCATGGAGAATCCCCGGAGGGAGTTATTGATGAAGACAAAGCACATCTGGGAACACCTGTAACCTAACCCTGTTTTCCTTTGGCCACTCTGTGCTTCCTTGACTCCAGCCACTCACTCTAAATTCACGATGCATTTTTCAAATGCACCCACGATTTTTCACCCATTGCCTTTGCTCACATACTGTTCTCCTTGTGGGCAGTGGTCGCCTAGGAGTCTATATATGTCCAAGTGCGTATGATGTGTGCTTCAAGATCTGATAAAAGTCCCACTGCCTTATCAAAACTCTAAATTCCCCAGCTCACAGAGATTTCTCCCTCTCAATTTCTGAGATAATTTTTGTTCACAGTATATAATTTATTGCTGCCTATATACATTAACTGGCTGCCCTGGGAGCACAGCAGTAAAGAATCTACCTGCAAGGCATGAGACATGGGTTTGAGATGCTGATTCAACCCCTAGGTCAGGAACGTCCCCTGGAGAAGGAAGTGGCAAGCCACTCCAGTATTCTTGCCTGGGAAATCCCATGGACAGAGGAGCCTGGCAGGTTACAGTACTTGGGGTCACGACTTAGCAACTAAAGCACCGCCACCACCACCATATACATTAATTGCTCTCTTGGGTATATGTTCTCATTCCTCATTTAAGTTCTGAACTGTTCAAAGGCAGACATCTTGGTGTCCAAGGTGGGTTAAAGTGACCCAGCTATAATCATTTTTCCATAATTATTTGCTCATTGTAATATTAAAGATATTTCTGATCTCAAATTTGAAGAAGTGGGAGCTTTTACCCCAATCTTGGGAGTGTTGTTTTATAAACAGTAAATAAGATAATACATTTAAACTATGGTTTATTAGTACTGTTATTTTATGATCTCCTCAAACACTGTCTTTTATGATATGAGAAACACCTTTTTGATTTAGTTTCAACTCATTTCTTTTCTAATTAGTAATTCAGTTATATAATAATAAATAACTGATAGTATTTCACTTCTATCATCCACTTTATACTTTGCCAAGTGTTTTTACAGACCTTGTTTAATCTTCACAACAACCCTGAAATAGGCAGGGCTAATATTGTTCACCCCGCTTTTTTATTAGGTGACAAATTCAGCCTGGCAGAGTTCAGATGGCCTCCTCAAGGTCACTTCAGCACTGCCCAAGCATCTCAGCTCCTTGCTCTAATGCACTGGCCCCGTTATAAAGATTCATGTTTATGATTATTCTCCAGCTGTGGTGGGAAAGGATGCATGACTTCCATTTGGTCTGTCAGCTTGGCAGAAGTGAACCTTGAAAGTTTCTTTTGTGTATATGTACCATAACCTCTCTATCCATTCATCTGTCGATAGATATCTAGGTTGCTTCCACATTTTAGTTATGGGAATTTGCTGTATGTTTCAGGGAACTCAAACAGGGGCTATGTATCAACCTAGAGAGTTGGGGTGGGGAGGGAGATGGGAGCGAGGTTCAAGACGGAGGCGACATATGTACATGNCCTTTGAAGAGAGAGGGACACTCTAAGAAAATAGCATTCTGATTCTAAGCATAATAGTGTTATTTAAGTCAGGAACAGGCATGTCCTAAACCAAAAAATATTTAATTATGATTGGAAAAAGTCTCTGACACAAGTATTATCTTAGAATATTCCTCTTTTGAAGTGTCTTCCCTAGAGGTCATTTCCTTACTTGAGATGGTATATGTGCAAACTGGGACTCCCTTGGGGTGTCATTGCCAATGGGACAGGAGTGATGACTGGGATGGAGCTGAAGTTGGGCATGGAGAATCCCCGGAGGGAGTTATTGATGAAGACAAAGCACATCTGGGAACACCTGTAACCTAACCCTGTTTTCCTTTGGCCACTCTGTGCTTCCTTGACTCCAGCCACTCACTCTAAATTCACGATGCATTTTTCAAATGCACCCACGATTTTTCACCCATTGCCTTTGCTCACATACTGTTCTCCTTGTGGGCAGTGGTCGCCTAGGAGTCTATATATGTCCAAGTGCGTATGATGTGTGCTTCAAGATCTGATAAAAGTCCCACTGCCTTATCAAAACTCTAAATTCCCCAGCTCACAGAGATTTCTCCCTCTCAATTTCTGAGATAATTTTTGTTCACAGTATATAATTTATTGCTGCCTATATACATTAACTGGCTGCCCTGGGAGCACAGCAGTAAAGAATCTACCTGCAAGGCATGAGACATGGGTTTGAGATGCTGATTCAACCCCTAGGTCAGGAACGTCCCCTGGAGAAGGAAGTGGCAAGCCACTCCAGTATTCTTGCCTGGGAAATCCCATGGACAGAGGAGCCTGGCAGGTTACAGTACTTGGGGTCACGACTTAGCAACTAAAGCACCGCCACCACCACCATATACATTAATTGCTCTCTTGGGTATATGTTCTCATTCCTCATTTAAGTTCTGAACTGTTCAAAGGCAGACATCTTGGTGTCCAAGGTGGGTTAAAGTGACCCAGCTATAATCATTTTTCCATAATTATTTGCTCATTGTAATATTAAAGATATTTCTGATCTCAAATTTGAAGAAGTGGGAGCTTTTACCCCAATCTTGGGAGTGTTGTTTTATAAACAGTAAATAAGATAATACATTTAAACTATGGTTTATTAGTACTGTTATTTTATGATCTCCTCAAACACTGTCTTTTATGATATGAGAAACACCTTTTTGATTTAGTTTCAACTCATTTCTTTTCTAATTAGTAATTCAGTTATATAATAATAAATAACTGATAGTATTTCACTTCTATCATCCACTTTATACTTTGCCAAGTGTTTTTACAGACCTTGTTTAATCTTCACAACAACCCTGAAATAGGCAGGGCTAATATTGTTCACCCCGCTTTTTTATTAGGTGACAAATTCAGCCTGGCAGAGTTCAGATGGCCTCCTCAAGGTCACTTCAGCACTGCCCAAGCATCTCAGCTCCTTGCTCTAATGCACTGGCCCCGTTATAAAGATTCATGTTTATGATTATTCTCCAGCTGTGGTGGGAAAGGATGCATGACTTCCATTTGGTCTGTCAGCTTGGCAGAAGTGAACCTTGAAAGTTTCTTTTGTGTATATGTACCATAACCTCTCTATCCATTCATCTGTCGATAGATATCTAGGTTGCTTCCACATTTTAGTTATGGGAATTTGCTGTATGTTTCAGGGAACTCAAACAGGGGCTATGTATCAACCTAGAGAGTTGGGGTGGGGAGGGAGATGGGAGCGAGGTTCAAGACGGAGGCGACATATGTACATGTATGGCTGACTCATGTTGAGGTTTGATAGAAAACAACAAAATTCTGTAAAGCAATTATCCTTCAATTAAAAAATAAATAAAATTTTTCTTAAGTTTCTTTTGTGGCTGAGTTAACCTGAGTTAACTCCTGCTGAGTATTCCCAGCAGGTATACACTGGGAAACACAGCAACGCTGTCCAATCCCACAGGAGTTCAAGGTAGAGGTCAAAGTCAACTCAGTCATTTTTAATGAGGAAGATGACTGCCAGGATCATGTTGACAGAAAATATCAACACATTTTCCCTCCTACTAGTGAAACCTGCTTTGGAAACCAAATACCAGTTCATTGCATCTCACTAGAGGTTTTTAGAGGTAACAAGTCACTTTTAAATTCCTGTTCTCAGCTGATCCACCAGTGTCAACAGAACAAGTATGACCATCCCCCTCCTCATTCCATAGCAGGAAAGGGGGTTGTTGGCAGGCTCCCTGAGGGGAGTGGTCCTGCAGATCTTCCTTAAGACCACCCACTGGTAGTGCTCTGGGGGAGGGACACACGAGGACAGGGAACCTTAAGTGTATTGTGGAATTTCTTGTAATTTATTATAGCTGTTCCTCCAGTGTCTTCACTTTCCCTTGTGATGAGCTGTAAAATAATTTGTGAAACAAAAAGGAAAGAGAGTGAATGGGTAAGGCAGACACGGCTGACATTGACAGCAGGACAAACATTTTGCGAAATAATAGGAAATAAATATCCATTGGCTTCTGCTCCTAATTCCTGACACAGAGCTCCTAAATTGCTTGTAAGTTCCTTGTGGTAAGAGTGCCTTTTGTCCTAATGAGGTGACTTTGGATAGATTCCTGAATTGGGGCTGGTCACCAGAAAGACCAACCCATGATCAGAAACTTGGGACTTACAGGTTCAATTCCCACTTTGGAGAGAGGAGCTGGCAATTGAGTTAATAAATAATCAAACCCTCATTTAAAAAAAAAAATCCCTAAATGTGCAGGGTTTAGAGAGATTTCCAGGTTGGTGAACAGGTCTACAGGCTGGGAGGTTGATGCTCTCCAGCTCTATCAGACAAAAGCTCCTTTGCTAGGGACTCTACCAGATCTCACCCTCTGTGTCTCTTTTCCCCTGTTCATTTGTATCCATTAAAATATCCTCTGTAATAAATCAGCGATAGTAAGTGAACTGTTTTCCTGAGTTCTGTGAGCTGCTTTAGCAAATTACTTAACCCATGGAGAAGGTGGTGGGAACTCTAATTTTAGCCAAGAAGGACATAAGTGGTACCGAACTGGGGACGCACTGCTTGTGACCAACATTTGATCTGGAGTAGGGAACAATCTGGTGGGGTGTGTGATAAATCTGTTTAGTGTCAGAAATGAATTGAATTATAAACCATCCAGCTGGTGTGGGAGAATTGGTAGGTGTGGGAACAAATCCATTCATCTGGCATCAGGAGTATTGTAAGAGTGTGAATCAAGGAAAACTGTGTGTTTTTCAGAGACACCTTTGTGCACTTTTTTCACAAATCAAAGAGTTCATTTAGAAGCAAGAGCCCAAGCTTGGTTTCAGGTTTTAAAATTCGCTAACTTTTATAAACCACCTGGGGGTAAGAGTGGGGTAGGTGCCTGCATACGTGCTCAGACGTGTCTGACTCTTTGTGACCCTTTGGAGTATAGCCCGCCAGGCTCCTTTGGTCCATAGGGTTTTTTCAGGGAAGAATACTGGAGCGAGTTTCCATTTCCTCCTGGGGGATCTTCCTCACCCAAAGTTTGAAACTGCTTCTCCTGCATTGCAGGTGGATTCTTTACTACTGAGCCATCAGGGAAGCCCATTGGTAGGTGAGGACCCAGGAAACATGCCAAGTGTCACGCTCAGAGAAAATTTTGCTAAATGAAGGATATATTTGATTCTAGTTTATTTTTAATATTGATCTGTATACATATTATAGGACTTCCCAGGTGGTTCTAATGGTAAAGAACTTACCTGCCAATGCAGGAGACATAAGATACACAGGTTCGATCAATCCCTGGATAGACAAATATTCTCATAGGTAATTGGTCTCCATTAAGAGTATCTTTCTTTTTCATATATATTTTTAAAATCAAGGTATAATTGATGCACAACATATTAGTTTCAGGTGTACAACATAATGACTTGATATTTGTATATATTGTGAAATTGTCACCACGCTAAGTCTAGTTATACTTCACCATCCACAGTTACAAACTTTTTTTTCTTGTGATAAAAACTTTTAAGATTTATTCTCCCAGCAACTTTTAGATACACAACACAGAACTATTAACCACAGTCAATGTGGTGTCCATCTCCATGACTAATTTTGTTATAACTAGAAATTTGTACCTTTTGACATCTTTACTCATTTCAGCCCTTCCTTCCTCCCTGCCTCTGGCAACTACTGGTTTGTTTTCTGAATCTATGAGCTCAGTTTCTTCGTTTTTGTATTTCACATATGAGTGAGCTTATGTGGTATTTGTCTGTCTCTATCTGACTTATTTCACTTAGTGTAATACTGTGAAAGTCCATCCATGTTGTGAACTAATGGCAATATTTCAATCTTTTTTATGGCTGAATATATTTCATTGTGTGTGTATATATATCATGTTTCCTGTATTCATTCATCCAAAGGTGGTCACATAAGGTCTTTACATGTCTTGGTTATTGTAAGTAAAACTGCAATGAATGTGGGGGTACCTAAATATTTTTGAATTAGTGTTTTTGTTTTCTTTGAATAAATTCCCAGATATGAATCGTTGGCTGATACAGTAGTTCTATTTTTAATTTTTAAGGAAACGCCATGCTGTTTTCCCTGATAGTTGCACCAATTTGCAACAGTGTATGAGAGTTCCTTTCTCATCACATTCTGCTAACACTTGCTATTTCTTGGTTTTTTTGTGTGTGTGATAGTCATTTTAACAGGTATGAGGTGATATTTCACAGTGGTTGTTGATTTGCATTTCCTTGATGGTTAGTGATGTTGAGCATCTTTTCATGTACATGTTGGCCATTTGGATGTCCTCTTTAAAAAAAACGTCTATTCAGATTTTCTGCCCATTTATCAATTAAACTTTTTTTCAAAATGAGTTGTAAGAGTTCATTATACCTTTAAGATATTAACCCTTTATTAGATATAGGATTTGTAAATATTTTCCCATCCACTCCCCCAAATTTTCATTTTGTTGATGGTTTTAAATCACATTTTTTAAAATAAAATTCATTACATAAGTTACCTTTATAATTATTATTGTTTTGCCAAATTTAGAGGCTAAAAATTTGCAGGCTTCCTCTATTCTATTTACTCCTGATAGTATATAAATGTATCCAATTAAATACAAAGGAGCTTCCTACAAGTCAAGATGTTTCAAAACTCATAAATTTTCAAAATTAGATCCAGGACATAACTGGATTTAATTTTAATCTGTTCAATTCCTCCTCAGCTTTAATAGAGGAAAAGCCAGAAAATGTGTTGTTTTCAACAAATACAATTCACTAAAGTCTTCAAAAGTTGACATTTTTGGCACTCCGTTTGTTTTACCCTCTGATTAAAGATTTTTCAACTGATCTTGCAAAATAAGTACAGCTGAGACTTATTGGACTGATTTACCAATAAAGTTCCAGAACATTGTAGGATGATAAGATTGATTTACAAAGGTAGTTCTTCAATGTTTTAAGTCATTTCCCAAGTCTAAACAATAAGGGGCAACTGCATTATTTTTGCTAGGGCTGCCCTAGGAAAATACCTCAGACCGGGCAGTTTAAAAAACGGAAATTTATTTTCTTGCAATTCTGGAGGGTAGAAATTCAAGATCAAGGTGGGTTGATTTCTCCTGAGACTCCTTTCCTTGACTTATAGACGGCCGTCTTCCTCTATGCTCATATGGTCTTCTCTCTGTACATTATCTATGACCAAATCTCTTTTTATGCGAACAGCAGCTATATTCTATCAAGGCTCACCTCAAGACCTCATTTAACCCTAAATGCCTCTTTAAAGGCCCTGTCTCCAAATAGTCACATTCTGAGGGGCTGGGGGCTAAAGCCTCAGCATATGAATGGGGGTGGGGTGGGGCAGACAGTTCAGCCCATAAGAACAGCAGAGAGAGGGAGCACACACTGCCAGGTCATGCTTTGTAGGACATCACCTGCCAACCTCTTCTCTATTTCATTGTCTAGAATGTATTCTCCTTGTACCTCTGCATACCTAGTCCCTGGTATGGCCTCTGACCCCTCCAAGGTATAAGTGGAAGCCACAGAAAAACAGGAGAAGCAGGAAAGGACTTTCTTGTTATTGTTTAGTCACTAAGTCCTGTCTGACTTTATGGTACCCCATGAAATGCAGCCCACCAGGTTCCTCTGTCCATGGGATTTCTCACACAAGAATACTGGAGTGGATTGCCATTTCCTTCTCGAAGGGATCAAACCTGATCCAGGGATCAAACCTGCATCTCTTGTATTGGCAGGTGGGTTCTTGACCACTGAGCCACCTGGGAAGTCCCTAAGGACTTGCTTGCTTTGTACCACTTTAACCAGGCTTTGACTCTTCCTTGGCAGATATTTAAAGCTAGTTATCTGGGCTCCATGGTGAATGAGCAAAGCTGATTCTTTTTCTTGGGGGCACACCTCTGTGGCTGTTTCCCTTCACAGAATGCTCTTTCCCCGGATCTTGGTGGAGTTAAATCTCCCTTCACTGAGGTCCATGCTCAGAGAGGCCCTGCTGACTGGGTTGCCCAAAATATCCAGGTCCACCTGCCATCTACCCTCTCTCTGCTTTCTCTTTTCCCAGCCCTCTCTCCACCCACAATCCTTTCACATGTCTACCTCTTTGTTGCCAGTCTTGTCTCTTTAGAATGGAAGCTCCTCAAGGCCGAGGTTTGTAACCATTTTCTTCATTATCTATCCTAGTACCTACTACTACATGCTTGGCTACAGTAGACATTCAAGAAATGTTGGAGGGGCTGAGTGAGTGAATTCATGAGCAAATGAAGACCTCTATATATTATTGAGCAGAGAAGGCGATGGCACCCCACTCCAGTACTCTTGCCTGGAAAATCCCATGGACAGAGGATCCTGGTAGGCTGCAGTCCATGGGGTCGCTAACAGTCAGACATGACTGAGCGACTTCACTTTCACTTTTCACTTCCATGCTTTGGAGAAGGACATGGCAACCCACTCCAGTGTCCTTGCCTGGAGAATCCCAGGGACGGGGGAGCCTGGTGGGCTGCCATCTATGGGGTCGCATAGAGTCGGACATGACTGAAGCAACTTAGCAGCATATATTACTGAGAGGAGAGTTGGCATGTCGATATTGGGGAGCAATTTCTCTGACTCAACAGCTTTGGCATTGCTTGTGGCTTTGGCACACAGAGCGGCCAGCAGCTTGAGTGATGACAGTGGGGAACATGTGCTCTCAATAAACCACATGGCTCCTCTGTGTTGAGGACGTATTATCTGGAGGAACCATCAGGGTGTGCTGAGGTCATCACAGGCCACCTTATCTAAAGAAAATATCTGAAGGAAGGATTCTGGAAAGTGGAAGGAAGTCCAAAAAATGGAGCCAAGACTTGGATGCTCCAAAGGGCTTTCATGACCTTAATGTATTTCCTTTCTGGGTAAGATATTCTCCAACCACCTTGTAGGAGCTGGTCCATAATTTCTGCTTGAAAAAGAATCCATTATGAATATGTATGTAGAAAACATTACAACTTTTAAACTGAAATAGGAAAAAAACATCTGGATTACTTGGCAATGTATATAGAAGTCTGGCCTGATGATGAACCCCAGGCACTGTAATTTGGACTGTGTGAAGGGTGCGATTCGTCACAGTATCAATCCTCAGGGACAGAGTCAAAATCTGTATGAACGAGGAAGTCTAAAATCAGATAAGCAGCTGTAGATTTTCCTGGATTAGACCAGTCATCATCTCAGGTCTAAGGTAAACTTGAGCACTTTCCTCCCCACGCTAATATATTGATTAAGTAGATGCCAGGGCAATCATTTGGAACCGTGAGTGGTTGGGACTCTTTGACTGACTACAAAGGCAGAAGACAGCTGTTCAACTCCTCCAGGCCTTGACAGTCAGAAAGCAAGGGCTTCCAACTATGTATGCTGCGGTGGAGAAGCAGGAAAGGAAAGTTATTCCAGAGTTGGTTTTATTTTACCGTATTTTATTTTTGTAAATACTGTGGAAATGTGACATGCAGAAAAGCATGCAAATCTTAATTGTACGGCTCAATATATTTTCACATAGTGGATGCAAACACAGGTCACACTGTGATCTGCAAACACGGCTTATGAAACTGCGCACTGCACCAGAGACAGCCCCTTCTAGTGTCTCCCTCCTATCACTGCCCCCTGCCACAAGGGCAATCCCCATGATGACTTCCAAGAGAATACATGTCTTTGACCTGTTCTTTTTCTCTGCATAATTGGAATCACACATGTATTCCACTATGTGAGTAGCCTCCCTCACTCAACACCAGAACTGCAAAGTTCAACTACATTTTGCAACTAAACCTCATCCAGTCTCGCTGTTTTCCACCACCGAAGACTACAGCAAGATTCATCCATCATCCCTCACACATGACCAGCTGGACTGCTCCAGTTTGTGACCACAGCAAACAGAGGCTCCATGAACATCCACAGTTGTGTCTTTTGGTGAGCGTATCTGTGCAACTTAGTTGGGTGTATACATAGGAGCAGAACTCCTCAGCCACAGGCTCTTCTCGAACAGCAGGCTTAAGTCCAAACTCCTTAGCACAGACCCCAGTCCCCTACATTCCAAGAACCTGTTGTCAATACCAGACCCATCTCTCGTATCCTACTCTGCAATACCTGAAGACTGATCTCAAAAGATATCCCATCTCCTATGCCAAGGCCATTCATTCCCTTGCCTGGAATGCCTTTTTAATTCCTTGCCTAACAAACTCCTGATTCTTCAAAGTTCAGCTTAATTATTAGCGAGCTCTTCCCTGAGGGGTGCTCTTAAAGGGCAAGATGGCTAGAGGATCCATTTATGGAAGAAATGACTTGAGGCCATGATTACAGCTCTCTGATAAGCTCAGTTTTTCTTGTAATTTTAAACTAATGCTTTAATTTTTAAACAAAATATTTGCTCATTAAAGAAAATTGAAACTGGACAGGAAAAATGTAGTACAGAAAAAAAAAAAAGATACCCAACAGAAGTGTTGTTGCCATGCACAACACGCACGGACATTCACCATCATCCTCATGCTAAAGTTCATGATGCCCTAGTAATCCTCAACATTTCTCAACAGTACTACTGACTCTAGATAGTCATAATTTTCAGTGGCTACATAACATTTCTTGCATGGACATATTATAACTTGCTTAATTTTTCCCAGCTGGATTGTTTCCAAACTTTGTTATTATATGCAGAGTACCTACAGACACAGTATTTTGTCATGACTTCTATTTATTTCCCTGTGAGGGATTCCTAGAAGTTGCTTATTCAGAACAGATAAGATTTGTAAGACTCTTTATACATATTATCAGATTGCTTTACAGAAATGTTAGACCACTATTCCCACCTGCAATATATTAGAGTTTGCTTCACAGCACCTTAGCCAGAATTATATATCTTTAATTTTTTTTCACTTATTCTATTGGGTTTTCTTTTTGTAGCTTTTTGTTATACTTTAACTTCTTTATTAGTTCAGTTGAACCTTTTCCTTCATATGTTTGCTGGCTATTTGTGTCTCTTCTTCTATGAGCTAAGTTAGAATCAACCTGCCTCAAGGTACAGAACTGAACATCAGTGAAGATGTTCAATAGTAAGAAGATTCATTCACTTCACTCAATGATCAAATTGAGCTACTGTATAAACTCTTACATAAGACTATCTGTCACATTGTTTGACTTTTAAGAAAACATGTTAAAAAACACATATGGAAGAACTTAATTCACTCAACACTAAATGATAGCCCATTATGTACCATTACAGTGCCAGAGATGGTAGACAAGATAAATTAAACATATTTTTGCTCTCAAGATGCTTACAAGTTAAAGCAAAAAGAGTGTAAAACAGATGTGTGGTAGAGAGCAGGAAACTCAGTTCACTCTGCACTCAGAGGACTGGATCCATCTCATTCCCATGAAGCAGAGACATCAGAAATAGGAAGAGATTTTGAGAGAAACTTAAGAGGGAAGGGGTTGCAAAGAGTCAGCCATGACTTAGTAACTGAACAACAATAGTAAGTGTGAGAAGGAGTTTATAAGGCAGAAAGATAAAGAGCAACCTTGTCTAACAGGTACAAGTTATTAAGGGATCCTCTTCTACCCTATGGTCCTACAGAAATAGGTCATATGCTAGGAGAAGAAGGTGCAAGGTTTTAAGAGCCAGCAATGGTTAGTCTGAGGCCAAAATATGAAGTTTATATGTACTGATAAAGAATTTGGACTTATCCTGTTTTTTGGTATGGAGGCAACATTTCAAAACAAGAGACTATTATGATCATTCTTATTTTGCAGCTGAAGAACTGGAAATACAGAGAGGTTAAGCGATTGTTGTTAAATTGTAATGTTAGGAAGTGAAGGAATTTGAAACCATTTCATCTGACCCCTGAAATAGGGTTTTGTTTTGTTTTCCACAATGTTATATAATTCTTCCCATTATTCCACTCCTCACCGTATCCATAGAAAGTAGATCCTGGAGCTGTACTAGGTTCTAAGGACAGCAGGAGGCAAGCCTGTTCTGTTTTCTGTGTGCCTCGCACCCCACACCTGACATTCCCCCCACCACATCACATCCTCAGCAAGAGAGGAAAAGCCACTCATCAGCCTGGCAAAGACCAAGATGTGGGAGATGATACAGTGGGTGCTGGGATCTCAGCATCTTTTGCTGCAGGCTCAGAAACAAAGAATATATTCATCAACAATAAGAGTACTAATTACACTTCTATTTATCTTCTCACACGTTAGTATGGCTCCAGATACCAAAGGTTACAAAAATAATTTATCCAGATTGATTCATGAGCATTCCTAATCACATAATTAGCCTTTGTATATTTGGATGAAAGAGGGGAAAATGCTTTTTTCCCTGGTCTTCAGGATAATCATTCTGTCCTTTATTAAGACTCATTGTTTGGGAAGTTTGAGCTGTAATATAGAAAAGCAAACTCATACACAGTTCAATGTCATGTGTGGTGGTGGAGCGCATGTTTAGCAAATCTCTTTCCCTGACAGCAGCCACAAAAGCAAGTTTTCACTTATATCTTATCACTCTTCTCTTCACTTTGAATGAAAGTTAAAAAAAAAAAAGAAAAGAAAATACCACCTATATTTTTAAGATCTATCATTTCCTTCCAAGCACTTCAAAGTTCCTGGAGATATTTGGCAGGTCTGTTCAGTTTCTATGAATTACTCCTGTACATATGGGCAGAAGCAAGGAGCTGAAAGTTTTGACAGGTAAGAGGTTTGCTGTATTTTGGCAGGCTGTCTGCTGGCTGCTGCTGCTGCTGCTGCTGCTGCTGCTGAGTCACATCAGTCATGTCAGACTCTGTGCGACCCCACAGACAGAAGCCCACCAGGCTCCTCTGTCCCTGGGATTCTCCAGGCAAGAACACTGGAGTGGGCTGCCATTTCCTTCTCCAATGCATGAAAGTGAAAAGTGAAAGTGAAGTTGCTCAGTCGCATCCGACTCTTAGCGACCCCATGGACTGTAGCCTACGAGGCTCCTCAGTCCATGGGATTTCCTAGGCAAGAGTACTGGAGTGGGGTGCCATTGCCTTCTCCAGTCTGCTGGATCGAGTCACATAAAGAACAGCCAGTTGGTGAATCTTCCGCCTAGGATGGTGGGAGGGACCTCTCTAGAAAAGGCTGGAATTTATTAACCTCCATTCGGAGATGGCATGTGAAGCCTCCTTACTCTACTGCAGCCTGCTAATTGCTCAGGAGATGCGCATTAACCCTCTGACCAAAGCCCAGCGCTAGTCACAGAGACCTGGTGGCAGAGAATTACTTCCACCTTCAAGTTCTTGATATGACAACCCCTTTATTTTGATTTGATTTTTTATTTGTAAAATATATTTAAATATTTATATTTATGGCACTTATCTACTATTTTATTCCCCATTGATTCTTTATAGTCTGCCTTTGTGCATCATTCCTGAATTTTTTTTTTCTTAATTTTTTTTTGCTTTCCTCAAAGGGTCACTGCATGCATATTTGAGAAATGCTGGCAAAGGGTATGAACATTTATTGTTAATTTCCACTGGCTATGAAAAGTGGAAACAGTGATATATTTTCTTTTCTTGGGCTCCAAAATCACTGTGGACAGTATGACTGCAGCCATGAAATTATAAGATGCTTGCTCCTTGGAAGAAAAGTTATGACAAACCTAGACAGCATAGAAAGCAGAGAAATCACTTTGCCAACAAAGGTCTGTCTAAGTCAAAGCTATGGCTTTTCCAGTAGTCAAGTACGGAAGTCAGAGTTGAACCATAAAGAAGGCTGAGGGCCAAAGAATCGATGCTTTCGAACTATGGTGTTAGAGAAGACTCTCGAGAGTACCTTGGACAGCAAGGAGATCAAACCAGTCAATCCTAAAGGAAATCAGTACTGAATATTCATTGGAAGGACTGATGTTGAAGCTGAAGCTCCAATACTTTGACCACCTGATGTGAAGAGCCAACTCACTGGTAAAGAACCTGATGCTGGGAAAGATTGAGGGCAGGATGAGAAGGAGGTGACAGAGGATGAGATGGTTGGATGGCATCCTCGACACAATGGACATGAATTTGAGCAAACCCCAGGAGACAGTGAAGGATAGGGAAGCCTGGCGTGCTGTAGTCTATGGGTTGCAAAGAGCTGAACATGACTTAACAAATGAACTACAACAATAACAATGAACTGCATTTTCTAAAAATCTACCTCTTTTCATCTGAGATATAATAAAGAGCAAGATGAGGTAACTTCTGGATAGACACGGCCAAAGATTTGAGTTTTATAGAGAAGTTTCTAAAATTAAATGATTTTCAAATTATTCAGAATAAGGTTCAAAATAAAATAACATATGTCTAGTAATCAAAAGGAGAAGGCAATGGCACCTCACTCCAGTACTCTTGCCTGGAAAATCCCATGGATGGAGGAGCCTGGTGGGCTGCCATCCATGGGGTCGCAAAGAGTTGGACACAACTGAGCGACTTCACTTTCACTTTTCACTTTCATGCATTGGAGAAGGAAATGGCAGCCCACTCCAGTGTTCTTGCCTGGAGAATCCCATGGACGGAGGGGCCTGGTGGGCTGCCGTCTATAGGGTCGCACAGAGTCGGACACGACTGAAGCGACTTAGCAAGAGCAGCAGCAGCAGCAGTAATCAAAACAAAAATGTTTGTTTTGCCTATTAAAGTACAGATGTTGACTATTTATTGTATTTTTTATGGGTAACAATGTGGTATTGATTACCAAGATCAGCCAGAGATAAATAAACAGAACTATGGAAAATTTCTTCTGATATATATATATGTATATATATATATAAATGAGATTTGAGTTTCTGTTTTGTAGCTTGAAGCCATATATGTAATAATCTTTTGAAAGATTTATTGATTCTTCTAGGAAAAAGTAATTTTCTTTGGAAACTAAGAAATAGTACCTTCTGTTTATTGTGGAGAGAACATCTGTTAATTATGCTTTTTTTCTTAATTCAGGAATCTTTAAGTGAACAAAAAAAGGGTATTAAGCAATAAGAGAAACATTAAAACATCAGTAGATAAACAAGTGAAGAGCCTGACCGGAAAACAGACAAAAGGAAATATGGCTGGAGGAAAAGGGTGAAAAAAAAAAGGTTAAAAGTGATTGGCATAGTTACTAGGGAGAGAAAATTGCATTTTGCTTAGGTAAGCACTAAATGGGTCATTCTAGATTATTAAAATATAAAATATTTTATTATAATAATAATCTATATGGCCAAGTGGAAATGAGAAGGGGACTATAAGCCTCAGAGAAACACAAGGCAAGGAGCCCAGCCCAGACTGAGGGCTCTAGAAGGGGAAGTTGACAAGGTGTGGTTAGGAAGAGACAGGCCAGCCAGATGAAGGAGGCCAGGATCCAAGAAGGCAAGGCACCAGAGACGCGTTCCCAGGAGGAGGAATGGCTGTGCCCTTTCACGATGGAGATGGCCTGCATCTCATCTTTAGGTTGCTTGCCATGCTGAGACGTTTTGTTTCCCTGCAAACGTCTGCCTCTCCTTTCGCTGCCCCTGGTATGAAGAGTGCGTTAGGGAAATGGAGAAAAGCAAACACAGCGACAGCAGTCACATGAGGTAAGAAATGGGAGAAACGGAGGCTTCCGTTGGTTTGAAAAAAATGAATAAGAATCGACTAGATGAAAAATATCAGATCTTCAGATCTGCCACAGTGGACACCAGGTTTCCATCACCCAAGAGGACTGAAGCTATTTCAATAAAATGGAACAGGTGAAACCAGCAAGCAGGGGAGCTTGCTAGCATCTTTGCAGCTAATGTGAAGGTAACAGACTCCTCCTCAAAAGAATAAAAGAAGGACAAATTAAAATAAGCAGTGGGTGGTACTATTTTAACTACCAAATTAGGGAGGAAAAATGTTCACGATAAACTAGAGTCTTGACATTGCATATCTTCATCTGTCACTGAAGACACTGGAAAAGGAACTGACCTTTTAGAAAAAGCACTTTAGCAATTACATATTAAGAGACATAAATATGATAATATACATGGACCAGTAATTCCACTATGGGACTAGGGAGATTTTGCTCCAATTTTACCCTGATATTCACTGACATAGGTCAGCAGTGGGTTCCTGCTGATAGTGGTCACACAGCATTAGCCACAGGGAACAGCAGCCAAAAGAAAAAAAATCATACAAATATGAAGGTGATATCATTGCTATTTACACAAGTTAAACCTTAGAAACAATGAGATTGACAATTATTTGATTTCACTGATTTGCCCGGTTTTTTCCCCAATCCCACTGAAACTGGCAAAGAATTATTATTTTTTAAAGAGGAACTCCTCTATCAGCCCTGAAACATTAGGGACGTCACTGTGAACAAGTGGAAAACACTTTGTCGTTTTTAGACTGTATAGCTGTAATGAGAGCAAACTGCCCCCATTTCAACACAAGCAGTGGAGAGACCTCACCCAGGAAATGGGTGCTCAGGATACCCAAGAGCCCTGGGTACCCAATCTCAGACACCAGAAGAGAGAAGGCTGGCCATCAATCAGCCCGTGGGGTGCAGAGGTGATACCCACTTAAGAGGTGTTGATAGTGGGGTTGTGCTGACAGTGTTCAGGCTGCCCTAGCCACACCCTGGATAGCAGCAAAAGCCAACCACTGGAGCCCAGCAGGGATGGCTCCCCATCCCTCCCCATCCGCCCACGTCATTACATCTCCAGAGGGTGGCTGGGTCAAGTCAGACCTGTCCTCCTGGACTAAGAGCCTGCACACCAGACTAAGAGTCTGCTCCATCCCCAAGCCATGCCGGGGCTCAGGCCTCACCACGTAGAACAACACTTCAGTCTCAAAAACAAAACAAAACTCTCTTCACATCCTGATACTGAACAAAAACACAACTTCTCCATAAGTTGAATAAAGGAAAATCACTGGATAAATATACCATAGTCTGTCAAAAGATGAATAACAATAATTTGTTAAAAAGGATAAATGACAATAATAATATAAATATATTATATATAATAATAATGTGACAAAGTTAAAGGATAATTTTTCCAAATGCAGGGGACACCAGTTCACTCCCTGGGTTGGGAAGATCCCTTGGAGAAGGAAATGGCAACCCATTCCAGAATTTTTGGCTGGAAAATCCTATGGACAGAAGAGTCTGGCAAGCTATAATCCATAGGGTCACAAAGAGTTGGACATGACTGAGGGACTGAGCATATTCACACATGAGGATGGCAATCCTTTGGGGGTCGCTCCTCTGTTCTGGGTTGGGGCTGTGGAACCCTAGAAGGGGAGATAGTTTAGTGGGTGAAAATGAGTGGCTACTGCTTTAATATGACTTCTCCCACATCCTCTGGTTTATCTTTGATGCATTCAGCCACATAGGTCAAAAGGGCAGCTGATACTGAGTTAGAAATTGATTCCAAGTGTTTCTGGACTTTCTTTCACCCTTGACTCCCTTCTGCTTGCACTTGATTTTCCTTTCCAGCTGTGGACTGCAATTCTAACTTTGACCCCTTTCCAGCTCTTTGTTATATCTGCTGCCATTTTGGTTTTTTAAGCCCTCACTTGTATGTATATTATGTGCTTGTAACAATATATGCTTAAATTTTTGCCTGGTTACTTTCTTAGACGTTTTCCTTGTGTCTTATTTCATAATTTTTAACTTCATAATTTTTAAGAAAATTACCCTGAGCACTCTGTTTTATTCTATTGCTCCATCTGCCTGCTCTTTAATCAGCAGCATGTGGGTTCCATGTCGGTGAAGAAGAGTGAAACGATAAGCCTAGGAATCAGGCAGACCCGGATTAGCTGTTTTATCTTGAACAAGTTATTGATCTTGAACAACCACTTTAATTCTGTCACTTCTTCTGTAAAATATGGGTAATAACAGTGCTTATTTCACAGCACTACAGTTAGAACAGAAAAAAAAAAAAGTAACGTGCACAAAGTGGTTAGCATAATGCCCAGCACACCACAAGCTCTCAACAAATGATAGTTTGTCATCCTCATCATCATTGCTGCTGCTGTTGCTAAGTCGCTTCAGTCGTGTCCAACTCTGTGCGACCCCATAGACAGCAGCCCACCAGGCTCCTCTGTCCCTGGGATTCTCCAGGCAAGAACACTGCAGTGGGTTGCCATTTCCTTCTCCAATGCATGAAAGTGAAAAGTGAAATTGAAGTCGCTCAGCCATGTCCGACTCTTAGCGACCCCATGGACTGCAGCCTACCAGGCTCCTCCGTCCATGGGATTTTCCAGGCAAGAGTACTGGATGGGGTGCCATTGCCTTCTCCGCTCATCATCATTAGCTTTCTCTAAAAGGGATTTTGAAACTCAATAGTTCACTTCATAATTCATCTTTTTCAAGAAATTTTTGCCGGTCTATGTTTTCAATAATTTGCAATCAAATCAATTTGTAAAGTTCCAAAAATCTGTTGGGATTTAAAAATTGTAATTATGTTAACCCTTTAAAATAATAGGGTCATTATCTTTAAACGATTCAGTATTCCCACCTGAGAACACAGCAGATCTCTCCATTTATCCAACTCTTATACCTATCAGGAAGTCTTTGTCCATTTCTGCGTGTCATAAACTAGACACTATGCAGGAGGGACATTTGTCAAGGAGATGCCCACTGCCCATGTAAGGGGCAAGATTTAGCATCATTCCAGGGTCAGAGAAAAGATGTAACTGCAAGGACCCATTTGGAGGGTCTGGAACATGCAGACGCTGAGAAAATGACTCATAGCTACAGAATGAATGTTTGTGTGTCTCTGACAGCCATCTGTAAACCAGGCAGTAGACTCTAACCAGATACCACTATCTAGGATTCCCAGACTCCAGAATTGTGAGAAATTCTAAAGTCACTCAGTTTGTGGTGTTCTGTTATAACTGCCCAAACGGGCCAAGATGTTCATCTTGTTTCCACGTCAAACTGTGCTCTTTTGCAAGTCTTCCATTAATTGCCATCAAGCATTAGTTGAGTCCTCAAGTGTGCCTAAGTCCACATTCAGGTAGAGCAACACAGCATAGCCTGGGGTGGCCTCTGGAGAGGGTGGGAATTACCTGGTGAAGGGAGAGGAGCAGGCCCAGGAGACAGGCCACTGATTGAGTGGACTCTCAGGATGGACTTCTGGAACCATGCAAGCATAGATTCCTTTATCCTCCTACCCTGCCTCTCAGTCCTCAGTCCTTTTCAGACCTCACAGGACAGGAGCAGAGGCCTCTGGTAGGAAAGCTAGAGACTAGAACAGCATTCTGAGTTAAAAGAAGCATCCCCCAACCCCACGTTCTCTTCTGCCTGCTTCTCTCCCTGTGAAAAGACCTCATGCATGCACCTTCTCCCACTGATTTCAATCTGGAGATTGGAGGGGTTGGGCAGGAAAGAAAGATTGAAAACTGATTCTTTGTTCTGAGCTGAAGGTAGGAGCAGGAGGAAAGGAAGAGACAATTTCCTGCTTCCATTCTACATTGGGTCGTTTATCTGGAGAGAAGAGTCAGGGTGCCCCTTGCAGGCATTCAGTTGACTTTTTAATAAACTAAGACATGGTCGTTTAGTCACCGTGCGGAAAAGGCTGACTCCAGCCTGCTTTGGGGGTAAGACTCCTGGGGAGGCTGAGGCCTCCTCTCAAGCCAGGTCCACATGTTTATACTTGTAAAGTCTCTTCCCCTTCTATGCCTTCCTGACTACATCTTTTGAGATCTGGAATTCTCAGACTCTATCCAGTTATCACAAAGCAACATACACCACACATTTTATATACAGTTGACCCTTGAACAACTTAGATGTGAACTGCAAGGGCCCATATATACACTATTTCCCCTCCCCCCAATAAATGCGTACTAGAGTACTACATGATAGGGGCTGGGGGAATCCATGGATGTAGAACCATGGACATAGAGGGCTGACTGTAAGGTTACACTTGAATGTTCCACTGACCAGAGGGTTGATGCCTGTAACCCCTGAGTTAGGTGGGCCAGCTGTACTCACTGCTTCCACTTTCCTGTCCTCACAGAGGGAGCGGCAGCCTTGGGAAGGAGAATTTCCAGTCCCACTCCAGCCAGTCCCCTTTCCAAGCCCCGCCGCTCGCCCTTTCCCACCATTGCACCTCTTCACAGGCAAGCAGATCAGCTTCTTCAGTGGCTGCACATAAGGTCGGTGACAGGTGGTTAAGCAGGAAAAAAGAGACCCTGGGGGAAAAGATGAAGAGCCAACTAGGAAGGAGAGAGTTTGTCCAGAAAATAAGAAAGGATGCCAAGAGTCCTGGAGCCTTAATTCCATCAAACACCACAGAGAATTTCAGCGAAGCAAGCAGAGACACTGAAGGGCACTGGTCACATTGGCAGAGCAGTTTCAGTGGTGTACTGGGGAGGGGGCCACATTCCAGGGGATCAGAAAGGACCAGGCAACAAAACAACAGCAACTCATGGGACTGCTCTTTGTTTTTTTTGCCTTATTTGATACTTTTAAAGCACATCAGGAGGACTCCCCTGGTGGTCCAGTGGCTAAGACTCTGTGTTCAAAACATATGGGGGCCCAAGTTCTATCACTGGTTGGGGAACTAAGTCCCACGTGCAAATATGGCACAACTTGAAAAAAAAAAAAAGATCCCACCTGCTGCAACTAAGACCAGGCATAGCCAAATAAATAAATATTTAAATATTAAAAAGGAAAAAAAAACCACTTTAGGTAACTCATGAACCCAGTAGTCCACTTCACAATTCATCTTTTTCAAGCCTGAAACACAGTGATAAATGTATATCACCATCCACCTGAAAAACACTACACAGTCCATGCTACTGCATCTACTGCACTGTGAGGACCACTCTCTGCAGAAGCTTGATTCTGAAGGACAGAATGGTGTGAGTGATGTGGGCCAGAGGTGGAAGAAGGCAGGAAAGGCACTTTTGAAACGGACAGAGGGAGGCTGAAGACACAAGGGAGAGTGGAAACGTGTCCAGCAGCCCTTCAGAGGAGGACCGGGGGACCACAGATAGGTGTCAGCTAGCTTTGCAGGCTGGGCTCTTCCTGGAGTGACTAGCACTTCTCCTTCTCCCACAGGGCAAGTCGGAGAGCTGATTCATTTGAAAAGACCCTGATACTGGGAAAGACTGAGGGCAGGAGGAGATGGGGACGACAGAGGATGAGATGGTTGGATGGCATCACCGACTCAATGGACATGGGTTTGGGTGGACTCCAGGAGTTGGTGATGGAGAGGGAGGCCTGGCGCTCTGCGGTTCATGGGGTCGCAGAGTCTGACACGACTGAGCGACTGAACTGAACATAATTAACATCAGCAGGAGGGATGTAGCTCGGATGACACCAGCAAAGCCCATTCACAGTTACCAGGAAGTAAAAATAGAATGTAGCTAACAGAAGAAAAGTGTTTATAAAGAAGGCTGAGTGGGGAAGAATTGATGCTTTTGAACTATGGTGTTGGAAAATACTCTTGAGAGTTCTCTGGACTGTAAGGAGATCAAACCAGTCAATCCTAAAGGAAATCAACCTGAATATTCATTGGAAGGACTGATGCTGAAGTGGAAGGTCCAACACTTTGGCCATCTGATGCAAAGAGCCGACTCATTGGAAAAGACCCTGATGGTGGGAAAGACTGAGGGCAGGAGAAGGGGGTGGCTGAGGATGAGATGGTTAGAGGCATCACCGACTGAATGGACATAGATTTGAGCAAACTCTGAGAGGCAGTGAAAGGAGCCTGGGAACCTTGAGTGCTGTAGTTCATGGGGTCGCAAAAAGTCAGACACGACTTACTGGTTGAACAACAACAAAATAAAGTCTAATCATTTTTTCCTTTTCCTTTATGCTGAGCCTGGTTTCACTGCCTCAACAGGGTGCCGCGAATAGCGGTTTCACGCCCAGGTCCTTCTGACCTGTGTTCCTGGTGCCAAACAGCTGCACAGTGGCCTCAGCTTAGGGGTCCTGTACCGACACCGAGCACGGCACTCCATCCAAGATGGCGGCGGCGGGCGTGGTGCAGAGAGGCTGAGCCACCTCCTGACAGGAGCTTGAGTGGCACAGCTGCGCCTGCGCGCCTTGGCAAAACTGCCCCTCCCCTGCGGACCGTAGAGGTCGCCGTAAACGAAGCAACTGCCCTTGGCGGCGGCGAGAACACCTGCCCTGGAGCGGAAGCTCGCCCGTCTTCTCTTTGATCCGAGAAGAACGCCTTCCTTGACTTTGGAACCGAACTCAGTCTCATTCCATTGGTGAGAGCAGGCACAGGGCAGGAGACCCCTGGTTGTGGCCCAGCTCCAGAGGATTGATGACAGAAGCTCCGTATTTGCTGCACCGGTAAGGTACTGAGGCGTGATCCTGGAGCGGTCATACGGAAGGGCTCTTGGCTCGGCCGGGGCTCAAGTCAAAGGGCCACTTTGAGTTTCTCCCCCAGAAGTCACGTTCTGTCCCCAGGGTCATGATGCAGTCCCCGTCGTGCGGCAGATAAGGACACCCCACGCTCATAAAGGCGAAACCATGTCCTCCAGATGGAAGCAGAAATTTCCAGAAGAGGCCCTGGGGGACAGAAACCAAGCAGTGCCTGATGATGTCGCCCCCCCCCCCAATCTCCCCCCCTCCCCGTGTTTGTTGCCACTTCGTGGTTCTGGGTACCGTACACCTGATGCTTTCAGACGCTTCTCTCCCTCTGCTCTCTGGCTCAGCAACACACTGTTCTTTTCAACTTTCCCCCTAAATAGGATCAGATCATCTGCATTAGAGAAAAAGAATAAGGCCTTCCCTGTCAGTCCTGTGGTTAGGGCTTCTTCTTCCAATACAGGGGTTCAATCAGGGAACTAAGATCCCACGTGCATAGTGGCCAAAAAATCAGAACATAAACAGCAGAAACAATATTGTAACAAATTCAATAAAGACATACAAAAGAAAAACCGACAACAAAACCCTCCCGAATTAACTGATAAAATAGAACAATATTTTCTGAACATAAAAAGTAACTGAACTTTGAAAGAACCAACTTTGAACTCTATTGTCCTACCAGTTCTGCCAGCTCTTCCCTTCCCGAGAACAAATGTTTATTTAACATTTATTACTAGAAACAGGCAAGGACTTCCCAGGTGGTGCTAGTGGTAAAGAACCTGCCTGCCAGGGCAGGAGACATAAAGAAATGCAGGTTCCACCCCTGGGTTTGAAAGATTATCTAAAGGAGGGCATGGAAACCCACTCCAGTATTCTTACCTGGAGAATTCCATGGGCACAGGAGCCTGGTGGGCTATGGTCCATAGGGTCACTGAGAGTCAGCCACAACTGAAGCAACTTAGCATGCTCACAGGAATGGGCAAATTGCTTTAAATGGATTATCTCATTTGGTTTTCATACATTTTAGTGAGGCAGTTGTTAATAAGATTATCTCATAATTTTTATTTTTTTGGTAAATGAAGTTACTGAGGCTTGGAGATTGGAGGAACTTACTGAAGTTTAAAAGGTGCATCACTGACGAAGCTGCAATTTGAGCTTGCTTATGAAGTGCTGCACTCAATATGCCAGCAAATTTGGAAAACTCAATAGTGGCCACAGGACTGGAAAAGGNGTTGTGACCAACCTAGATAGCATATTCAAAAGCAGAGACATTACTTTGCCGATTAAGGTCCATCTAGTCAAGACTATGGTTTTTCCAATAGTGATGTATGGATGGGAGAGTTGGACTGTGAAGAAGGCTGAGCACCGAAGAATTGATGCTTTTGAACTGTGGTGTTGGATTAGACTCTTGAGAGTCCTTTGGACTGCAAGGAGATCCAACCAGCCCATTCTGAAGGAGATCGGCCCTCGGATTTCTTTGGAAGGAATAATGCTAAAGGTGAAGCTCCAGCACTTTGGCCACCTTATGCAGAGAGTTGACTCATTGGAAAATAATCTGATGCTGGGAGGAATTGGGGGCAGGAGGAGAAGGGGACGACAGAGANATCCAACCAGCCCATTCTGAAGGAGATCGGCCCTCGGATTTCTTTGGAAGGAATAATGCTAAAGGTGAAGCTCCAGCACTTTGGCCACCTTATGCAGAGAGTTGACTCATTGGAAAATAATCTGATGCTGGGAGGAATTGGGGGCAGGAGGAGAAGGGGACGACAGAGAATGAGATGGCTGGATGACATCACTGACTTGATGGGCGTGAGTCTGAGTGAACTCCGGGAGTTGGTGATGGACAGGAAGGCCTGGTTTGCTGCGATTCATGGGGTGGCAAAGAGTCGGACACGACTGAGTGACTGAACGAACTGAACTGAGACATTATAACTCTCTCTTGAAATAAAGTCCCCAGAATTAAATCTAGTTTTTTAGCTGAGGTCTAGTCTTTGCTTAGGATAGTTGGTCTATTGTTTTCTTTGTGATGAACATAAATTTTTGTGTGATTAATGTATATATTTTTTAATGAAAGACTACTCTGTGCAATTGCATGTGTGCATGCGTGTGCATGCTCAGTCGTGTCTGACCCTGCAGCCTCTATGGACTGTAGGTTGCCAGGCTCCTCTGTCCATGGGATTCTTCAGGCAAGAATACTGGAATGGGTTGCCATTTCCTCCTCCAGGAGCACTCCCCAACCCAAAGATTGAAACTGTGTCCCCTGCTGAGCCACCTGGGAATCCTTTAGTCTGTGGATTTATTTCTGTTAATTCAGTGTTGTCCATCCTGCTTTATATCACAGATTTGTTTTTAAAGGTAAATGAAGGATTTTATATTTATCCTTATTAAATTTTATCTTATTTGTCTGAGCCCATTGTTTTGGCAAATTAAATCTTTTCAACATTTTTTTCATCCAGCATATTAGTTTTATTCTCCAAATTCTTAGTATCTGTGTACTTTCATCCATAAAATATCAAAGAGATCAATCCAGGAACAAACTTTAAAGGACTTAAGAGTCATCCTCAGTTGCCACTAATCTTTCAGATAATGCTGGATTTCTTTTTCTTCAGCCACACAGGAGCACAGTTGAGTTCAGTTGCTCAGTCGTGTCCGACTCTTTGTGACCCCCTGGACTGCAGCACACTAGGCCTCTCTGTTCATCTCCAACTCCCAGACTTTATTCAAACTCATGTCCATTGAGTCAGTGACACCATCCAACCATCTCATCCTCAGTCATCCCCTACTCCTCCCACCTTCAAGCTTGCCCAGCATCAGGGTCTTTTCAAATGAGTCAGTTCTTTGCATCAGGTGGCCAAAGTATTGGAGTTTCAGCTTCAGCATCAGTCCTTCCAATGAACATTCAGGACTAATTTCCTTTAGGATGGACTGGTTGGATCTCCTTGCTGTCTAAGGTACTCTCAAGAGTCTTCTCCAACACCACATTCAAAAGCATCAATTCTTTGGCTCTCAGCTTTCTTTATAGTCCAACTCTCACATCCATACATGACCACTGGAAAAACCATAGCTTTGACTAGATGGACCTTTGTTGGCAAAGTAATGTCTCGCTATTTAATATGCTGTCTAGGGGGCTTCCCTGGTGGCTCAGACAGTAAAGTGTCTGCATGCAATGTGGGAGACCAGGGTTCAATCCCTGGGTTGGGAAGATCCCCTAGGGAAGGAAATGGCAACTCAATCTAGTATTCTTGCTGGGAAAATCCCATGGATGGAGGAGCCTGGTATGCTACAGTCCATGGGGTCACATAGAGTCAAACATGACTGAGCAACGTCCCATTACATCAAGTTGGTCATAACTTTTCTTCCAAGGAGCAAGTGTCTTTTAATTTCATGGCTGCAATCACCATCTGCAGTGATTTTGGAGCCCCCCAAAAATAAAGTCTGTCACTGTTTCCACTGTTTCCCCATCTATTTGCCATGAAGTGATGGGATCAGATGCCATGATCTTCGTTTTCTGAATGTTGAGCTTTAAGCCAACTTTTTCACTCTCCTCTTTCACTCTCATCAAGAGGCTCTTTAGTTCCTCTTCACTTTCTGCCATAAGGGTGGTGTCATCTGCATATCTGAGGTGATTGATGTTTCTCCCAGCAATCTTGATTCCAGCTTGTGTTTCTTCCAGTCCAGCATTTCTCATGATGTATTCTGCATATAAGTTAAATAGGCAGGATGACAATATACAGCCTTGACATACTCCTTTTCCTATTTGGAACCAGTCTGTTGTTCCATGTCCAGTTCTAACTGTTGCTTCCTGACCTGCATACAGATTTCTCAAGAGGCAGGTCAGGTGGTCTGCGATTCCCATCTCCTTCAGAATTTTCCACACAGTCAAAGGCTGTGGATTGTGATCCACACAGTCAAAGGCTTTGGCATAGTCAATAAAGCAGAAATAGATGTTTTTCTGGAACTTGTTCACTTTTTTGATGATCCAGTGGATATTGGCAATTTGACCTCTGGTTCCTCTGCCTTTTCTAAAACTAGCTTGAATATCAGGAAGTTCACGGTTCATCTATTGCTGAAGCCTAGCTTGGAGAATTTTTAGCATTACTTTGCTAGCATGTGAGATGGGTGCAATTGTGTGGTAGTTTGAGCGTTCTTTGGTATTGCCTTTCTTTGGGATTGGAATGAAAACTCACCTTTCCCAGTCCTGTGGCCACTGTTGAGTTTTCCAAATTTTCTGGCATATTGAGTGCAGCACTTTCACAGCATCATCTTTCAGGATTTGGAATAGCTCAACTGGAATTCCATCACCTCCACTAGCTTTGTTCATAGTGATGCTTTCTAAGGCCCACTTGACTTCACATTCCAGGATGTCTGGGTCTAGATGAGTGATCACACCATCATTGTTATCTTGGTCATGAAGATCTTTTTTGTAGAGTGCTTCTGTGTATTCTTGCCACCTCTTCTTAATATCTTCTGCTTCTGTTAGGTCCATACCATTTCTGTCCTTTACTCTGCCCATCTTTGCATGAAATGTTCCCTTGGTATCTCTAATTTTTTTTAAGAGATCTAAAGTCTTTCTCATTATATTGTTTTCCTCTATTTCTTTGCATTGATCATTGAGGAAGGCTTTCTAATCTTTCCTATTTTTCTAATTTTTCTAATTTTTCTAATCTTTGCTATTCTTTGGAACTCTGCATTCAGATACTTATATCTTTCCTTTTCTCCTTGCCTTTCACTTCTCTTCTATTCACAGCTATTTGTAAGGCCTCCTCAGACAACCAATTTGCCTTTTTGCTTTTCTTTTCCTTGGGGATGATCTTGATCCCTGCCTCCTGTGCAATGTCAGGAACCTCAGTCCATAGTTTTTCAGGCACTCTGTCTAACAGATCTAATCCCTTGAATCTATTTGTCACTTCCACTGTATACTTGTAAGGGATTTGATTTAGGTCATACCTGCATGGTGTAGTGGTTTTCCCTACTTTTTTCAATTTAAGTCTGAATTTGGCAATAAGGAGTTCATGGTCTGTGCCATAGTCAGCTCCCAGTCTTATTTTTGCTAACTGTAGAGAACTTCTCCATCTTTGGCTGCAAAAAATATAATCAATCTGATTTTGGTATTGACCATCTGGTGATGTCCTTGTGTAGAGTCTTGTGTTTATATTCTCTTGTAGCAATAAAAGTATATTTTAATGAAGATTTAAAAGACACTCAAGTACTCTGCTTTTACTGAAGATATAATGTTCTCAATTCACAAGCCTCAGGTAAACAAAAAAAATGTAATTATGCTTTCATTAAACATGTTCTCTATCTTGATCCATCACTGTACCTAAGAGCAAAGTTCTTAATCTAGGTTCATCCAGGTAAAGTGAATCAGTACTGTGCCTAACTGGTTGTGTATTTCTTTTAGTAGGATGTGAAGTCAGGTCACTGGTAATTGCAAAGATTGCAGCAAGGAGAAAACACTTTTTTTATGTGTGTATGAGTTGTGTGTGTGTGTGTGTGTGTGTGTGTGTGTAATGAGTAAAAATGAACAGAAAGGAGAATATAGGAAATTATTCTTTTGGAGAATGAACAAGCACACATAGTAGAAAATATATTCATTTGAGTTGTCAGTATAAACTTAAGGAAATACGAGTCTGCTTGACTGTGTATTTGATGGAGCATTTGTTGAGCTGCTTGGGTGCAGGGGGAAGCAGATGCATAGTGGGGCTTAAGTAGGGTTTTGGCTTTGCAAGGCTGGTGAAGTTAGGGAGGGAAGAGTGAGGGGGTTATGTTTCTAATTATGATCTATGGAATGTACGCTAAATAAGAAGGGACAGAAACCCAAGGGGAAGCTGATAGAAAGAAAGGTTAAGTCAGTGTTTGGGTAGGTCTGAGAATTTCTGGAGTGGATACTCAGGGTAGGAGAGCTGGAAGGAAAAGATGTGATTGTCAAGGGGAGAATGTTTTAAAGACTCCAGAAGAGATGCTGAGGTGGGAAGAAGTAAACACATCATTGGAAGCAAAGAACTCAAGGATTTGAGAGACTAAAATGTTGAAATCAGTTGCCTGTGTGGAAGTTGAGGTTGTTAAGAATGATGATAGGAGCAAGAAGGAGCACAGTTGGTAAAATCATCAAAGGATGAGAGAGAATGGGAGGGGTCCAGAGATGACGACAAAGATGAGCTGGGAGAGGTCAAGTCCGAAGATGTGAGTGTCAGATGACAAGGTGTTAATCATCTGGAGCATTGGAAACGACCACACGGTCCGAACACCAACATCAGAGAGATCGAATGTTCAGCTGGCTTCCTGTGCTTTTCCTTTTCTGTTTGGCTATTGTGGCATAGCGTGGGAAGGGCTCCAAGTTTAGAGTTAAAAAGAGGGAAAAGAAACCCTTTTTACTTTCTGAAAAACTGTCAGTGTTAATTATGTTACAATATGCGTAATGCACCCTGACTGGCAATGGCAGACATTTAAACAAAGAAATCAAGATGCTCTAGGGCTGATAGCAAATGGTGAATTCAACAGTTTCTGATGTTTGAAGGAGTTTCACTCCAGGCAGGTTGAACATAGAGGTTTTGCCTGGAGACTGTTAAAAAAAAAATGTGAAGCTACTAAGAGAAATAGAGCTGTAATTGGACTCATTTAGCAAAAATGAAACTTAGATAAAATGAAAGTTCTCTGTGAAATTATTATGGGTTATTTTTAAAATGCAGCTGAACAGTATCCCTAAAGCATTTCAGTGTGATTTTTTCCATTTCTTATAATAACGATAAATTCAGTTTGATTTCTGATTATGCTAGCTGGAATTTACAGCAAGCGCACAAGATATGTGTAAGATAAAGCCACATTTTATAATGCAGTTTAAATAGATTTTGCCATCAATTAACTACAAATGGGAGAAATTAAATAATATAATGTAGAATTCATTAAACCCAAAGTAAAAGGTGAAATATGTAATCCAGGAGTACAAATATATTAATCTTTTCTGTCACCTACAAAAATACTAAACTTTCTTTTTTATCACATATTTAAGTTCTAGCTATCTACAAAACCAACCCACCCCCACCTGCTTCATAAAACCTTCTAGACTTTCCCCAGGTTGCAAGATCTCCTTCTTTTCTGAAGTCCTGTAGCATTTTCATTCAACAAAGTATGATTGATCATAATTTATGTATCAAGTACTATACCAAGAATTGGGGCAATAGGAAAAGAATATATCTAATCATAGGGGAGAAATAATAAAAAACAGTGATTAAAATGACTGGTTCTTGGGACTTCCCTGGTGGTTCAGTGGTTAAGACTCTGTGCTTCAAATGCAGGGGCAAGGGTTCAATCCCTGGTTGGTAAACTAAGATCCCACATGCTGTGCAGAGTGGCCAAAAGATTAAAAAAAAAAAAAAGACCGGTTCTTACTTGTCAGGCTTTATTATAAATGCTTGACACGTACTGACTCTTTGATTTCTCACCACAACATTATGAGGTAGTTACTATCTTTATTCCCATTTTAGAGATGAGTAAATAAGGGAACACACAGATTACGTTACTTGCTAAAGGACACAGAGCTAGTGGGTGGTAGACTCAGAATCAGAAGGAGTTCTGCCTGATTCTAAAGCTCTTAACTACCTGAGTCACTCAACTGCTTTGTCCCTCAATATCCTCATATCAGGAAAGAAAAAAAGCGTAATACTCTACATTTGCCCTACCTATTTTATTGAGTTGTTGTATGAGGTCAAGTAAGGTAATAGGTTTGGAAATTCTACTTCCAAAATTATATCTACTGTAGAAGTGCTAAGTGTTACTTATTCTGATGACATTTGTGAATTGTTTGACATGACTAACCCACTCATCTCTCAAAATGACACTCTGGAGCAGCTTTTAAGATCACGTCCTTTTTATGATGGGGAAACTAAGATATAGAAAGTTCCCATCTGTTCAGAAGTCTAACCCAGGGAGTCTGGCTCCAAAGGCCATGCTCTTAACCTCCAAATTCTGCTGCCTTGTTGCTAAACTTTGTACTGTGAACAGTACATGAAGCCGGGCTGGGCCAGGTGTCGGCAGTAGAGGTGGGCAGTTGCCGAATTAGGACGAGACCTCTGGGAGGATGCTACTCCTTTCCCTGGCTTGTATTCAGCCTGAGCCTGAGGCCATACAGATAAGCTCTGTCCCCTCAATTCGCCACCATGTATGTATCAACCCATACTCCCAGTAAAATGACTGGATGGCAGAGCACTGCCGCCAAGCCTATCATGCTCTTCATAATGTTCAGATCCCAAACGAAAATCACATCCTACCTTTCCCAGGGGAAATGCTCAGGGTACCTGGTTCCTGTAATTCCTAATTGCATCTGCATGAACATGTCCCAGGACCAAAACCCACTGCCTCCAGAAAGAAGTCTTTCCATTTTTACTTAGCTCTGCTTTGTAAAGAGTCCTTCTTTAAGTAGCTTAAACTGAACTATGAACTGAACATTTTTTGGACTGGCTCAAGATCTGCCCTACTTCTCAAAACAAAATTTGACTTAGTGTCTATATCCCTGGTGCAGAAAGACTTGCTCTGGCCAAAATTCTCACTGTCTTATTACCCACTGTGAGAGCGGGATTAGGGGTTTAGGTGGCGTGGGCAGGAGTTGCCTACTGATACAGCAGTGGGCCCCTCCTTCTACAGCACATTCTACTTCTGTATGGGGTTTTCAGGTGGCTCCATGGTAACGAGTCTACCTGCCAAGCAGGAGACGTGGGTTCAATCCCTAGGTTGAGAATATCCCCTGGAGATGGAAATGGCAACCCACGCTAGTATTCTTGCCTGGGAAATTCCATGGGTGAAGGAGCCTGGCGGGCTACAGTCCATGGGGCTGCAAAAGTGTCAGATATAGACTTAGCGACTAAACAACAGCGACAGCTGCTCTTGTATGGGAGAATGAAAGTCATGTTAGAAAATTTAATCATCTGAATCTAACTTTGTCGATCCATCATCTCTCCAAATCATTTGCTAACAAGATTCCCTTTCATGTGTTTTTTGTTTGTTTGTTTTCTGGTCAATGCATCCTCTCTGACCAGGGATTGAACCCTGCCCCCTGTATTGGAAGCTCAGAGTCTTAACCACCAGACTACCAGCGAAGTCCCAAGACTCCTTTTTTGTTTGTTTGTTTTTTAAATTAATGTATTTATTTTAATTGGAAGATAATTACAGTATTGTGGTGGTTTCTTTTTAAAAAGCAAATATCTGTTAACCCACTGTAGAGCTAAAAGTAAAGTAAAAGAAACCAATTTCAACTAATGGAAATCACCACTGTCCATCAGGACTGGCATTTAAAGCCTTTCTGAGTATCAAATGGCATTTTTCACTATGAAAAGTGAAATAATTTCTAAGCAACCAACTTCTTCAAAATGCATTTTGGGAAATATTGGCCAGAGGATGTTTAACTGAAATTATAATCAAGTGCTAATCTCACAGACATTTCTTTAAGTCCTTGTCTCAAAGAAAAATATGATTAATACTTCTTGCCAGTAGATTCAATGATTGTATTCTTTTTTTAGTTTGCACAGGGTCAAAAACATTCCAGAGAGCACACCATGCAAATTCTGAATCACTGAAATGTAACATCATTTGGAAGTTCGAGAAAAGACAATATTCTGTTGATGTATAATTTTTACAAGACAATACATTTAACCACTTTCAGAATCTATGAAGACTGAGAGATCTTGGAAATCATCTAGTTCAGCTTATTTCATAATTGCAAAACCTGAGGCCCAGAAAAAGAGATTCAGTTCATAATCATTCAGCTAATGAGCAAGAGAGAGCAAGAATACTAGACCTAATTCCATACCTCAGTTTGGTGCCAACCAAAATCTGAGCATGAGGAATATACTTTATTAGTCAAATATAGGTGAGCAATTAATGCTCAGCATTTCAGCAGATATAATGGGGAGAATACTTTGACTCTACCCTCTGGATCTTTGCAAAGTTGTTAACTTGAGACTTGCACAATGTATGAGAGGCTTCCACAGATTTCACAAAGTAGCTATAGAAAAGCACAAGCAAGGAAATTCCAATAGTAATGGCAAAAGTACCATTCTTGTATGAACCAGAGTTGTATCTTCTGTGAAGGTATTCATAGAGGCCACTCAAAAGATTTACAAAGCCCACTAAGTCTCTGTTTCATATGAATGTTAAAGAAAGGATCTATATAAATTTCTTTGGGGAGGAGATTGAAAGAAAATTTCCATATGGTACTAGAGTTGTTACTAGTTTAACAAGAATACTAGATTACATACTGTAAAAATTTATTGCCTCTAAAATTTTTCTGTAACATCTGAAATAAAGCTTTGTATCACATCTTATTGGATTTTCCTGGTGCCTCAGATGGTAAAGAATCTGCCTGCAATGCAGGTAGACATAGGTTTGATCTCTGGGTCAAGAAGATCCCCTGGAGAAGGGAATAGCAACCCACTCCAGTATTTTTGCCTGGAGAATTCCATGAACAGAGGAGTCTGGCGGGCTACAGTCCATAGTGTCACAAAGAACCACATTTTATTACATAGCATTTTATTACACAACTTTCCTACTTTACTTTGATACAAGCAAAAAGAATATAAAAATTTCTCTTATTTATTCAAAATATTGGGTTTGCCAACAAGTTCCTTTGGGCTTTTCCAGAGGGTGGAACTTTCTGGCCAGCCCAATATATTAAATTATTATTTCCTTGGATCATCATTGGCACTAAAAATTCTTTTCATACTGCTATTTGATAGGGAGTAAATAAAGAGAAACCAGTTTCAACAAATGGAAATCATCACTATCTGTCAAGTTGTTGGGAGTCTTTCCAAGCATCTGGTGATGTTTTCTACTAGGAAAAGTGAAGTATCTAAACCACCAACCTGTTCATAAAGGCAGTGTAGAAGGAGTTCATATCTGAATCAATTGATCAAAATAGAGGTCTCCTCAACTTAGGTATACATAAAGGAATCAGAGTGAGTTTTGGGTTTATGAGAGAGTGAAAATAATTCCAAGTAGAAATTTTTAAAGGTGAAATAATTACCTTAGATACTTAAGAACTTTAATGCACAGATCCACAAAGTTAGGGTTACTTTGGAAGTAATTCCTCTGCATGCTGATGTAACGTTTTTACTGAAAAGTACTTTTCTTCTCAAGAAATTTAAGAATTAAATGTCCTCTTCTCACACACAGTCATATGTGCCTTAACTCAAATGAACGTGGTTAGATATGAGCAGGGTAAGAGGAGACAGGAAAGAGGCTGATGAACGATGTGCTGAGGAGGGAACATTTATTCAGTGCCTCCTTGGAGTTTGGTTCCAGTAGCTCTAGAGGCCGGGACTCCGGTGTGATTAAAGGAGGGAAAAGTCTGAGACTAAGTCTGCACATGAGCATGTTTCTCTTCTCTGAATATTACCACCAACCATGCTCTTTGAAAGTCCCTTCATGTCCTTTCAGCAGATCTGAGATCAAGTCTCTTTCTTTGCTGATACAGTGGTGTCTGTGGATGGACACATGGTATTGTGTCCCTCTGGCCCTTTCTGTTCCTGAGGACCCCTTCGCCATGAGGCTGGTCCTCTACTCCTAGCTCCTTCATGGTACCAAAGAACCTGAGGAGTTAGAGTGACAGTATCCTCCTGTCCTTTTCTTCCCAGGCACTAATCTAGTACAATAAAGCCCCTGTCTGCTTACTAAACAATTTACTTGATGAAATCTTAACATAGGGGCTTCTCTGGTGGCTCAGTGGTCAAGAACTTGTCTGCTAATGCAGGAGACATGGGTTTGATCCCTGAGTTGGGAAAATCACCTGGAGAAGGAAATGGCAACCCACTCCAGAATTCTTGCCTGGAAAATCCCATGGACAGAGGAGCCTGGTGGCCTACTATCCTTGGGACTATAGTCACAAAGAGTTGGCCACAGCGACTAAGCCACCACCACCACCACCATCAAGCCTCCTGCATTTGGGAGTAACCAGCTAAGAAACAAACCCCAGTTTCCATATTTTTGCATCCCTGTTCCCGAGGACACCCCAGACTTTCCCAGGAAGTTTCTCACCACACTCAGCCAGCACCCAGCTGGGGAGCAAGAGCCGGGCTTCCTTTCTTGCTGGCACTCCTCACACCTGTATGGGGCGGGGAGGGCTTGGGCTCTCCCCCTTACATGATACTAGAGGCAGTGGGATAAATCCCACAGGGACACCACAGTCCCCCATAAGGCCAATAATGGCCATTCTCCTGCCTCTCCTCGGACCTCTTAGAGGAGACCTGCCTAGGGTGAGGAGGGGGGGCCAAAAGTAGATGGTGGTTAGTTGCAATAGGGTCTGGGGTGAGAGGTGGATGTCTAGCTTTTCTTGTGGGCTCTCTTTAGAATGTGTCTTCTTCTTTGTCTATGGCTCTGTGGTTTAATAGTCACAGGCATGTCCCACTAAGCATCAGATCACATTTACGTTTGGAACTAAGTTGATTGGCACTAAGGGGACAGAGAAGTAGGGCGTTGATTTACTCATTCATGCCTTTTATCTGAATATTTATCTAGAGTACCTGTTGTCCCTGGCAGTCTTCAGGCACTAGAGAGATGGATTTGTCAGATCCTCCAGGAGTTAGTAGTTAGATGGAAGAGTAATTACCAAATGGAATATTATGTCACATTATGGATCATATGGGATTCTCTCGGGGAGTGCGGGAGAGGCCACTAACCCAGGCTAGAGGCTGGGGAGGGTCAAAGGATGCGCAGGAATACTAGGTAGAGGGCAGTGGGGACAGGTATTGTAGCAGTGAGAGCGTGAGCTGGCACCCAGCGGTCCCACAGGATGCAGACTGGCCCAGTGTGAGTGTGAACAGCAGTGGCTGGTTCTACCTGGCAGGTAAACGGGCTGAAGCCTGGGGCCTTGAATGCTTTTTAAAGAATCTGAACTTTCTGTGGAGGGCAAAGGGAAAGCCATAAAGGATTTGAGGCCAGGAATAGCACAGTCGCATTTGTGTTTTAGAAAGTGGACTAGCAGCGCTATGGGTGCTAAATTCTGCAGGGTCCAGGCTACAGGCAGGCAAGTCAGTTGCAGTGACTCTGAAAACAAAGGAGACTGTCCTGAACTAAAGATTTCCACATTAGTGAGGCCTGAGATCTCTTCATCAAGTGACAAACTGGTCTGGAGACATACTGAGACTGGAACCTGAGGATGAAGCTGTGGCTGTGTGTGCACTCAGTCTTGTCCCACTCTTTTCAACCCCATGGACTGTAGCCCACCTGGCTCTTCTGTCGATGGAATTCTCCAGGCAAGAATACTAGAGTGGGTTGCCATTTCCTCCTTGAGGAGGTCTTCTCAACCCAGGGGTTGCACCCACATCTCTGGCATCTCCTGCATTGGCGGGCGGGTTCTTTACCACTAGCGCCACCTGGGAAGGGCTGCTGCTGCTGCTGCTAAATCACTTCAGTCGTGTCCGACTCTGTGCGACCCCATCGACGGCAGCCCACCAGGCTTCCCCGTCCCTGGGGTTCTCCAGGCAAGAACACTGGAGTGGGTTGCCATTTCCTTCTCCAATGCATGAAAGTGAAAAGTGAAAGTGAAGTCACTCAGTCGTGTCCGACTCTAGTGACCCACGGACTGCAGATTCTCCAGGCAAAAGTACTAGAGTGGGGTGCCAGTGTACAAATCACAAATCCATACAACTCGGAAATGACACTTGCATAAACTCACACATCTATTTATTTGGTATTTTCTCTACGTGGTTCTCAGAAATCTCAGAGACATCCGACTGAGATGTTTCATATCAGGTAAATGGAAACGTGATTTCAAAGCTGTGGTTTTAGGTTTATAAAAGCAACCAAGATCAGTGCTGTGAAACACACAGTGGAGGTCAGGCCTGGGAGTTTTAGCCTCACCGCTGAGCCACAAGATCAGCAATTAATCCTGTTCCACCCACTCCTCCAATCACGGGAGAAGGCTACTCTCTGAAATGATAGGCTTCTGAAGCCGACTGTATGTACATTTACCGCAATTTGCCTGGTTCTGGATCCTGTCCCTCAAGGCCACTAGGTGACACTGTGGAACATGGTCGTTGCATTCTGCTGTTTTCTCAGGCTGGAAAATGAATGGAAATGCTGAAGCTGAAGCTCCAATACTGTGGTCACCTGATGGGGAGAGCTTACTCATTGGAAAAGATCCTGATGCTGGGGGAAAGGGCAGGAGGAGAAAGGGGCGACAGAGGATGAGATGGTTAGATAGCATCACCCACTCAATGGATACGAATTTGAACAAATTCCGGGAGGTAGTGGAGGACAGAGGAGCCTGGTGGGCTGCAGTCCATGGAGTCGGAAAGAATCGGCAACAACCCCCCTCCCCCAAAGTTTAGAAAAGCCACTTGCTTGTCAACCATTCTCCCAATTCAGTTATTTCCTGCTAGGTAGGACAGCTGTGCTTAAAAACAGAAAAGTCATTAGAAATGTTTGCTATGTAAAAGATGAATTTCTGTGTCTTACTCTTAGAATATAGCAGCCATCTCCAAATTATCTGGTTTGGTAAAAATGGATGCTTGTGTAGGAAGGTTCGTTGACTGGAGCGATTCCTGCAGTAGTAATCGTCACCCCCTCTGGCACCAATAAAAGAACTGTTTTTGCTGTTTGCACTGGCTCCTGGCTTTGCTCGTGGATTTGCTGCCCTGGGGTTTGTTTTTTCCCGAGCCTTCTGATAGCAAGGTATTGGTGTTTTCTCCCACCACAGTATCAGCGCCCCATGTACTTAATAGTTTCCCCTCATTTGTCATTTTTGCAGCTTCTTGTCCTGCTCTCTTGGGTAGCTCTATATCTACCTACTTCTTTATCTATTCATTTATGCATACTCTAAAGATTTGTGGTTGCCTGGTTATTCTCATGGAAAAGACGTGTAGCTGGAAACAGACATTTCTGTGCCTTCTCCCCCAAAGGACAAACAACTGATTACATCTTTTTACAGTTTTTCTAATTGTCTCATCTTTCTGGACTTGAAGCAAATATACACTTCTCTTTTCTGTTGTTGTTTTTGCTTGGGTGTGTGTGTTTTGTTGTTGGTGTTGATTTGTTTTAGTTTGCCTCAATGACTTCAGCAGATTGAATTTCTTTTTCTCATCATTGAAACTCAAATATTACTTTTACTGTAAATGTACATCCTTGCCTAGATTTAGCATCAAATCAACTTGGTACTCCTAGGCTATTTCCCCTCCAGTTTCTCCTTTAGAAAAGATTGTATTCATTGCTTTGCCAAATTGAACAATTATTAGTTTCTGATTTAAAGATCAGTAGAACAACGAAGAAGGCAATGGCACTCCAGACCAGTACTCTTGCCTGGAAAATCCCATGGACAGAGGAGCCTGGTAGGCCGCGGTCCATGGGGTCACGAAGAGTCAGACACGACTGAGCGACTTCCCTTTCACTTTTCACTTTCATGCATTAGAGAAGGAAATGGCAACCCACTCCAGTGTTCTTGCCTGGAGAATCCCAGGGACGGGGGAGCCTGGTGGGCTGCCGTCTATGGGGTCACACAGAGTTGGACACGACTGAAATGACTTAGCAGCAGCAGCAGCAGAACAACGAAAAGTGAATCCCTATCCAGCTCCAGCTGAGCTGTGAAGAATGAATAGTGTTTTGGTCACTTGAAGATTGATGCCTGACTCCAGTAGCTCCAGAGGATGTCACATGGGCCACATGTGGGTCTGTCAGCAGTTGTCTGTGGCCCATGGAGTTGGCAAGGAACCGTCAGTGGCCAGACTCCAGAGTATCTTTCTTCAAGTCAGTAACAATTACAGCAGCCTCTGTCAGAGCTGACCCCACCCCCACCCCCCACCGAGGAAATCTGTAGGAAGATTGGTTCACTTCCCATTAGCTCTTTGGGGTTTCTCTTTTCCCTCAGGGCTCTAGCCCGCAAGACAGCTCTATGCTTTGAACACCGACTTTTCTGTTTTGCTTAAAAGATGTGAAAACTTCGTGACAAAATGTTCAAAACGGATCTCTGGAGATAGTCAAAATGTAAGCAAGTTTTAGAAAGTTCTTCTAGTAGTGGTTTGGAAGATGGCTTTTGGAACAGCACATCTCTGAAAGCTCTGAAAGGACTCAGCATAAAAGTGTTGCATCATTAGATCATTCCTATTTTTTATCTTTTTATCTTTTTTTTTTTTTAGCAAAGCTGCACAAGGATATGAGATTCCACACGGTTTGTAATGAAAATAGCTTCTATTGCATTATTCTTTTTTTAAAAAGTGATGTATTTTATTGAAATATCATTGATTTATGATGTTTCAGGTGTACAGAAAGTGATCATTTATATATATATATACATCCTATATATATGTGTGTGTGTGTGTGTGTTCTTTTTCATGTTCTTTTCCATTATAGTTTATTGCATGACATTGAATATAGTTCCCTCAGCTATATAGGAAGTCTTTGTTGTTTATCTATTTTATATATAGTGTGTGTCTGCTAATCCCAAACTCCTAATTTACCCCTCGCACCCCTTCCCTTTGGTAACCACAAATTTGTTCTCTGTGTCTGTGAGTCTATTTCTGTTTTGTAAATCCGTTCACTTTTATTTAAAAATGCTCGTGTCATTCTTGATGCTTTTCTCTCTCCCACACGCCACAACCAAATGATTAGGAGACACTATCGATACTACCTTCAATATAGATTTAGAGACTCACTACTTCTCAGTCCTTCCATGACCACTCTAGTACCATTGTGGTCTAAGCCACCCATCATTTCTCCTCAGTTACTGCACTAGCTCCTCACGGGTCTCTATGCTCCTTCCCTTACTACTAGCACCCTTGCCCCCGACCCTTACCACCCATAGCCTGATCTCAACCCAGCTGTCAGAGTGATGCTTTAAAATTAGAAATCAGAGTCTGTCGGTCCCTACTTGAAATCTTGCAGTAGCTCCTGTCTCACTTGGAATGAAAACCGGAATTCTTACAGTGGCTCACAAGCTCCACACGATCAGACCATTTCTGACTTCATCTCTTACCTCTTTCCCCTTCCTCCCTGCCTTCCAGCCGTACACTCTCCCTGTTGTTCTTCAAACACTCCAGGAATAACCCACCCCAGGGTCTTTTCTCCAGCCGACCCCTCCTGGCAGGCTCCTCCTTCAGAAAGCTACATCAACTCCTTCACCTTTCTGTCTTTGCTCAAATGTCTCCCCCTCAGCCTGCCTGACCACATTATTTAAACTGATGCCACGTCCTCTTCATACTTGACTTCTTTGGTTTTATTTTTCCGTTAGCACGTCTTCCCTTTCCTGTATCACCTTCTAAAATACTACAACATATTTTATGTCTTTATTGTCTGTCTTCTTCTGCTTTCTAGGTATAATTGTTTTGTTCACTGATGTATAACAGTTGAGTAATTGGTCAACAGAGATATGGGGCTTCCCTGGTAGCTCAGTTGGTAAAGATCCACCTGCAGTGCAGGAGACCTGGATTTGACCCCTGGGTCGGGAAGGTCCCCTGAAGAAGAGAGGGCTGCGCACTCCAGTATTCTTTCCTGGAGAATCCCATGGACAGATTAGCCTTGTGGGCTACAGTCTGCAGCATGGTAACAGAGATATGCTGCAGAATTAGTGAATTCATAGGATATATTCTCTCTGAAGGAGTCAAGATTTAATGAATATCTGCAGTGTAGCCAAAGATTTATGCACACTTAATCTTATCTACACCACATGAATATTTGGCAAACACTCAAGGCAAATTTTCTAAAGCTTCTTAATTGTGGAAGGTGGAATTTGAATATTGGTAACCGAACCCTCACATTTTCCCCACTGTATCATGTTCACTCCACCTCTTAAACCATTCAAGCCCAGGTCTCTCCTCTTAATCACCACTGTATCTGTAAGTGCCCAATCCAAGATAGTAGCCACTAGACATGTGTGGTAATTGAACTCTTCGAATGTGTCTAGTCCAAATCAAGATGTGCTATATGTGTAAAATGCACAAGATTTCAGACAGTATGAAAAAGAATTAAAATATCCTGATGAGAATTTTATTTATTGTATATTAAAATGATACAGAGATAGTGAGTTAAAGTATGTTGTCAAAATTAATTTTACCTCTTTTTAATGTGACCTCTAGAAAATTTTAAACTATATTTCAATATAAACATAGTTTATATTACTTAGATTTGATAGTGCTAATCAAGAAGGTCATTGGTCCCTGGTTCTGTAATCACAAGAATTCATATTTTCATCTTTCTTTGGTTAAAGGCAACAAAGTCTCCATAAGAAAGAAAGATGAGATTTATATATATCTCAAATTAAGTCAAGCCTAAATCTAAACGGGACAGGCTGGAAGATTTGAAAGGTTTTAAAAGGTCGGCCTACCCCAAAACATCTCCCCAGACAATCTTCATGGATTTCCTATCATTAGCCTCATTCTTCTGGAATAAAATTTCCAAGAGCTGTCATGAAAATGTCATTATGGCCAAAGAGCATAGATATGTTTGTTAAATTGCCTCCAAAAGGGCTTTTAAGTGTATGGCTTGATCTGGGAAGAAATGAAAATATTGTAGCCTCAGGCACTGCCAGGGAATATAAAACAGACACCTGGAAAATTTCAATAATATAGTAAACAAAATAGACCGCTTGTTGGTGTCATTTTAGAGGAAGAGGCAGCCATGACATGGAACTGTGTTTATGGTCATCTCTATGTTGAGAATTAGTGACTATTACCTCTGAGTCACTTACATAATCTGAAAGTCCCAATTGCTTGGTGCTGTATAGATAGAGCTATAGGTGATATATGCCCCCTATACTTCGATTCCTAAATTTGTTTAAATTGGATGTTTTAAAGGTTGTTCAAATATTTTGATTTTTATCAGGAAGATTTGGAATGGCAAATTTGTATATCATTAACGTGTGCTTTTCATGTGACTCCAATCTATTGTCATTCTCTAAATGAGCATCAAATATATGCAAATGGGAGGCAGAGGGGGGAAATGCAGAAATATAAAGCAGTACTTTGTATGTGAAATCTGGTTTATAGTTGTAATTGAATTGTAATTTTGCTATTGGGAAGTCAGAGAACAAAGACAGTTCTTTATTGATTAATTAAAAAAAGACAAAATACCCAAGCTGTTTATCATTTAATAAGAGAATCTAAAAGTTTCTTAAGGAGCTGAGTTAAAGAATCACAAAGTAAAATCCAGTCAATATTCAAGCCTCCAGAAACACTGTGAGGCATATGGTATGATTCCATGTGTATGTAATATTTAGAAGAGATAAATTCATAGAGACAGAAGATACTTGGAGGTTACTGGGGGCTGGAAGAGAGGGAAATGGGAAAAAAACTGCTTAATGGGTACAGAGTTTTACATTGAATGGTAGAAAAGTTTTAGAACTAGATAAAGGTGGCTGTACAACATTATGAATTTTCTAAATGCCACTCAGTTAATCATTCTAAAAAGATTAATTTAATGTGAATTCACATAATTTTATGTGAATTAAAATCATATGAAAACTTCAGTTGATAAAATTACAATATAATTAATTTCCAATGAAACAAACAAAAAAATACTACAGGAAATTTTGAGCACAAATATGTTTCCAAAAAAAAAAATCAAAGGAATTTTTATATATTTGAGTAAGGTCTTAATTTTCTGGAACCTAGAGGCTAAATTCAAAAGTCTCCCTGAAAGAATCACATTTAACAAATTGTTGATGCTGCAATCTTGTGAGAAAGAACATGTAGAAGTTTTGTGTGTGTGTGTGTGTGTGTGTGTGTGTGTGTGTGTGTGTAGAATAGAGCATATCTAATTTATAGGGATTTTAAATGACAAGCCTTTTCCAAATTCCAGAAGGCTTTTAAAATTTGCATTCTTATAAATAAACCAGTCCCTCTTAGATGCAACCTTAAGACAAAAAAAGAAGAAGAAGAAACATTGTGAGGGGAGAACAGACATGCTGTGGGAGATTCTCATGCGGATCCCTATGGAGAAATTTCCTTTCAGGACACACGGGGCATGGCTACTGAATGGCACAGCCCTGAGGAACCACGTCTTTGGAGGACTGGCCAAGCTGTTTCCTGGCATTCCTGATGGGCGAGAGCAACTGCTGACTTTGTGGTCATCTCTATGTTGCTCTGAATTTTCTTGAACAGTTCTGGTTTCATATAATTATTTTCCTCAATGTGATTCAATGAATAAAATTAAATGTTACTTAAATTAAGTCTTTTCTCTAAAGAAATGAAATAAAATGTTATTTAAAACACATGTGAAACTCATCCTAAAAGTCAGTCATTAAAAAAGTGTTTAATATGTGTGATATGTATATAAATACTTAATGTGTGTTATATGTATATAAATAACATTTATTACTGAAGTGATCTTTGGTTATCTGTTACTTTGCAACTTACATTCAGATATCAGGAAGAAATTTTTTTAAATGAAACTTTTATTTTAGATCAGCTTTAGATTTTCAGAATGACTGCCAAAATAATACAGAGAGTTTCCATGTATATTACACCCAGTTTCCCTTGTTATTAACATCTTATGTTAGTGTGCTACCTTTGTTAAGACTAATGAACCAATATTAAAATACTCTTATTAACTAAAGCCCATAGTTTATTCAAATCTACTCTGTTTCTCCCTAATGTTGTTTTCTGTTGAAGGATCCTATCCATGATTTCATGCTACATTTATTTATCATGTGGACTTTTTTCCTTTTATTTTTGTAAAAAAGTTTCTTTTTGGCTGCACCACTTGGCACGTGGGATCCTAGTTCCCTGACCAGGGATCGAACCCACACCCTTTGCTTTAGAGACTTGGAGTCTTAACCACTGGACTGCCAGGGAAGTCCCTTTCATGAGATCATGCTTATGACATTTTCTCATATCTTCTTGTTCAGGCTGACCTTGACAGTTTTGAGAATTAACCAATGTCATATTTTGTCTACATATTTTGGGGGATTTTTCTGATAGTCTTCTCATGACTAAAAATGTGTTTGTGGGAGGAAAACCAGAGAAGTAAAGTGCCTTTCTCATCACATCGTAAGCATGGTACATACCATCAGTATAACCTGTTCTGGATGTTGGCCTTGATCACTGGATTGAGGTAGTATAGTATCTGTCAGGATTCTCTACTAACCATAATTAATTATTATTTTTCCCCTTCCATACTGTACTCTTTGGAAGAAAGTCACTGTGTGAAGCCCACACTTAAGGGTAGTGAGTTATGTTTGATTCCCTTGAAAGTAAGAGTGTGCACATAGTTAGAATTTTTCTGTTTAGGAGATTTGTCTATCCTCCTTACTCATTTACTTAATCAGTTTTATTATTGTGGAGTCATGTATATTTATTTTGCACTACTATATCTTTTTGTTGCTCAATTGTTCCCTCTTCAGTTATTGGAAAACTCTTTCAGTTGGCTGCTAGGTCCTTTTTATATACTTCTATCATTGCATTTTTTAAAAATGTTGAAACTTTCTTAATTTTTGGCACTAACTACAAAATGCTCTGGGCTCATCCAGCAAATTTCTGGCCCAGTTCCAGAATCAATCCTGCCTACAAGGAGATCTGGTTTCTTTTATTGGATAATTTTATTAGAAACCAAGATCAGGGTGGTAGGTGTGCTAGTTGCCACTGGTGTGTTTGCCATTACTTCTGGGCCCTCTCAGCTGACAGGGCAAGGAGATACATGTGTATATACCAACTTGTGTATATACACACATGTTTATTATTAATCTATATGTAATCAGATATACCTGTAATAAGTTACACATGAGTTCATACTGACATCTCCATTTATAGTCCACTCCCACAGTCCTCCTATTCACCTGTCACTTCCCACTCCACAGGTGAGAACCCTGACCCTCACTGTTTCGCATCCATTTACTTAATTGTTCTGTTTCAGTATGGTGGTTTTAGAACTGCTAACCCATACCCCACGGGAAAGACATTATCAGCTAGAGTACAGCACTTATGTATAATTTCTTTTGCCTTGAGTCTTAACAGCCATTCATTTCCAAAGTTATTTAATTGGAATCTTATTCCTTCACTTTCTTCAGTGAAGTTGTTTCATACATTCATAATGCATATTTAGATTCTTCTGTCACATTCGGCATTTCATCCTGGGATCCCAGATCTCCTAAATGACTTTTTAAAAATATACATACATTAAGGTTTTCTCTTTGGTCTCTAAAGTTCTCTGGGTTTTAACAAATGCTTAATGTCTTATCAGTTCAGTTTAGTCCCTTGGTTGTGTCCGACTCTTTGTGACCCCATGAACTGCAGCACGCCAGGCCTCCCTGTCCATCACCAACTCCTGGAGTTTATCCAAACTCATGTCCACTGAGTCAGTGATGCCATCCAACCATCTCTTCCTCTGTCGACCCCTTCTCCTCTTGCCTTCAATCTTTCCCAACATCAGGGTCTTTTCAAATGAGTCAGCTCGTCGAATCAGGTGGCCAAAATATTGGAGTTTCAGCTTCAACATCAGTACTTTCAGTGAACACCCAGGACTGATCTCCTTTAGGATGGACTGGTTGGATCTCCTTGCAGTCCAAGGGACTCTCAAGAGTCTTCTCCAACACCAACGTTCAGAAAGATCAATTCTTCTGCACTCATCTTTATAGTCCAACTCTCACATCCATACATGACTACCAGAAAAACAATAGCTTTGACCAGATGGACCTTTGTTGACAAAGTAATGTCTCTGCTTTTTAATATGCTGTCTAGGTTGGTCATAACTTTCCTTCCAAGGAGTGTATTTTAGTTTCATGGCTGCAACCATCATCTGCAGTGATTTTGGAGCCCAGAAAAATAAAGTCAGCCACTGTTTCCACTATTTCCGCATCTATTTGCCATGAAGTGATGGGACTGGATGCCATGATCTTAGTTTTCTGAATATTGATATTTAAGTCAACTTTTTCACTCTGCTCTTTCACTTTCATCAAGAGGCTCTTTAGTTCTTCTTCACTTTCTGCCATAAGGGTGGTGTCATCCGCATATCTGAGGTTATTGAACATAAGGTCTTATGTTCACCATTAAAGTATCATATAGGATAGTTTCACTACCTCCCTACTCCCAGATTTCCTGTGCTTTACCTAATCACCCTTCCACCCCTTCTCTAGTGCCTGGCAACCACTGACCTGATTACCACATCTATAGATTTGCCTTTTCCACAGTGTCATCTAATTGGAATCATATAATATGTAGCTTTTTTAGATTGGGTGGTTTAACTTTTTAAATGTAGCATATATAAATATATATGGATATATTAGATATATATGTAATATATATAATTTAAATGTATATAAATGTTACCCACGCCCAATGTAAGAGAAATCCAAGTAAAATGGTAGGTGTAGTGAGAGGGCATCAGAGGGCAGACACACTGAAACCATAATCACAGAAAACTAGCCAATCTTATCACACGGGCCACAGCCTTGTCTAACTTAGAGAAACTAAGCCATGCGGGTGGGGCCACCCAAGACGGACGGGTCATGATGGAGAGGTCTGACAGAATCTGGTCCACCGGAGAAGGGAATGGCAAACCACTTCAGTATTCTTGCCTTGAGAACCCCATGAACAGTATGAAAAGGCAAAATGATAGGATACTGAAAGGGGAACTCCCAGAGTTTGTAGGTGCCCAATAAGCTACTGGAGATCAGTGGAGAAATAACTCCAGAAAGAATGAAGGGAAGGAGCCAAAGCAAAACCAACACCCAGTTGTGGATGCAACTGGTGATAGAAGCGAGGTCTGATACTATGAAGAGCAATATTGCATAGGAACCTGGAATGTCAGGTCCATGAATCAAGGCAAATTGGAAGTGGTCAAACAGGAGATGGCAACAGTGAACATTGACATTCTAGGAATCAGTGAACTAAAATGGACTGGAAAGGGTGAATTTAACTCAAATGACCATTATATCCACTACTGTGGGCAGGAATCCCTTAGAAGAAATGGAGTAGCCATCCTGGTCAACAAAAGAGTCCAAAATGCAGTACTTGGATGCAATCTCAAAACGACAGGATGATCTCTGTTCGTTTCCAAGGAGAACTATTCAATATCATGGTAATCCAAGCCTATGCCCTGACCAGAAATGCTGAAGAAGCTGAGGTTGAACGGTTGTATGAAGACCTACAGGACCTTTTAGAACTAATACCCAAAAAGATGTCCTTTGCATTATAGGGAACGAGAATGCAAAAGTAGGAAGTCAAGAAACACCTGGAGTAACAGGCAAATTTGGCCTTGGAGTACGGAAAAATGCACTGGTCATAGCAAACACCCTCTTCCAACAATACAAGAGAATACTCTACACATGGACATCACNAGGCTATGGTTTTTCCAGTGGTCATGTATGGATGTGAGAGTTAGACTGTGAAGAAAGCTGAGTGCTGGAAAATTGATGCTTTTGAACTGTGGTGTTGGAGAAGACTCTTGAGAGTCCCTTGGACTGCAAGGAGATCCAACCAGTCCATCCTAAAGGACATCAGTCCTGGCTGTTCATTGGAAGGACTGATGCTGAAACTGAAACTCCAACATTTTGGCTACCTCATGCAGAGAGTTGACTCATTGGAAAAGACTGTGATGCTGGGAGGGAATGGGGGCAGGAGAAGGGGATGACAGAGGATGAGATGGCTCGATGGCATCACTGACTCGATGGACGAAAGTCTGAGTGAACTCCGAGAGTTGATGATGGACAGGGAGGTCTGGCATGCTGTGATTCATGAGGTCGCAAAAGGTCGGATACGACTGAGCTACTGAACTGAACTGATATAAATGTTACATATTAAATGTATATATAAATATATATGCATATATGTGCATACATATAAATCTGTAACACCTACAGATTTCCCCTTTAGCACTGCTTGTGCTGCATACTATAACTTGTTGGTGTCTTTGGTTATTTTTTATTTATCTCTCAAGTTATTTTCTAATTTCCTTTGTGACTCCATCTTTAATTCATTGGTTTGTTGTGGTTTAGTCGCTAAGTCATGTCCAACTGTTTCATGACCCCACGGATTGTAGCCTGCCAGACTCCTCTGTCCATGTGATTTCCCAGGCTAGAGTACTGGAGTGGGTTGCCATTTCCTCCTCCAAGGGATTTTTCCCACCCAGGGATCCAACCAGTCTCCTGTAGTAGCAGGTAGATTCTCTACCACTGAGCCACCAGGGGAGCCCAAATCATTGGCTAAGAATTTGTTAATTTCACACACTTGTGAATGTTCCAGTTTCTTTCAATTCACTTGAAAGGTTACTGTACTGGTTTTGATTAGTGCTCTGTATATGTGTGTTGGGCTTCCCTTGTGGTTCAGCTGGTAAAGAATTTGCCTGCAATGTGAGAGACCTGGGTTTGATCCCTGGGTTGGGAAGATCCCCTGGAGAAGGGAAAGGCTACTCACTCTAGTATTCTGGCTAATACTAATTCTAGTATTCTGGAAAATTCCTTGCACTGTGTGACCAAGAGGTCGCAAAGAGCCTGACACCACTGAGTGACTCACTGATACATGTGTTAGTTCTAGTTGCTTTATTGTGTTGTCCAAGCCCTCTGTTTCTTTCCTCATCTTCTATCTGGTTGTCCCATCCATTACTGAGATTGGATAATAGCCTCCAAGTATTAACAACAGGACCATCCATTTCTCCCTTCAGTTCAGTTGTATTTCTCTCAAGGAAGCTCTGATGGTCATGAATTCCTTCAGTGCTTTGCATGGCTGAGAAAGTCTTCATTTCTCTTTCACTTCTGAAGAACAGTTCACTGGATACAGGTCTCCTGGGATGAACCCAGGCCACCTCGCAGGTGCCAGAGGAATAACCGGCCCCCAAGGGAGTGCAATTAATGGCACGTTTGGGTTGCTGCATCCTGCGGAGGGTTGGCTTGGGCCCTGGGGTTTCCCGCTAAAGGGTAGAAGGCTCCAGATTTGCCATGCAGGCTCAGTGGGCGGCTCCTGCTGGTCCCAGACCATCCTGCCTGGGTGGCTTGGGCTTTGGTCCAGAGGCGTTGCCTGACACCTGGCCCACCCCTGAGGTGAAGGCTGTGGGGAGGGGTAGACATCGCCCTATTGAATAGATTTGGAGTCTTACTTGATGGATGGCGTGGGCCGGAACCCTTGCAAATAGAAAGTCGTGGCCTAGGCCCCTCCAGCACCCAGAACACCCCAGTGTTTCTTGTCGCAGGGCTTCCCAGCAGGCCCTTGTGGAAGCCTGAGATCCTGTGAGGTGAGGCCTCTTCTAGGGAGAGAGGTGGTGGAGGCAGCCCCTTGGGCTTGAGGGCTGCGCCCTGTTGGGAGAGTCTAGTCCACCCTCTCTCCGCGGCACCCTAGGGCCTCAGTCACGGCCCTCCGTCGCAACCTAGGCCACTCAGCCCCTACGGCCCCAGCCCAGCCCTGTTGGCAGTCCAGGAAACCCCACTCTTCCTGCCCAGGCCTAGCTCCATCTGAGGGCTTGCAGGCCACCCTGGGGTGAAAGGAGAAAACAGATGTTGCTGGTTTCCAGGAGCAGTTGGCTGTCTGTCCTCTGCAGGTCAGGCAGACCTGCCAAACTTTTACACCTCATGGGCTCTTTCAGGATTTTCTCTTGGTCTTTGGTTTTCTGCAGTTTGAATATATATATCTAGGTATGGACTTTTCAGTTAGGGTCTTGTCTTAGGTGGGGGTGGGCCTGTGGGTTTGTTTGTTTGTTTAGTGGTTAGTCTGAGCTTCCTGGGTCTGTGGTTCAGTGGATCCCATTAATTTTCTAAAGGTCTCAGCTTTTATTTCTTTAATTTCTTTTTGACTCTTTTTTTCTCTTTATTATGTATCTGTTATTCCCATTATGAATAGTTGCAACTTGTGTCAATTGTTCTGTTCATTATTATTTTTATTAATGTTTTACTTTATTTTTGATTTTCAGTTTGGGAAATACAGACCTATCTTTAAGCTCATTGACTGGCTGTGAGGAGTCTATGGTTGAGCTCATCCGAGGTAATCTTCATTTCTATTATCGTATTTTCGGTTCTAGGATTTTCTTTTGGCTCGTTCTTAAGAATTTCTGTGTAAGAAACATCTTGAACTTAACATATTAGTTAGACTTATTTTTAATGACTGAACAATTGTAATATCTGTGTCATTTCAGGATTTGGTTCTGATATTTACTTTGGCTCTTCAGGCTTTTTTTTTTTTTCCTTTGCCTTTTGGAGTGACTTGTAGTTTTAAATTGAAATCAGGGTTCGATGGATGCATTGGTTAATAGGAACTGAGGTCAGTAGGCCTTGAGTGTGAAGGTTTTCTGCTCGTCTTTCTGGGAGCTGAGCTGTTTTGTTGTTTGCTGTAGGTGCCAGGTCCTTCCAGTTCTTTTAGCGTCCTTGACGCTGTCTCCCTTATTGATTTTTGGATTCTCCATGTCCTACAGCCCTTTCAGCTATAACTCACTCATATTATACTGGGGCCCTGTTCATGTGGTGGTCTATCTGGGAGAAGGGATGTTCTTGAATCTTCCTATTAAGTCTGTGTCATTGGGCCTTTGTCTGTAGCCCATGATCACAGGTGTTTTATACTTTCCCTTGCCATGCTCCTTAGGTAACACAAGAAGGTTGAATGGGGGCAGGAATCAGAGAAATGACCACCCCACCCCCCACCGGCTCTAGAACAAGTTTCTGGTAGAGTCTTTACCCTTGGAGAGAAGAATGTTGCAGAAAATGTCTGGACCAGTTTCATGAGCATTACTTCTCATCTCCCATGCCAGGGCTGGGAGGTTGTCTTTATCAAAGAAGCTGGTGGAGTCATGGAGATAAAGCCAATAAAATGTGTGCTGCCCTCCCAGTTCCCCATCATAGTCCCAAGGAAATTCTCATTCTCAAGCTGGTGCACACTCAGCCTCTAGCAATTCACCCAAATTTCCGTTTACATGTTGTGGGAACTCCAGGAGCTTTTGCTCCAGGTAAGCCATTCTTGGCAGTGACCATCTGGATTTCTCTGACTCTGCAGATTTCAGAGTGTCAGTTTGCCCTGTGGCCTCCCTGTGTGGGTCCAAGAAAAGTCTTTGGTTTTTAGTTTGTCCAGGCTAAACAATTCTGCTTGCCAAAGCTGAAATTGCAAGATTTAAGACCTATGATTTTTCAGTGATTGTTGATGAAGGAAAGTCAGTTTTAGAGTTTTAGAATTTGAAAAGAAATGTTTTTTGTTTTTGTTTTAATTTTTGGCCACATTGCATAGCATGTGGGATCTTAGTTCTCTGACCAAGGATTGAACCTGGGCCCCCTGCATTGGGAGCACAGAGTCTTAGCCACTGGACCACTGAGAAAGTCTGCATGAGGTGGTTTTTTTAATGAGGGGAAGTAGAAGCATTTTCTGAGTCATGATTCAGAATCTGCATTATTGCTTCCAGAAAACTTGAGTGAAACAATTTGATGCCTATGGTAGTTAAGACCTGGGACAAGGATATGGCGGGGGGCGGGGGGCAAGGGGGAGAATGCTGCTAAATACCTGTACCTGTGATATTGTAAAGACCGAGCATTTAGGTGATGGGCTGAATACATTAGTTTTGTTTTGTATTTGGTTGTCATGAGAACCCAGTATATATCAGAAATATGCTGACCATTGAGGATTAGCCATATTAACCCACATGGAGCTCATATATTAATGGAGGGTCCCAGAAGTTAGTTATTGTCTACTCAGCAATCATTTCCTCCTCCTCTCTAACAGAACCATAATTAGTTCAGGGAGCAGGATTTCTGAGAAGGGCAGACCCCCTGTCAGTCTGAGGGGCTGTATTATAATCAGCCAACAAAGGTCCATCTAGGGAAGGCTATGGTTTTTCTAGTAGTCACGTATGGATGTGAGAATTGGATTATAAAGAAAGCTGAGTGCAGAAGAATTGATGCTTTTGAACTGTGGTGTTGGAGAAGACTCTTGAGAGTCCCTTGGACTGCAAGGAGATCCAACCAGTCCATCCTAAGGGAGATCAGTCCTGAATATTCATTGGAAGGACTGATGTTGAAGCTGAAACTCCAATACTTTGCCTACCTGATGCGAAGAGGTGACTCATTTGAAGAGACCCTGATGTTGGGAAAGACTGAAGGCAGGAAGAGAAGGGGACGACAGAGGATGAGATGGTTGGATGGCATCACTGACTCAATGGACATGAGTTTGAGTAGGCTCCTGGAGTTGGTGATGGACAGGGCGTGGTGCAGTCCGTGGGGTTGCAAAGAGTCGGACACAATTGAGTGACTGAACTGAACTGAACTAAAGACAGTCATGGTACTCTCATTAGTCTTTTCTAAAAACTTAGTACCTCAGCCTCCTCTTCAGCTGAGCAATGTGAGGGAACGTTTTCCCAGGAGCTTCCAAGGAGTGGGTGGGATCTTCTTCTAAAGAAGAAGAGAGGACCTTAGAAAGTAGAAACCTTTGTATTCCTTCCTTCCTTCCTTTGTGGGGATTTTGGTCTAAGGCTATGATGTCTGTAGCTGCAGAAATCATTTTGTGACTCTAAGAAGGTAAGCAAAGGACACAGAGTCAGAGTATGTAGGTAGGAAGGGAGAAGGCTGGAAGGAGCTCTAGACCACGAGGGAATGCTGGATCCCTCTGCCTCCCATTAGGTCCTGTGGTTTATGTTGGCGCTTCTGGTAATGAGTGGTGAATGATGTTAGTACCTGTAGGCTCCCCTGTGTTCACTGAGACAAATCCATGGATCTTGTGCTTTGATGTGGCAGCACTGTCAACTTGGAGAATCCAAACACTCCTGGTTTGTGTGTTTACTTTATCACAAGCTGGCACTGGTCTGCAGACCATGTTTTTAATTACACCCATTAGTTAGCCTTTGGGCTTCCCTCATAGCTCAGTTGGTAAAGAATCTGCCTGCAATGCAGGAGACCTGGATTCGATCCCTGGGTTGGGAAGATCCCCTGGAGAAGGAAATGGCAACCCACTCCAGTAGTCTTGCCTAGAGAATCCCATGGACAGAAGATCCTGGCAGGCTCTAGTGAATGGGGTTGCAAGAGTCCAAGAGTCAGACACGACCTAGCAGCTAAACCAATTAGCCGTTGCTTAAGGATGATACGGGGATTCTAAAGACATGTTTATGTTTTATATCTAATTCTTTTAGCACACTCCCCCTCCATCACATGATTCTGAAAAGAGCCCAGCCCAGTGGCAGTGGATATATATATATGTGCTACGTCACTCAGTTGCCTCTGACTCTTTGCAACCCCATGGACTGTAGCCACCAGGCTCCTCTGTCCGTGGGATTCTCCAGGCAAGAATATTGGAGTGAGTTGCCATGCCCTCCTCCAGGGGATCTTCCTGACCCAGGAATTGAAACCCTATCTCTTATGTTTCCTGCATTGGCAGGAGGGCTCTTTACCAGGAACACCACCTGGGCAGTGAGTGGGTCTTCCAATCTGAATCACGTTTATCTCCAAAACTAAAGCCAGTCTGACTGGGCTTGGCTGCCTTTCTCAGCAGGATCCTCAGTTACTCTGATAAGCCTGCTGCTGCTGCTAAGTCGCTTTAGTCGTGTCCGACTCTGTGCTACCCCATAGACGGCAGCCCACCAGACTCCCCCGACCCTGGGATTCTCCAGGCAAGAACATTGGAGTGGGTTGCCATTTCCTTCTCCAATGCATGAAAGTGAAAAGTGAAAGTGAAGTCGCTCGATCGTGTCCGACTCTTAGCGACCCCATGGACTGCAGCCTACCAGGCTCCTTCATCCATGGTATTTTCCAGGCAAGAGTACTGGAGTGGGTGCCATTGCCTTCTCTGCTGATAAGCCTAGACATGTCCAAATCTCAGGAGTGGACATGACCTGGCCTCACAGTGGTTTTACGCATACACACACACACACTCCTCTTCAGACAACTCTTCATCTTTTTCTTTCTCTGACACTGCCTGTGCGCTCATTTGAAATAGATTTCATGTAAACCATGTATCTGAGGGGGGAGATTATGGAGAGGGGAATTCATCCTGTAAGTTGAATTCTTCTAGCAACAGACCTGGTTAGGGGCTCCCTAGCAATAGTACTCAGTACACATCCTTGGCAATTGAGAAGTCTTACTGGATTCTGGAAAGCTAGTTATCTGGAAAAACTGCATCACTTCCATGAGAATGAAGAAATACAAAGGGTGGAGCAGGGAAAATTGTTAACACTGCAAGTGTGCCTCTGGTTCACCATGTCAGAGAAACAGTTCACTATAACATGTGACAGCTCTCGGAAGGAAAATCACAGAAAGAATCCCATGGGGAGAGTTGCTTGTACTCTCTGTGTGAAGTGGAATGATGTTGGTTTGAACTCGGACAGAGGGAGATCATTCCACACAGAAAGGCCTTGCATTTCTTAGCGCTGGCTGTTAACATAAGACTTTAACATGTCCTTCCTTTTCTCAATTAGTTTTTTTTTTTTTTTTTTTTTTTAACGTATTTATTTTTGGCTGTGCTGGGTCTTTGGTGCTGCTCGGGCTTTTCTTTAGTGGGGGCTACTCTCTAGTTGTGGTTCACGGGCTTCTCACTGCGGTGGCTTCTCTTTTGTGGAGCATGGGCTCTAGGGAGCTCAGTCTCAGTAGTTGTGGCTCTCAGGCTCTTGAAGGCTGGTTCAATGGTTATGGTTCGCGGGCTTATTTGCTCCGAGGCATGTGGAATCTACCTGGAGCAGGGCTCAAGCCTATGTCTCCTCCATCAGCAGGCGGATTCTTTACCACTGAGTCACCAGGGAGGCCCTCAATTAGTATTTCTTAACTGCCATACTGGGGTGAATAGTGTCCCCACCTCCCAAATTCATGTCCACCCAGAATCTGTGAATGCGACCTTAAGTGGAAATCGTCTTTGCAGATGCAGTCAAGATGAGGTGTCCTTCTAGGAAGAGGGATATTGGGATACACTGGGGGGAAATCCTGGTGAAGACAGAGACAAAGACTTGGAGAACTGCATCTACAGGCCAGGATTGCTGGCAGCCACCAGAAACTATGAGAGACAAGGAAGGAGCTTTCCCTAGAGCCTCCAGAGAGAGCATGGCCTGCTCATACCTTGGCTCTGGACTTCTCACCTCCAGAACCGTGAGGGAGACAAGTTTCTGTTTTTATAGAATACCCTGTGTATGACACTTGGTTATGGCAGCCCTCAGACACCGATACATGACTTGATCGGTACATGTTGCTGTTGTTTAGTTGCTCAGTTGTGTCCGACTCTTTGCGATCCCATGGACTATAGCCCATCAGGCTCCTCTGTCCTTGGGATTCTCCAGGCAAGAATGCTGGAGAGGGTAGCCATTCCCTTCTCCAGGGGATCTTCCTGACACAGGACTTGAACCCAGGTCTCCTGCATTGGCAGGCAGATTCTTTACCATTGAGCCACCAGGAAAGCCCAGTAGGTACACAGTACAGAGCTAGAAGCATAATACATTTGTGGGACTTTAGGTCATGTCTCCAGAACACCAACATACACAGATGAAAGGGAAATGAAATCATCCAGTGTTTTGTTTAAAAATCGGCAAAAAATAGGGACTACCGCAATAACAGGAAAGGACAGTCTTGCCAGGTATCTGATGTTTTCACATCTTCTTGAGATCCTGATGAAATGGTTCAGGGTGTGCACTGAATCTCTCATGACATCTAACCCTATCCCCCTGGCCCCAGAGCTTCTTGTTTTCCTATAACCTAAAAGAGTGTTTCTGAAACTTCTTTGGTTGATGAAAATTACCTGGGCTGTCAGTGAATTCCAGTTTCCAGGAAACTTGGATATTTAACTAGCACTCAGTAAGTATCAATAGCAATTTTAATCAATGGATTTAAGTCTCCCAGACCTATGTAACCAGAGGTTATCCAGAGAACATGAAACATGTTTTGATGCATTTGACTTAATTATTGAGCTCCTCTTGTGTCCAGGAAACATCTACTGAGCATGTCCCTGCTGTCAGGCCCACCTAGATTGGGAAGCACAGGGAGATGGGATGGAGAAAACCACACTTAAGTCTTGATTATGCCCCTTGCTGCTTGCAAGGTGATTGTTTGCTTAGGCGTTATTTAATCCCATTGGATGTCTGCTTCTTTTGTCTGTGAAATTGTGGTAATGTGGGACATTATATAAGCACAAAGTATTGTAATGAGAAAATTGGATGTGTGCACAGATATTTGCAAGAGCAAGCCTTCCAGCACTAAAGGGAGAACTAGAAATATCAGAGATGTAAAACTAGGGAGACAGAATATTCTCCATGAATGAAGAATAAACTTTTGAGTAAGCTGCTCCCTGAATGCCCTTTGTTCTGAAATAGGAAAGGCCCAAGGATGATTTCTTTATAAGGAGCAATGCTTGTCAGGGAGACAAATGAAAGGCAAGTCCTCTGACTCGACTGTAAAAATAACTGAACATTCCTTAGGAGAAAATCGACTTCTCTCATTACTAAAAAAGAAATAGTATAAAGTTTTTTTTTTTTTTTAATTTTAATGTGGAAACTATGAGTTTTAAAAATAGGCCCTACTTGCAAAAATGATATAGTATAGAAGAACAAGGATCAAAACAACACAGAAAGGGAAAAACCAGATGAATCACTTGCAGTCAGATCCATTTTTCTCTTCCAGACCGAGAAATAAAAACCAAGGAAAAGGGCCAGAATGTCTCTGTTTTGTCATCAAATGATGAACACTGCAGGAAAACTCTAATTATATAACTTTAACCATAACCACAGTATGGGGGCGGTGGGGGGGTGGAGCTTATCGTTTAAAAAATAACCATAATTGTACATCTATTTCTTTCTGTCCCTGAGGGAAACGTTAGCCGGGGTTCAGAGCCTCATGCTCTGGGATATTGATGGAATTCAGTTTCACTTCTGATTCATGTGATCCTCGGCTTCCCTGACACAAGAAATCAATTGACTGCCCCTCCCCACCTCCATGTAATCGACATTTGTCTTTTTTTGTTGTCCATCTGGCATTTAAACTTAAAATTTTTTTTAAGTTTTTTATTTTATTTCTGGCTGTTCTGGGACTTCGTTGCTGTGCAGGTTTTTCCCTAATTGCAGTGAGTGAGCAGGGGCTGGAGTTGCCCTGTGCGGGGGCTGCAGTTGCTGTGTGAGGGGGCTGGAGTTGCCCTGTGCGGGCTTCTTATTGTGGTGGCTTCTCTCCTCAGGAAGCACGGGCTCTAGGGTGCGCAAACTTCAGCAGTTGCGGCACATAGGCTCAGTAGTTGTGGTTCCTGGGCTCTGGAGCACAGGCTCAGTAGTTGTGCACACATAGTTAATCCAAGGCATGTGGGATCTTCTGGGACCACGGATCGAACCCACATCTCCTGCACTGGCAGGCAGATTCTTTACCACTGAGCTACCAGGGAAGCCTTAAACGCCTATATTTGAAAATTTCCTACCTTGTAAGTCTGTGTGTGAAGCAAATACAGCCTACCCCTATGAAAGCTGATAATTCCAGCTATGGATTTTCTTTTCCCTTGTATTGATAGTTTGAGCATGGGGGTATAAAGAGTACTGGTTTACCCATCAGAAGTATCAGCCTTAGATCTTGAATCAAAGGCCATACAGAGAGGGAAGAATCATAGGGAATCCTTTCTGGGGGCAGGAAAGAGCAGCAGTCACAACAGCAGTGTGTTTCCATCGTCACTGGAGGCAGGGTACAGCTATAGCATTTTGTATCTGTTGCCGGTGGTGACAGTGGTGGGCAAGAGTGGTGTCCCTAATGATCGGTCTTTTCTTGATGGAAAATTGGAGAAGCAGGAAGTGTAATGCTGATCACTCCTCATATTCATTTCTATTGGTTTTCTAAGCCTGGGTCTTTTGTTGGTTGAAAGTTGTTCAATAGTCTGTTCGTAATTTCATTTTTCTGTTTTCTTCTGGAATCCAAACAAGACAGAAACTTGACAGATAAAGAAATGGTTGTAGGCACTAAATAGACATTAAAGACCATCAGACAATTTGAGATTATCTGACCTGGTGGGGACTGATTGCAGAGAAAATACAGCTATATNAGGAGCAATGCTTGTCAGGGAGACAAATGAAAGGCAAGTCCTCTGACTCGACTGTAAAAATAACTGAACATTCCTTAGGAGAAAATCGACTTCTCTCATTACTAAAAAAGAAATAGTATAAAGTTTTTTTTTTTTTTTAATTTTAATGTGGAAACTATGAGTTTTAAAAATAGGCCCTACTTGCAAAAATGATATAGTATAGAAGAACAAGGATCAAAACAACACAGAAAGGGAAAAACCAGATGAATCACTTGCAGTCAGATCCATTTTTCTCTTCCAGACCGAGAAATAAAAACCAAGGAAAAGGGCCAGAATGTCTCTGTTTTGTCATCAAATGATGAACACTGCAGGAAAACTCTAATTATATAACTTTAACCATAACCACAGTATGGGGGCGGTGGGGGGGTGGAGCTTATCGTTTAAAAAATAACCATAATTGTACATCTATTTCTTTCTGTCCCTGAGGGAAACGTTAGCCGGGGTTCAGAGCCTCATGCTCTGGGATATTGATGGAATTCAGTTTCACTTCTGATTCATGTGATCCTCGGCTTCCCTGACACAAGAAATCAATTGACTGCCCCTCCCCACCTCCATGTAATCGACATTTGTCTTTTTTTGTTGTCCATCTGGCATTTAAACTTAAAATTTTTTTTAAGTTTTTTATTTTATTTCTGGCTGTTCTGGGACTTCGTTGCTGTGCAGGTTTTTCCCTAATTGCAGTGAGTGAGCAGGGGCTGGAGTTGCCCTGTGCGGGGGCTGCAGTTGCTGTGTGAGGGGGCTGGAGTTGCCCTGTGCGGGCTTCTTATTGTGGTGGCTTCTCTCCTCAGGAAGCACGGGCTCTAGGGTGCGCAAACTTCAGCAGTTGCGGCACATAGGCTCAGTAGTTGTGGTTCCTGGGCTCTGGAGCACAGGCTCAGTAGTTGTGCACACATAGTTAATCCAAGGCATGTGGGATCTTCTGGGACCACGGATCGAACCCACATCTCCTGCACTGGCAGGCAGATTCTTTACCACTGAGCTACCAGGGAAGCCTTAAACGCCTATATTTGAAAATTTCCTACCTTGTAAGTCTGTGTGTGAAGCAAATACAGCCTACCCCTATGAAAGCTGATAATTCCAGCTATGGATTTTCTTTTCCCTTGTATTGATAGTTTGAGCATGGGGGTATAAAGAGTACTGGTTTACCCATCAGAAGTATCAGCCTTAGATCTTGAATCAAAGGCCATACAGAGAGGGAAGAATCATAGGGAATCCTTTCTGGGGGCAGGAAAGAGCAGCAGTCACAACAGCAGTGTGTTTCCATCGTCACTGGAGGCAGGGTACAGCTATAGCATTTTGTATCTGTTGCCGGTGGTGACAGTGGTGGGCAAGAGTGGTGTCCCTAATGATCGGTCTTTTCTTGATGGAAAATTGGAGAAGCAGGAAGTGTAATGCTGATCACTCCTCATATTCATTTCTATTGGTTTTCTAAGCCTGGGTCTTTTGTTGGTTGAAAGTTGTTCAATAGTCTGTTCGTAATTTCATTTTTCTGTTTTCTTCTGGAATCCAAACAAGACAGAAACTTGACAGATAAAGAAATGGTTGTAGGCACTAAATAGACATTAAAGACCATCAGACAATTTGAGATTATCTGACCTGGTGGGGACTGATTGCAGAGAAAATACAGCTATATTTGGGGATGCGAATCTGACTGCTATGGCACTCAGTGGCCAAAAAACTAATTAATATATCACTGGTATTTATTTAAGATGAGGTGTCCACTAAAGTTCAGTTCAGTCGCTCAGGCATGTCTGACTCTTTGCAATCCCATGAATTGCAGTACTCCAGGCCTCCCTGTCAATCACCATCACCCAGAGTTCACTCAAACTCCTATCCATCGAGTCGGTGATGTCATCCAGCCATCTCATCCTCTGTTGTCCCCTTCTCCTCCTGCCCCCATCCCTCCCAGCATCGAGTCTTTTCCAATGAGTCAACTCTTCACATGAGGTGGCCAAAGTGTTGGAGTTTCAGTTTCAGCATCATTCCTTCCAAAGAACACCCAGGGCTGATCTACTTTAGAATGGGCTGGTTGGATCTCCTTGCAGTCCAAGGGACTCTCTAGAGTCTTCTCCAACACCACAGTTCAAAAGCATCAATTCTTCAGCGCTCAGCTTTCTTCACAGTCCAACTCTCACAGCCATACATGACCANAAAGAAAAATGTTTGTTTGTGGGAAAGAGAGTGGGGGGGGGGGGGGGGGGGGGGGGGGGGGGGGGTGGGCAGTGGGGAGAGGTGGATGAGCTGTGTCCTCTGAAGCAGCTACCGATTTATAGCCAATTAAGTGGTGATTTGGGAGTTGTTTACTGAGTAAGGCCTGACTTGGTTATATGTGTGACTCCTAGTCTACCTGAATTATTCAAGAAAAATAGGCTTTCCCATGGTACCTGACTCAACTTTGTATGAGAGAGAAGGTAGGGGACAGAGCATCTGCCAGTCCAAGACCCCTATGGGTACCAAAGTCTGCAGATGCGCAAGTCCCTTATATAAGATGGTGTAATATTTTCCTATAACCTACACATCACTTCCTATGTACTTTAAATCATCTACATTACTTATAATACCTGTGCTTGTAAATAGTTGTAAATACAATATAAATGCTGTGTAAATAGTTGCCAGTACACAACAAATGCAAGTTTTGCTTTTGGTACTTTCTGGAATTGTTTTCCTAGTACTTTTGGTCCATGGTTGATTGAATCTGCAGATGTGGAATGCATGGAAATGGAGGGCTAACTGTGCACAAATACACAAGCTTCATTTTTGTGTTGGTTTGTGTAGAGGGGATCCTATGATACATATGCATTTTGGTAACTTACATTTTCACTTAATAGTATGTTTGGGGAATATTTTCAAGTAACTATACAGATATACCCAAATGTTCTATAGTATGGCTATAGAATGATTCATGTAGCAGTTCCACTGGTGGGTATTTGTGTTACTGCTCGTGTTGAACTTCTTGTGAAAATGCTTCCAGAGATGATGTCTGATTATGCCCCCTTGGGAATGTAAATATTTCTCTTAAGTACTAGGAAATGAATGTTCTCTGAAGAGTGAGCATTTCACAGAAGACTATGGCTTTGGGAACTGCATGTTAACTTTAGGCATAGAGAGCAAAAACAACGCCGGGAGTGGGAGTGCAGCAGAGTGAAGCGGCCAGACTGCCTCACAGCCCCATCAGAGAACAAGTCTAATGACTAAGTCACCCCTCAAATCGCTTCCAGCTGTAGTGTTAAGATGCCAGATCCATCCCTGCCTCTCCTGGGAAACTCTCTGTGGCACCAACGTCCCCCTGTAAATAACTGTGAATGACTGACTAGACCCTGTGCTCTTCTAGATTTGGGGAGTCAGAACTGATAGCTCTGTTTCTACAGTTCTTAGCAAATTCTGCTTTCGGGGTACCTTGTGGATTGAGCCAGGGAGAAAGTTTGAGTGCGTTCAGTCAGAAGATTTATTCCCCCTCTCTGAAGCTGAGACGGCTCCGTAACGTTTGATTTCAAACCTAATTGTTGTTGTTCAGTTATGTCTGACTCTGCAACCCCATGAACTGCAATATGCTAATGTTTCTGATCAATTTGTACCTGAAGCAATTAACCACAAACTTGCAGGTTAGGAAGGAAATATAGTTTAGGGAATCAGTCACAAACTGGAGTTAAACAGACCTGGGTCTTACTCAGCTCCCCCACTAATAGCTAAGAAACTTTAAGCAGATTACTTGCTCACAATCACCTATGTAATGATAATACAAGTGGCTACTTAATAGATTTGGACTAGGGAATAATATAAAGCCTGGTAAATACTTGTGTTATAGTAGGTTCTCTTGAGAAGAAAAATAGGCAAGAAGGCAAATGTGAAAATGCCACTGCTATCTAGACTGTTCTCTAGGAGGAAGTTGGATAGCTGCGTGATATGTTAATAGATGGTACTAGGCAGTCATTTTATCTTTCTAAACCTCAGTTTCTTCATTTGCAGAAAAGATTCCCCTCTCTTAGGTTGTTGATTGCAGATCCAGTCCAATGCAGATGACCCTTGGCTTTCTTGGGAACCTTTCCTCATCCTTTATTCACTTTATCACCCCAGGTTGGTTATTTTCAATAGTATTGAAGATTTTACTTATAGTATTTGCCTAACATACTTTGAATCATAGTATTTACCTTTTAGATGTATTTTTAATATTTCAAAAAGATGTGGAATTTCAAGGGTGCTTAATTTGATTCTTTCCAGTTAAAATATCAATGCCTGCAAATATAGCTGTATAGTCCTCACCATTGTCTCAGAAGTCATTTTATTTGATGTATTGATAAGAAGTGAATAACTAACAGACTCCTGGAAATGTATAATAAAGTGAGAACTCTGGGAAAAGAGAAAGAAGTCTTTATCTTCCCCGAGGCTGGGGAAAAGCTTACTCTGGGGTGTTGCTCCCACTGTCTGGATCAGGATCTGAAGCAGGACTCAGGTCAGAGGCTTCAGTGAGGGAAAAGCATGGACGCCGGAGATTTCTTGGAGCTGCTTCATCAGAGTTTTACTTCCATACCAAACATGAACCTAATGGTAATGCTTTATTGGTTGATTTCAGCACAACTCTGAGAGTCACAGCCTTTGTCAATTCAGTGATCTTCAGTCCATTCACAGCTCGGTAAGGTTCAGGTCTACCGGCAGCTGGGGGCAGCGGTGTCCTTAGCCTAGCAGACTGGTGTCCTCCAACCAGCTTTGCAGAGTGTGGGGGCGCGGTGTGGGGGCGCGGTGTGGGGGAGGTCTTCTGTGCTGTTTGCCCTGAACATCCACTGGAGATTGGCTCCAGGACCCTCCACAGATCCTGAAATCCGTGATGCTCAAGTCCCTTGTGTAAAATGGTACAGGATCTGCGTATACAATACTCTGCTTTATTGTGCTGTGGCTTTATTGTGCTTCCCAAAATGTTGTATTCTTTACAGATGAACAGTTTGTGGAAATCCTGCATCAGCACCTTTTTTCCAGCAGCCTTTGCTCACTTCATGTTTCTGTCATGTTTTGATAATTCTTGAAAATTTTCATACTTTTACATTATTATATTTGTTATGGTGGTCAGTGATCTTTGCTGTTACTATTGTCATTGTTTGGCATATTTTAATAGTAAAGTATTTTCATTTCAGTTCAGTCGCTCAGTCGTGTCCAACTCTTTGCGACCCCATGAATCGCAGCACGCCAGGCCTCCCTGTCCATCACCAATTCCCGGAGTTCACTCAGACTCACGCCCATAGAGTCAGTGATGCCATCCAGCCATCTCATCCTCTGTCATCCCCTTCTCCTCCTGCCCCCAATCCCTCCCAGCATCAGTCTTTTCCAATGAGTCAACTCTTCGCATGAGGTGGCCAAAGTACTGGAGTTTCAGCTTTAGCATCATTCCTTCCAGAGAAATCCCAGGGTTGATCTCCTTCAGAATGGACTGGTTGGATCTCCTTGCAGTCCAAAGTATTTTCAGTTAAGGCATATTCTTTGAGTTTTTAAGATATAATGTGATTGCACACTTAATAGACTATGGTATACTGTAGATGTAACTTTAAAAAGAACTGAGAAACCAGAAATTTTGTGTGACTTGCTTTATTGCGATCTTCACTTTATTGCAGCAGTCTGGAACCAAACTGCAGTATCTCTGAGATATGCCTCCAACCTCTTCACATCCTCCCATGTTCTTTAAATCATCTCTACATTACTTATAATACCTAAAACAATGCAAATGCTGTGTGACTAGTTATAAATACAGTGCAAATACTATGTAAATAGTTGTCTGCATGGCAAACTCAAGTTTTGCTTTTTTTGAACTTTGGGGTTTTTTTTTTTGTTTTTTTTTTAAGCACATTTGGTTGAATCCGTGAATGCAGAACCTGTGGATGCAGAGGGCAGACTGAACTGAAGCAGGGAATGTGGAGGAGGAGCAGGTCTCTAAATTTCTAGTTCCTCCCAGGACACTCTGCTACCTTGTCTGTAGACCAGTCGATTTGTGCATTAATTCTCTCGTGGATGTTCTCTGTCACTGTGTGTGGACAGGAAGGGGTGCACAGAGGCCCTCTTTTTAGCAATGAGAGTGGCAATGATAAGGCATATTCCCTTCTAATCTGAAGTGCGCAGCTGAAAGTTGTGCTGGGGTACCTCTACCTCTTTTAGGTAGAAAAGATAGCTGATGACAGAAACAAAAATTAAAAGATCAGTGTTTCCAGTCTTATAGTATATTTAGAAAATGATGGGAGCAGTCTTTACCATTAGTTTTAATCATTTCAGCGATTCCCCAAGTGTTGGCTGGAAGTACATGCCACATCAGAGATCTGGTAAATGTGACCATCAAAGATTACGCCTGATTGGGTTTGCTCCCCTAAACATGTGGGCACATTCATAGCAGCCAGCCCACCTGTTGTTTCATAATCCTCATGTGGTCCAGAGGCCCATCCTTCCAATCACTTTGTGCTGTGTTTGGAAGGAGTATGGACCAGGCTTAAAGTGACACATGCAGTGAGCATTGGAGAGTTGGGTTTCTGGGATAGATGTTGGCAGATGTAGTTAGGAACATCTGCTTAATACCCTGTCTGGCATCAGAGCATGGGGAGGTCAGCTGAAGTTCTTGTCTAACCAATGTCAGGGTGCGAAGTGCAGCAGCCTGTGTATTTTTCATGGTCTCTACAACCCAGACTGAGGTATAACCATCTGTAGGGGCTGTGATCTGTGCCAAATGTGATATAAATGATTGGATAACAGGATTTATTTTATTAAATGAGAACATTTTCCTTGACCACTGATTAGCATGAGAATTTAGCCCAGAGTCCTCACTTTACTTCCAACCTTCATTTCTAGTTGGCCAAATACCAGTTACTCTTTCTGTCACTGGTTGGGTAATTAACTTTTACAGGCACACAGCAAATTGAACCAGCAACAGTAACAAATGGAGCTGAAATCACAGTAAGAATATCAGCAGGTTTTTCATCAAAAAGTTTGGAGGCCAGAAGGCTGGCTGATTCAAAGTGCTGAGAGGAAAACCAAACAAAACCCTATAGATCAGGAATCCCATATCCAGCAAAACTGTAATTCAGAACTGAGGAAGAAATTAAGATATCGTCAGATGAATGAAAGCTGAGGGAGTTTAATACTAGATCCCTGTAACAAATTCTAAAGAGAGTCCTGAAGATTGAAACAAAAGGACACTCACGCTGTATAAAGAAATGAAGATCTCTGTGAGGGTGAATGCACAGGCAGTTATATAAAATAATAGTGTAACAATGGTTTGTAATTCCACTTTTTGTTTTCTACATGACTTGAGACTAATACGTTAAAAATAGTCTAAACAATAGCATTATTGAAACCATTTTCTACATTTTGTTTTCTACATAATCTGAGACTAATGCATAAAGAAGAACAATTACTAGTCTGTGTTTTTGGACACATAGTGTATAAAGATGTCATTCTGTGACATCAGTAATTGAAAGTGTGTGGGGATTGAGCTGATGGGAAGGGTTTTGTATGTTATTGAAGTTAAGCTTGTATGAATTAAAATTAGAATGTTAAAATTTTGGGATATTAAATGTAATCACCGTGATAAGTACAGATAAAATTAGCTGTAGAACATACACAAAAGGAAAGGAGAAAGGAACCAAAATGTTTTACTGCAAAAACTAAACATAAAAAGAGACAGTGATTCAAAAGATGAGGGGCAAAGAGCTATAAGATATAGGGAAAACAAATAGCCAAGTAACAGAATCAAGTCCCTTATCAATAATTATTTTAAGTGTAAATGGATTAAATATCCAATCAAAAGACAGAGATTGGCAAAATGGGTAAAAAGATGAATGGTCCAGCTATATGCTGTATATAAGAAACAAATCAGTTGAGTGTGAAAGGATGGAAAAAGATATTTCATACAAATAGTAACCAAAAGAAAGCAGGGTGGCTGTACTAATTTAAAACAGGATAGACTTTAAATCATCTTTTGGTTTCATGCAGAGGAATCCATTGAAATTCTAGGTCGTGAAGATTTACTGCTTTGCTTTCGCCTAAGATTCTTATGCTTTTAGTTCTTTGATTAGATTCAGTTCTAACATACTGTGTAAGGTAGAGGTCCAAATTCATTCTTTTGCATGTGAATATCCAGTTGTCCCAGGGCCATCTGTTGACCAGATTACTTTTAAAATATGTATCATATCAGGGAAACTGGTCACTCTTCCTTCCTGGCTGGGAAATTCCTTCTTGGTGCTGAGCAATGCCGGCTTGGGGATGGGACGCAGCCGGCAAAACGAAGCTGCCTGCCTTCCTTCTCTTCTGCAGTTATTCTCAGGTATTTCTGTTTCACTGTGTTGCTGAAGCTTCTTGAGTAGACTCGAGCTCTACTGGAGCTGTTTCTGTTTGTGGATAGATGTCTGATTGTTGATCTTTGTGGCTAAGCAGAGGTAGGGCTCCTACATCACCGGTTTTTTCAATGCACATCTTAACTCATCAGAATCTATTTCAGATATACACACTAAATTCCGGTGAGATGCAGGAATGTTCCTCCTTTACAGTTCTGTGTGTGTGTCTTTTGGTCACTCAATTGTGTCCAACTGTTTGCGACCACATGGACTGTAGCCCACCAGGCTCCTCTGTCCATGGGGTTTCTCCAGGCAAGAATACTGAAGTGGGTTGCCACTTCCTTCTCCAGGGGGTCGTCCTGACCCAGGGATAGAACCTGGGTCTCTTGCATTGCAGGCAGATGCTTTACCATCTGAGCTACTAGGGAAGCCTCTGCATTTACAGTTCTATAGAGTTCCTTTTCATCCTCTGGTGCTGTTAGTTTTATATATAATACATCTATACATATTACAAACCTAATAATACATTGCTATAATTATTACTTCATGTATTTTCATGTCTAGAAGCTGCAAGAAGCCAGACAGGGAATATATATGTATAGTTTGGTGTAATAATTTTCCTATTTACCATTGCTGGTCTTTTCATTTGTTTGTATGGATTCAAATTATCATATTGTGTCATTTTTCATATTCTAATAAACCTTTGTTTTCACCTAACTCCTTTGTGCTGTGATTGTCAAAATATGTTACCTTTGTATATATATATATAGGCCTAAGAATACAATCCATATTATTATATACCATTTATATTTGAATCAGAAGAAGGGAAGATATGTAAATTTAAACTGTCATACATAGTTACATTTACTGATGCTCTTCACTTCTTGTGTGTACACACTTTTTGTGTGTATTTGAGTTACTGTCTGGGCTACCCGTTAGCCAGAGTATTTAATATTCTTGCAGAGGAGGGTCTGATAGCAACAGATTCTCTTTTTCTGTTTATCTGAGAATATATTTATTTCACTTTCATTTTTGAAAGACACTTTCTGGAAATAAGATTTTTAGTTGATAGTGGTTTTTTTTTTCTTTTCAACATTTTTCTTTTTCCTTTTAGCACTTTGAATGTGGCATCATGCTGCCTTGTGGCCTCTGGTGTATCTAATAAGAAGCAAGCTATTTATCTGTTGGGGCACATTAGTACAAAATGAGTTACCTTTCTCTTGCTGTTTTCAAGATTTTCTCCTTGTCTTTATCCTCATTGAGCTTCTTGAGGGTGTGTGTGTGTGTGTGTGTGTGTGTGTGTGTGTGTATACTATAAAACACATTTGGAAAGGTTTTGACCGTGAGTTCTTTGGATATGTTTTCTGATCCCTCTCCAGCTCCTCTCCTGCTGGTACTCCCATTACACGTGTTGGCTTCCTTAATGGTGCTATACATTTCTGTGAAACTCTGTTCATTTTTTTTCTTCTTTATTCTCTCTGTTCTTTGTATTACATAATCTTTATTTGAAGATTAAAATAACTTGCTGATTCTTTCTTCTGCCATTCCAATGTTTTGTGGGATCCCTTTAGTACATTTTTTTCATTTCAGTTATTGCCCTTTCCAATTCTTGAATTTCATTTTAAAATAAGCTATATCTCTTTTCAATATTCTATGTTTGAGACACTGTCATCACACCTTTCTTCTTTAAGTGTGGCTACTTTTAGTTCTCCCCAGGTGTGTGTATAATGGCTATTTTGAAGTCTTTGTTAAATTTAACATCTATACCCTCTCAGAGGTAGTTTCTGTTGCCTATTATGTGTTTTCTCCTTGTGCATGGGTCACACTTCTCTTTCTTTGCAGATTTTTTGTTGAAAACTAGGCATTTAAAATAATGTAGCACCTCTGGATACTGATGTCCCTGCCAGAGGTTTCTTATTATTTGGTTATTAATTTGTTTAACACTCAGTTGGACTATTTTAGTAATATTCATGATAATTTCATGCATGTGTGCAAAGTCACTTCAGTCATGTCTGACTCTTTGTGACCCTATGCACTGTAGCCCACTGGACTCCTCTGTCCATGAGGTTCTTCAGGCAAGAATACTGGAGTGGGTTGCCATGCCCTCCTCCAGGGGATCTTCCCGACCCAGGCATCTTCCCGACCCTCTGTCTCTTATATCTCCTTCATTGGCAGGTGGCTTCTTTACCACTTGCGCCACCTGGGAAACCCTATTCATGATAGTTATAAAGCCTTTAATGTCATTCATTCTTTAGAGGCACAACCTTGGGCATGTCATCCTGGGTTGACAATGGTTTTAGCAGGGTTCTTTTTTTAAAATTGGATTATGACTGCTTTACAGTGTTAGTTTCTGCTGTGCAACAAAGTGAATCAGCTGTATGTTTACATATATCTCCTGCTTCTTGGGCTCCCCCTCCCACCCTGCCCTCATCCAGCCCCTTCTCATCACTTGCGCTGGTGGTTTCTGCAGGTTTCTGTGTGGCCAGTGCTAGGTAGCGATGCAGTGCACATGGTCCACAGTGATGTGTGAAAAAGATAACAGTGTTGTCAATTTAAATGACTTTCTTTAAAAATGATAATTCTTTATTGTGTTTTTGTTTGTTTCAAGATGTCCTTTCCTTTATGGTTGTAATAGTTATGGATGGTAGAAGCCTTTTATTATCATTTCTTGGAAAAATATAAAAATATAAACTTGGCAGGACTGTGACAATCTCCCTTTTATATTTATCATATTTTAAATTAATTTTTACATGGGTAATAAATTCACATGATTAAACAATTAAAGATAAGAAGGAAAAAGTGAATAGTCTCCCTGTACCCTACCTCTGTGATGATTTCTATTTTTGTGATTCTTTATGCGTATATGTTTGTGTGTATATATTAATATATATAAATACTATTTTTACCTCCCTCAACCTCTTTTAGACAAAAGATAATATTCACTGCTCTGCCCCTTGCTCTTTCACATAAACATTTTACACTAGTGGGTTTTTTCTGTCTGTATTGGTATATAGAAGTGTTTCTCAGTAGCCTAGAATTCAAAGCAGGAACAAGCTATTATTTGTTTAAGCAGCTTTCTATTAAGGAATGTAGGACTGTTTCCAATCTTCTGCTACTGTAAACAGTGCTGCAGTGAATAACCAGCACTCCTGCAAGTTTAGTACTCCTGCAAGTTTATATCTAATCTGGACAGGTTCCTTGAAGCTGAATTGCTGGGTCTGAGGATAAATGAGAAGGTGGTTTGATGTTGACAGACTGTCATCTGTAGAGCAGTGAGGTAGGAGGGGTCTACCAGTTTTTACTAACACAAGAGGTGTATGAAAGGACTGTCTCCCCACAGCTACACATGCAGTGAATCTTTGGGTTTCTTTACCAACCAAATGGCTTTGGTGGCTCAGATGGTAAAGACTCTGCCTGTAATGTGGGAGACTGGGTTCAATCCCTGGGTGGGGAAAATGCCCTGGAGAAGGGACTGGCAACCCACTACAGTATTCTTGCCTGGAAAATTCCATTAGACAGAGGAGCCTGGCAGGCTACAATCCGTGGAGTCACAAAGAGTTCGACATGACTGAGCAATGACTGAGCAACTAACACTACTACTACCAACCTTGTAAGGGAAGATGGTTTATCTGTACAGTTTTATATTACATTTATATTACTAAGAAAGAGGATGTACAAATTTTCCTATGTTTAAGAGCTATCTGTATTTCCTTTTCTGTTAATACTTTATGTATTTTGCCCATTTTTCTTTTGGGTGGTATTATTCTTGATTTTCTGGTTATTAACATTGTTTTGTTGAGTCATTAAGTTGTGTCCTATTCTTTGTGACCCCATGGACTGTAACCTGCCAGACTTCTCTGTCCATGGGATTTTCCAGGCAAGAATACTGGAGTGGGTTGCTATTTCCTTCTGCAGTTATTAACATAATTGCTTCATTGTTTAATACATGGATTCTCATAATCTCACATCTTCATTAGCATTGTGGAGTTCTCGTCTTTGTCCTCTTTCTTAAACCTGAATCCCACTTTGTTTCCTATTAAGATTGTAGTCTCTGGTTTTTGATTAATGTATTTGCATTGCCCTGTGCTGTGCACTCGTGTGCTCAGTCATGTCCAACTCTTTGCGACCCTAAGGACTGTAGCCCTCCAGGCTCCTCCATCCATGGAATTTTCTAGGCGAGAATACTGGAGTGGGTTTCTGTTTCCTACTCTAGGGCATCTTGCTGACCCAGGGATCATATCATCATCTCTTGTGTCTCCTGCATTGTCAGGCAGATTCTTTACCACCATGCCACCTGGGAAGCCCTTGCATTGCCCAATTCATCCTTTTTATTTTTAGCTTTTCTGAGCCATATCCTATATACGTATAAGCTCCTCTTTGTCTATATTTAGAGTTTAATTTGGTCTCAGTTCTGTCAACATATTTCACATTATGTTTTCTTTTTAGAGTTTATTTTATGAGCTTTTTACTCTGTAGGGTCTCTCTGCTTTATTTTTGTCTCAGTGTTGAATGTTGAGAGGCAAGTTTTCCAACACATAATGCACCAAGTTTCCATTTATTTCAAGAATTTTCCTTGATATATTTTTATTTTTTTCAAAGTCTTTTGATATTTTAATAAAAATAGCTTGTCCTTTACATAGCTTCAAGTGTCAGTATACCTTTAAAGATATATACCTTTATTTGTTCAGTTCTTTCTTAGGACTCTAATGTACAAATTGGGCACCGTTGTCTTCTTTAGCTCTCATTGTGTGTGTGTACCATTTTCCTTATCTCTTTATTTCCATTTTACATTGTTCATTTTTCATATCATCGGTGTCACTTGTGCTTTTTACAGTATCACTTTTCCCATGTATCAATTCACATTTCGTTTCTGTGATAGTTTTCATTTTTTCTTATTTGTTTCCTGAGTTCTGCAACTTTAATTTCATCCTCTGTTACCTTACTGTATTTCTTCATTGAAGCTGCTCGTTACTAAGTTCTTTGAAATTCATATGAAATATTTGGACACGATTTTTATTTGCTATGTAGCAAAATTTTTCAGTGAGAAATACTCTTTGTCCTAAAGTTTTCTGTTTTCCTGATATTTTTATTTTATGCTCATTGATTCAGTGCATTTCTAGTGACTTTTTCTTATAACTCATCTAAATAAATTTTTCTTGGACTGGGTTTTGCTGAAGGTTGGTGGGTGTTTGCGTACATGCACGTAAGTATGTGTGTGAATGAGTAGGTATGTTTGTGCATGTGTGTGTGCTCACATGTGTGTGTAGGGGTACCGTGTGTATGTAGGGTTCATATCCTAAATGTTTTTTCGTTCTTTACCACACAGCCAATACAACTTAGCAACTAAACAACAGTAGCAACAACACAAACTACTTTATGCTAAAATGGCTCTTCCATGTTATTCTTTCTTTAGTCTTTTATCCTTTCCTTCTCCAAGCCGAACTGTGTCCAGAGAGACTTCAAATATTCCTGCTAACCCCAGTTCTTACTCCCATTAATAAACATACCTATTAGGTTTGCACATCCGAGTGAGCCCTCTTAGCTTCAGAAAGTATACTTTTCTTGGCCCCAAGACCTCTAGCCATTTTTATGATTTTTCTCTGCATCTCTACTTGATTTTGGCCAGTCTAAGCTCCTCCTGGCATCCTCACATGTTTTGAACTGTACTCTAATTTTACTGGAGACAAAGTTTGTCTCCCACCCCGCTCACCCCACCTTTCTCCTTGTTGGCTTTCATATGACTTCTAGGAGGAGGAGAGAAAAAACACTGCATTTATGCAGCCATGTTCATGGTGGAGGTCTCATCCCCTCTATTAAAATTTAAGGCTCTAAAGCCCAAATCTGGGAACCATTGGGCCTATACAGTGGTCTCTGAGTTACTTTAACTAACTTTTAAAAAGTAACTCAGTCGATTCCTAAGATTCTCAGATTTCAGTGATGCACCTCAGCATCACTGAGATCCTTGGCAACAGGGACCAGTTGACACTTTATTTAATCAACAAATTTGGGTAAACACAAATGCTGTGTGCAAAGTACCATAACAGTGAGGTAACTTCTACTTTTCATGTGATGCACATGATTCCTCCTCATAACACATTTTATGAAGCTATTAATAAGTTTTTATATATGTTACACACAAGGAAAATGGAAGACAAGTCTGATTCATGAGTGGTGATTTAAAAAAAGGGAAACAAATTGGAAAATCAAATCAATTCATTTTAGGTTCCAAATCTACAGTATATCATCCCAAAATAGAACTAAAGTTATTATCACTGCTGAGATTTTAGAAACATTTTCATTCATTATTAGGAAAAGGTCAAAGCTGTTCATTGTTTTCTTTTCAATATTGAATTCATGTCTCATTCAGTGCATTAAGATGAGAAAAAGAAATTAAGGTTATATAAAGATTGGAAAGGAAGAAATAAATGTCATCATTTATGGAAGTTATGATTGTCTACATAGAAAATCCATGGTGACTTTCAAATAAAATAAGAGGTTTTTGGCAAGGTTTCTAGATATCATTTTGCAAAAAATTACATTTTATACAGCAGAGACAGTTAGAAAATATCATTTTACAAAAGATCTCATTTATTACAGCCCAAAGTTTTTTGTTTGTTTGTTCAGTTACTAAGTCTCATCTAACTCTGTGTGACCCCATGGACTGTCGCACGCCAGGCTTCCTTGTGTGTCACCACCTCCTGGAGTTTGCTCAAATTCACGTCTTTGAAATCGGTGATGGTATCTAACTATCTCATCCTCTGCTTCCCCCTTCTCCTTTACCTTCAGTCTTTCTCAGCATCAGGGTCTTTTCCAATGAGCTGGCTCTTCTCATCAGGTGGCCAGAGTATTGGAACTTCAGCTTTCAGTCCTTCCAATGAGTATTCAGGGTTGATTTCCATTAGAATCTACTGGCTTGAGCTCCTTGCAGTCCAAGGGGTTCTCAAGGGTCTTATCCAGTATCACAATTCAAAAGCATTAATTCTTCACCCAAAGTAGTCATTGTAAACTAAATGGCATGAAAAATGTGCAGGACTATTGTACAGATAGTTATGGAACTTTGTTGAGAAATAGTAAAAAAGATCTAAATAAAGAAATACACTGTGTTCATGTATATGAAGATTTACATGAGGTGATAGTTTTCATTTAAATAGATTTATAAATTCAAAGTGGTTCCAAAAAAAGTCCCAGCAAGTTTTTTTTTTTTTTTCTTTTTGAGGAATTTATGCAAGCCACTTTTAAAATATCTGTGCAAAGGCAAAGTCCAAGGATATCCAAAACACTCTCTCTCAAATAGTAGACTGAGGGAAACTGCCTTACCAGAATGAAGATTCACTGTACAACCTTGTGATGACGGCACTGTAGCAACAGTGAAGAGAATAATGGAGCAGATTAGAGGGGTCAGAGATAGATTCATGCAGATATAGGAAGGATACTTGCCAGTGTGGCAGGGCACATCAGTGAAGGGAGGATGTCCACAAAGGTGCTGGGCCACTTGGTTACTCAAGTGGCTGCTGCTGCTGCTAAGTCGCTTCAGTTGTGTCTGACTCTGTGCAACCCCATAGACGGCAGCCCACCAGGACCCTCCGTCCATGGGATTCTCCAATCAAGAACACTGGAGTGGGTGGCCATTTCCTTCTCCAATGCATGAAAGTGAAAAGTGAAAGTGAAGTTGCTCAGTCATGTCTGACTCCTAGCGACCTCATGGACTGCAGCCCACCAGGCCCCTCCATCCATGGGATTTTCCAGGCAAGAGTACTGGAGTGGGGTGCCATTGCCTTCTCCGTACTCATGTGGGGAAACCTGCAATTGGAGCCATATCTCACAAATAAAAAATCAATTTCAGTTGGATTAAAATTTTAAATTTAAAAAGTAAATAATGTAAAAATGTCAAAGAAAATATGAGAGAATGTCTTTCAGATTGGGAGAGTAGCAAAACTTTTTAAGACAAAAATACATGTACAGTATAAAAGATTAATATATATGTGTGTGTGTGTATATATATATATATATATATATTTGGGTAGCAGGAAACTCCCATTAATAAAAGTGGTGCAGGAGGAGAGGGGGACGACAGAGGATGAGATGGCTGGATGGCATCACTGACTCAATGGGCGTGAGTCTGAGTGAACTCCGGGAGTTGGTGATGGACAGGGAGGCCTGGCGTGCTGCGACTCATGGGGTTGCAAAGAGTNTAATAAAAGTGGTGCAGGAGGAGAGGGGGACGACAGAGGATGAGATGGCTGGATGGCATCACTGACTCAATGGGCGTGAGTCTGAGTGAACTCCGGGAGTTGGTGATGGACAGGGAGGCCTGGCGTGCTGCGACTCATGGGGTTGCAAAGAGTCGGACACGACTGAGCGACTGAACTGAACTGAACTGAATAAAGTAGAAGTTCAGTTCAGTTGCTCAGTTGTCTCTGACTCTTTGTGACACCATAAACTGCAGAATGCCAGGCCTCCCTGTCCATCACCAACTCCCAGAGTCAACCCAAACCCAAGTCCATTGAGTTGGTTGATGCCATCAAACCATTTTATCCTCTGTTGTCCCCTTCTCCTCCTGCCCTCAATCTTTCCCAGCATCAGGGTCTTTCCAGTGAGTCAGCTGTTCGTATCAGGTGGTTGGAATATTGGAGTTTCAGCTTCAACATCAGTCCTTCCAGTGAACACCCAGGACTAATCTCCTTTAGGATGGACAGGTTGGATCTCCTTGCAGTCCAAGGGACTCTCAANCCCTGATGCTGGGAGGGATTGGGGGCAGGAGGAGAAGGGGATGACAGAGGATGAGATGGCTGGATGGCATCACTGATTCGATGGACAGGGAGGCCTGGCGTGCTGCAATTCATGGGGTCGCAAAGAGTCAGACACAACTGAGCGACTGAACTGAACTGAACTGAATCCTAAAGAAACAGCATCATTAGTAGCCTGGGAAGTCTCTAATTGAGCATTTAAGATTCAATTAATAGAGATAAGCCTTCAAAGCATTTTTTTCCAAGAGTGACCTCATATAGTATCTAAATATTCTCCAGTTCTAAAAATTTGCCCTGTTGATCCCCAGATCTATTCCTTCTTAGACCATGAGCCTTATGATTTTTTTCATTTTGTATTTAAGCTGTCTGATAGCAGCTGACCTACTCCTGTCCTTAAGGCCGGATTCTCCCCCTTATTTCTTGCCATTCTACAGTGGACAAAGCCAAAGTCTCAAAATCAGCCAGAATTTGGTGCATAAGCTCAGATGCACTAGGTCTACCTATTTGATTCTGTGTTTTCACTTGGTTTCATTGTCTTAGTTCTTAACTCTTTGGAGTTCCAGTTTTGAAGCCTCTTCATATTTTTTATTGGCAGTTAGACTGAACATCTCTTATAATTCTCAACAGTTTGGTCCCCTCACAATTACCCATCACATTTGGGTTTCTGGCATCACCTACTGTCAGTAAGGAAATCTGATTCTATCTCTTGCCTTCCCCTAGAAAGTCCAAGATCAGGGCTCCAGCACGGTCACACTCTGGTGTTAAGCCCTCTTCTGGTTCATAGCCAGTGCCACCTTGGTGTGTAGACATAGACTTGAGAACTCACTGGGATCTCTTTTATAAGGTCAATTAACCCTATATATGAGGGCTCCATTCTCATAACCTAAGAACCTCCTAATGGAATCACATTGGACATTAAGATTTCAATATATGAATATTAGGGGGCACACAGATATTCAGACCAAAGGAAATACATATTCCTGGTCTTCAAATACTCTACAGTTTAGCAAGAAGAGAAATAAGGAGATATAATTTCAGTGCAGCAGGTAAGCAGATGTAAGCAGAATGCTAAAGAATCCTGGGGAGATGCACACAGTCCAAGTCCTGAACTGCAAAGGTGGAAGTGGGAAGGATGGTTCCTGAGAGCCTGGCCCTTGGTAGAGCAAGGCGCACAGTTCACTGCTACCGGAACAGGAAGGATGGGCTGAAGTGAAGTAATAGGCTAGACTGGAGAGATGAGTAAGGATCATATTATAATCATGTTTCATGTTATAGGCTAGACTTTATATTCATGGATGCACAGGTCCTTGTTGCTCTGCAGGAGCTTTGTCTAGTTGTGGCCACTGGGGGCTGCTCTTGGTTGTGGTGCATGGGCTTCTCATTGCAGTGGCTTCTCTCATTGTGGAGCATAGGCTTCAGTTGTTGCGGCTCCGAGGCTCTAGAGTACAGGCTCAGTAATTGTGGTGCGTGGGTTTAATTGCTTCATGGCATTTAGAATCCTCCTGGATTGGGGATTGAACCCATGTGGCCTGCATTGGAAGGTGGATTCTTAACCACTGGACCACCAGGGAAGTCCTCAGATTTATATTAAAGACCCTGGGGAGCCACTGATGGTTTTTAGAAAGATTCTCCTGGTTAGAGTTTGGAGTACACAACATGGAGGTGTTTTTTTTTTTTTTTTTTTTTACACCAAATTATGACATTAATCCAGAAGGGAATTAGCAGGGTGCAAGAAAGCTCATCTGAGTTACCCTGTGTAAAAATCTGTTCCAAAACTCATTGGCTTAAATAAAGAAGTTTATCCCTTGTGGTTCCGTGCATTGAGTGCTTGATTCTTCTGCATGATACAGTGTCTACTGTGGCTTGCGAATGGCTGGAAGGTCTGAATGACCTCACTCATGTGGGTGGCAGTTGGTGCAGGCCATAGACTGGAACCCCAGCTGGAGCTTTCAATCAGAGAGCTCAGTTCTCTACCTATTTCCTTTCATGTGTTTTCTTGGTCTTCCTTGCAGTATGGTAGTTGGGTTTCAAAAAACAGTATATTCAGAGTATAAGCCCTAAGTGCAGGAGCTTATCAGATCTCCATGTATTTTACACTTGCTACTGCAAGGAGATCCAATCCGTCCATTCTGAAGGAGATCATCCCTGGGATTTCTTTGGAAGGAATGATGCTAAAGCTGAAACTCCAGTACTTTGGCCACCTCATGCGAAGAGCTGACTCATTGGAAAAGACTCTGATGCTGGGAGGGATTGGGGGGCAGGAGGAGAAGGGGACGACAGAGGATGAAATTGCTGGATGGCATCACTGACTCAGTGGGCGTGAGTCTGAGTGAACTCCGGGAGTTGGTGATGGACAGGGAGGCCTGGCATGCTGCGGTTCGTGGGGTCGCAAAGAGTCGGACAGGACTGAGTGACTGAACTGAACTGACTGAATGTCCCATGGGCCAAAACTAGATAAATGGTTAAGTCACTGGGGATGGGCACATAAGGTGTGAATACCAGGAGGATGGTTCATTTAGAGCCACTAAATCAACATTCTGCTACAAGGATGGAGAGAAGTAAGTAGTGCCTCTTCTAAAGTGCCCACCCAGTCCATGGCTGCTGGATCAGACTAGTCCTCAGAATTTTCTCTGCTGACATTTGCCTCATAGGGAAGCAGAAAGTGGATGCGGAAGGGGTAGTGGGCTTATACTGCCTAAAAGATTTGCATTGTTATTGTTTAGTCGCTAAGTCATGTCTGACTCTTTCGTGACCTCATGGACTGTAGCCCAGGCTCCTCTGTCTGTGGAATTCTCCAGGCAAGAATACTGGAGTGGGTTGCCATTTCCTTTGGTAAAAGACTTGCATACAACCACTAAAATGTTAAGTGGAAGAACTCTAGCTCCCTTTTTTCCTCCAAGTGTTTGGCTTGAATTTATTACTGAGTAATTTTGCAAGAAATAAATGTGACCATTTAGCAATTAGTAACATTTTTTAAAGGATGTGCTTGCTTGAAAAATGATAGATATTCTACTTCATGGCTTCAACCCCCCAAGGCACAATTAGTATATCTAAAATATGAAAGTGAAGTCAGGCTCAGAAAACAAAAGCAGTAAAGAATATAGCTATAGAAGGAGATATGCTATTTCCAAATATGCTTGAATGTGTCTCTTTTACTGTGATGAAATGAATTTTATGGCTGCAGTAATTGGTTCTTTTTAACACAATTACTTAGTTATGTGATTTTCTTGGAGTGATCAAATACTTTGAGAAAATGGCAACTTCTGTATGTTACAAGGATACTTTAAACGTAACCTCCCTTTATAATCAGAAGATGCTATACAAAATTAATCTTTTCTATCCCTAGCTCCTGGCATATGCCCTAGGTTTCCTCATTTGTAAAAAAAAAAAAAAAAGAGAGAGAGAGAGAATAATAATACTAACCTTTTGATAGGTTTATTGTGAGGATGAATGAAATAACATGTAAAAGTGCCTGAAACAGTGCCTGGCAGAAGTGTCTGCTCAACTGGTCTGAGCTGTAATTCTTACATGCTCTAGGAATATTTGGCAGAGAGAGGTGCCATTCTTCCCTGCAGGTTCAGTTCAGTTAAATTGTTCAGTTGTGTCCGACTGTTTGCAACCCCATGGACTGCAGCTGCCAGGCTTCCCTGTCCATCACCAACTCCTGGAGCTTACACAAACTCATATCCATTGAGTCTGTGATACCATCCAACCATCTCGTCCTCTGTCATCCCCTTCTCCTCTTGCATTCAATCTTTCCCAGCATCAGAGTCTTTCCCAATGAGTCAGTTCTTCGCATTAGGTGGCCAAAAGTATTGGAATTTCAGGTTCTGCATCAGTTCTTCCAATGAACATTCAGGACTGATTTCCTTTAGAATTGACCGGTTTGATATCCTCATAGTCCAAGGGACTCTTAAGCCTTCTCCAACACCACAGTTCAAAAGCATCAACTCTTTGGCACTCAGCTTTCTTTATACACAAACTCTCACATCCTTACATGACTACTGGAAAAACCAAAGCCTTGACTAGACGGACCTTTGTCAGCAAAGTAATGTCCCTGCTTTTCAATATGCTGTCTAGCTTGGTCATAACTTTTCTTCCAAGGAGCAAGTATCTTAAAATTTCATGGCTGCAGTCACCATCTGCAGTGATTTTGGAGCCCAAAAAGATAAAGTCTATCACTTTTCCATTGTTTCCTCATCTATTTGCCATTAAATGATGGGACCAGATGCCATAATCTTCGTTTTTTGAATGTTGAGTTTTAAGTCAGCTTTTTCACTGTCCTCTTTCAATTTCATCAAGAGGCTCTTTAGTTCCTCTTCACTTTCTGATGTAAGGGTGGTGTCATCTGTGTATCTGAGGTTATTGATATTTCTCCCAGTAATCTTGATTCCAGCTTGTGCTTCATCCAGTCCAGCGTTTCTCATGATATACTCTGCATATAATTTAAATAAGCAGGGTGACAATATACAGCCTTGACACACTCCTTTCCTGATTTGGAACCAATCTGTTATTCCATGTCCAGTTCTAACTATTGCTTCTTGACCTGCATACAAATTTCTCAGGAGACAGATCAGGTGGTCTGGTATTCCCATCTCTTGAAAAATTTCCACAGTTTGTTGTGATCCACAGAGTCAAAGGCTTTGGCATAATCAATAATGCAGAAGTAGATATTTTTCTAGAATTCTCTTGCTTTTTTGATGATCCAACGGATCATGGCAATTTTATCTCTGGTTTCTTTGCCTTTTCTAAATATAATTTGAACATCTGGAAGTTCACGGTTCACCTACTGTTGAAGCCTGGCTTGGAGAATTTTGAGCATTACTTTATGTAAGGTATAGTTCGGCCGAGGCAGAAAGAGGAAAGATGACATCAACAGAAGTAGGTTACCTTTATTCAGGCAAGGAGGGGCGACAGTCGGCCTAACGACCAGGCTGAGTCAGGGATCAGGGAGGCTCCTTAATTATAGGGAGGTTTGTGGAAGCGATAAGGGAAATGTTAATCAGGCGGGATGTTTTGGGTATTCTTTAATTGAGATGGCATTTGTAGTTGTCAAGGGGTGATAAGTATTCTGGGCAGGTGTAGGGGGGTGATAATTCCCAGATAGATGCAACCAGCCCGAGCATCAGGGCGGGACCTAAAATTCTGTTTTGTTTTCTCCGAAGTTAGATGATTCAGCAAGAGCCTTTGGAACTGTTGTTTTCTTTTATAGGCCCAAAAGACTCCTTCACTTTACTATTGTGTAATATCAATAACCTCAGATACGCAGATGATACCACCCTTATGGCAGAAAGTGAAGAGGAACTAAAAAGCCCCTTGATGAAAGTGAAAGAGGAGAGTGAAAAAGTTGGCTTAAAGCTCACCATTCAGAAAACGAAGATCATGGCATCCGGTCCCATCACTTCATGGGAAATAGATGGGGAAACAGTGGAAACGGTGTCAGACTTTATTTTGGGGGGCTCCAAAATCACTGCAGATAGTGATTGCAGCCATGAAATTAAAAGATACTTACTCCTTGGAAGGAAAATTATGACCAACCTAGATAGCATATTGAAAAGCAGAGATATTACTTTGCTGATTAAGGTCCATCTAGTCAAGGCTATGGTTTTTCCAGTGGTCATGTATGGATGTGAGAGTTGGACTGTGAAGAAAGCTGAGCGCCGAAGAATTGATGCTTTTGAACTGTGGTGTTGGAGAACTCTTGAGAGTCCCTTGAACTTCAAGGAGATCCAACCTGTCCATCCTAAAGGAGATCAGTCCTGGATGTTCTTTGGAAGGACTGATGCTGAAGCTGAAACTCCAATACTTCGGCCACTTCATGCAAATGGTTGACTCATTGGAAAAGACCCTGATGCTGAGAGCGATTGGGGGCAGGAGGAGAAGGGGACGACAAAGGATGAGATGGCTGGATGGTATCACCGACTCGATGGACATGAGTTTATGTGAACTCCAGGAGTTGGTGATGGACAGGGAGACTGGGGTGCTGCAATTCATGGGGTTGCAAAGAGTCGGACACGACTGAGCAACTGAACTGAACTGAACTTACTAGTGTGTGAGATGAGTGCGATTGTGTGGTAGTTTGAACCTTCTTTGACATTGCGTTTCTTTGGGACTGGAATGAAAACTGACCTTTGCCAGTCCTGTGGCCACTGCTGTGTTTTCCAAATTTGTTAGCATATTGAGTGCAGCACTTTCATAGCATCTGCTTTTAGGATTTGAAATAGCTCAGCTGGAATTCAGTCAGCTCCACTAGCTTTGTTTGTAGTGATGCTTCCTAAGGCCACTTGACTTCACATTCCAGGCTGTCTGGCTCTAGGTGAGTGACCACACCATCATGATTATCTGGGTCTTTTTTGTGTAGTTCTTCTGTGTATTCTTGCCATCTCTCCTTAATATCTTCTGCTTCTGGTATACCATACCATTTCTGTCCTTTACTATACCCATCTTTGCATGAAATGTTCCCTTTGTATCTCTAATTTTCTTGAAGAGATCTCTAGACTTTCCCATTCTGTTGTTTTCCTCTATTTCTTTGCATTGATCACTGAGGAAGGTTTTCTTATCAAATGGGTATAGCTTTTCTTTTCTCCTGTGCCTTTAGCTTCTCTTCTTTTCCCAGCTATTTGTAAGGCCTCCTCAGACAACCATTTTGCCTTTTTGCATTTCTTTTTCTTGGGGATGGTCTTGATCCCTACAAGGTACATACACTGTAAAAAGAGCTCCCTGTGAGTCCAGTGGTAAAACCATGGCAGGGTTGTTGAGCCAAATTAGCAGGGATTAAAGGATTATAGGTTTGTGCCCACTGAGCTCATGAGACTTCAGGAGTTCCTCCGCTCCTCATGTATAAGAGAAGGAGGCTGAGTCCAGTGTTCTCACAAGTCTCTTGACTGGCCAAGCTAGGCCATTTGAAGCCATCTCTCTGGAGTCACCAGCAGCACTGACTCACCTGTTCCTACTCTCTGTCGTCTGTGACAGAAGCCCTCCTTACTTCTTCCTCTTAATATTCCATGTTACTTAAATCATAGCTTTCCCTTTGGAGGTCTTAATCACCTCTGAGGACAGAGCCTTTTGCCTGATGCATAGCCCCAGAGATTGTTGTGACAGTGAGAGCCTTCTCCTTCTTGTAGGTACTGTATTCTTCCACCTTTGTTTGATTTCCCTGTATTTCCTCTAAATTTATTCCATTCTCTTTTCCTTGTTGGGTACTCCTTCATGTCCAAGGAGATGGGATTGCCTTCCCCAAGCTTAGCAGAGTCATTTGCAGTATCTTTCCACTTTATCCGCAAGCAGGTCCTCCTGTTCTCCGCAGCACGTGAAACTGATGAGCACCACTTTTGTTTTGTTGTTGTTTAGTTGCTAAGTCATGTCCAACTCTTTGCGACCCCATGGACTGTAACCCTCCAGGCTCCTCAGTCCATGGGATTCTCCAGACAAAAATACTGAAATGTGTTGCCATTTCTTCTCCAGAGGATCTTCCCGACCCAGAGATCAAATCCACATCTCCTGCATTGGAAGGCAGATTCATTACCACTGCACCACCTGGGAAAGCCAGATGAGCACCACTAATCCCTACTTAACCCTGGTCTTCCTAGTTTAAAAGCCCACGAACCTCCCGCAGAGGCTAGTAGTTGGACAAGTTATCCCCACAATCTGATGCTCACTCACAGAGCCCCCAGGCAACTCCATGAAGAATCTCACCCTCAGAAAAGTTTCCCACCTCTCAGAGGCAGCCAAGAGCAAACCACTCCATGTTCACATGCATCTTGGCTGGGTCCAAGAACTTGGAAGTAGCAAAGCCTCTTTATCTAGGGGTGAATGGTTCTCAACACCAACAATTTTAGTTGGTCCCATTCCAGGGTCTTATTAGTAACACACCCAAGGAAGGAAATGTGTATTTCTGAAGACACTGCAGGGTGCAGGGACTCTGCATTGCAGAGTTGGACATTGTGTGATATCTGACTCACCAGCAGTGTGAGCGGTCCAGTCTTGCCGCTAGTGATGAAGCGTTTAAATCAAACAAGTGTCATGAGAGACTGGCATCTGAAAGTTGACCTGATTTCCTAATACAAAGTCCTCGGTTTAACTTACCTAGGATTGTTACTTTTCCTCTTTGGATTGAAAATCAGGGATTGTATTTCACTATCTGGATGCATCACTTTGTCTCATATGCTACAGAAATACTGAAGTCATTGGTGTGTAGTTGACCACAGTGCTGTACTAGTTTCAGGCCTACAGCAGGGTGATGCTTCTGATCTTCTTTCCCAAGAAATCTGCCCTCTACCTTTGGAAATACAAAGATACCAACTGGAGCATCCATCTCCCAGGCCTCCAAGTCAGTTACCAGGCTGTGCAGTGAACATCCAGCAAACATGACTATTTGCTTTAAAGGCTCACAACTGAGTCTGTTTTGAAAAACGCATATTACACACACAATAGTCAGTCTACTTTCCTTGGCTTCTTAATCTTTGTCCTCACTAAAACTCAGATTATTTCCCCATTTGCATTCTGAATACGGCCTTGAATGATCCACAAAGCTCTTCTGAGCCCCTCCCCTGGAGGGAACTACTACCTTATGTTTCTCTTCACCATCTGTTTCTTTTCTGCAAAGCTTTTTGAAGCTCAGCCTCTTGGAACAAGAGAATAACAAAGATGAAATTTATTGCCATCGATCACTTTTATATAAAGCCAAATGTCTTCCAGCTACTCTGAATTGATTTTCTTTTCCCTCTCAAGAAAGTAGCAGAAAGGAGTTAGCAACCACGCAGGGGACCAAATCAATACAGAAATGAGGGGAATTTTGTGGAGGTAATTGTGTGTCGAAAAGCAGAGAGCTCGCAGGACTAGTTAATAGAAGTAAGTTGCTTATTCAGCGTTATTATCAATTCACTAGGTGGACCATAAAGATAGAAGATTTTCTCCTTAATATATGTCCCTGCTCCACTGTGCAAAGAATTCACTGTCATTCACTGCCTCCTTTCCATCATTCAGACCCAGCTAAGGCCTCCCATGGCGACATCCAGGAGTGCCCACTGTATGTGGAGCGTCATGATGTTAGGAGTAATGAGCTCGAAAGTCAGGCAAGAGCGTGATAACTGTAATGATAGTAATAAAATACTGTTCCTTGAACACCGCTACTTACTTAGCGGTGTAAGAGAGAGCTAAAATATGTAATGGTTGTATTTCCTCACTTTGACCCCTCATAGACATTCATTACTGTGTCTTCCTTAAGGTATCTTTAAATTAAAAAAAAAAACAAAAACGGTAAACTATATATAACTCCAACTTGGCCATTTTAACCATTTTTAAGTATACAATTCAGTGGCATAAATTGCAGTCACTGTATGGTGACACCATCACCACTATTTTCAAAACTTTTCCATTAGTCCCCAAAGAAACTCTGTACCCACTAAACATAGCCCGAGTACCTGATGCCCTCTAATCTGTTTTTTCACTTTCACCTGCACTTTATTTTTTTCCCCTCTGGTTTTATTGAGGTATAATTGGTACACAGCCCTGTGTAAGTTTAATGTGGACAACATAATGACTTGACTTACTTACATAGTGAAATATCTACCACAGTAGGGTTAGTGGACATCTATCATCTCCTAGACACAACATTAAAGAGATAGAAAAGAATGCATTTTTCTTATGATGGAAACTTTCAGGATTTACTCTCTTAACTCTCACGTGTAACATACAGCAATGCTGAATATGGTTTATCATGCTGTTTCATCACTGAAAGTGAAAGTGTTAGTTGCTCAGTCATGTCTGACTCTTTGTGACACCATAGACAGTAACCTGCCAGGCTCCTCTGTCCATGGGATTCTCCAGGCAAGAATACTGGAGTGGGTTGCCATTCTCTTCTCCAAGGGTCTTCCCAACCCAGGGATTGAACCTGGGTCTCCTGCATTGCAGCCAAATTCTTTACCATCTGAGCCACCAAGAAATGTTTATCTTATAACTGGAATTTTATACCTTTTGACCTCCTTCATTCATTTCCCCTTTGACTAACTTCCCNATATCTGTCTCTTATACACATCTCACCTCATGTGAAGAGTTGACTTATTGGAAAAGACTCTGATGCTGGGAGGGATTGGGAGCAGGAGGAGAAGGGGACGACCAAGGATGAGATGGCTGGATGGCATCACTGACTGGATGGGCATGAGTCTGAGTGAACTCTGGGAGTTGGTGATGGACAGGGAGGCCTGGTGTGCTGCAATTCATGGGGTCGCAAAGTGTCGGACACGACTGAGCAACTGAACTGAACTGAACTGATGCTATATACTGTTTTTGTTTTTTACTTTTGTAACTTTTATAGCTTTGTATTATTTTTGTAAACTTTTATAGCTTTGAAATCAGAAAATGTGAGTTTTCTGATTTTGTTCTTTTTCAAAGATGTTTGACTATTTGGAGTCCTTTGAGATTCCACATGAAAATTACGACAGGTTTTTCTTTTTTAAATTTACTTAATTGGAGGCTAATTACTTTACAATATTGTAGTGGTTTTTGGCCATACATAAATCAGTCATGGGTGTACATGTTTTACCCATCCTGAACCCCTCTCCCACCTCCCTCCCCATCCCATCCTTCAGGGTGATCCCAGTGCACCAGCCCTGAGCACCCTGTCTCATGCATCAAACCTGGACTGGAGATCTGTTTCACATATAATAATATACATGTTTCAGTGCTGTTCTCTCAAATCATCCCACCCTCGCTTTCTCCCAGAGTCCAAAAGTCTGTTCTTTACATCTGTGTCTCTTTTGAAGTCTCACATATAGGGTCATTGTTACCATCTTTCTAAATTCCATATATATGCGTTAATATACTGCATTGGTGTTTTTCTTTCTTTCTTACTTCACTCTGTACAATAGGCTGTAGTTTCAACCACCTCATTAGAACTGATTCAAATGCATTCTTTTTAATGGCTGAGTAATACTCCATTGTGTATATGTACCACAGCTTTCTTATCCATTCATTTGCTGATGGACATCTAGGTTGCTTCCATGTCCTGGCTATTGTAAACAATGCTACTATGAACATTCCCCCCCCCGCCCCCCAACTTGTGGTAGCCACAATCTGACCTCTTTTTCTATGAGTTTGTTTTTGAAGTGTAATTGATATTCATTATGTGAGTTCCTGGTACACAATTTAATTATTTGATGTTTCTATACTTTTCAAAATGATCACCATGATAAGTCTCATTGTCATGTGTTACCACACGAAGATATTGGATAATTATTCCTATATTCATACACTGTACATTTCATACCTGTGGTTCATTTACTTTATAATAAGCTTGGACCCTGTAATCTCCCTTACCTAGTTCTCTTTTCCTCAGCCCCTTCCCCTCTGGCAACCACCTGTTCTCTGTATCTATGACTTTGTTTCTGTTTAGCTGTCTTTGTTCATTTGTTTTGTTTTTAGATTCCATGTATAGGTGGAACCATACAGTACTTGTTGCTGTTTTTCTAACTGAGTTCACTTAGCATTATACCCGTTAGGTCCTTCCATGCTGTTGCAGATAGCGTGATTACACTTCTTTTTTATGGCTGAGTAAGATTCCAGTATGTGTGTACACACACCCACATATATGTATATATGTGTAGTCACATCTTCTTTATCCAGTCATCTGCAGATGGGCACTTGCATTGCTTTCATAACTTGGCTGTTGTAACTAATGCTGCCGTGAACGTAGGTGTGGATATATACTTTTGAATTAGTGTTTTTATTTTCCTCATAAATACCCAAAAGTGGAATTGTATGATAGTTATATTTTTAACTAGTGGATTGTATGGTAGTTATATTTTTAATATTTTGAGAAATCTTGTACTGTTTTCCACTGTGATTGTACCAGTTTACATTCCCAGCAACAGTGTACAAGGGTGCCCTTTTCTCCATGTTTTTGCCATCACTTTTTTATTTGTTGATAATAGCCATTCTGACAGGTGCGAGGTGATAACTCACTGTGCTTTTTATTTGCATTTTCTTAATGATGTTAAGCATCTTCTCATGTGCCTGTTGGCCAACTGCATGTCTTCCCTGGGGAAATATTCAGGTCCTCTGCCCATTTTTGGTTGGGTCGTATTTTGATGATTAGTTGTATGAGTTATTGTACATTTTAGATATTAACCCCCCTTGTTGGGTATATTTTTTGCAGATGGCTTCTCCCATTCAGTAGGTGGCCTTTCTGTTTTACTGAGTTTCTTTTGCTATGCAAAAGGATTTTAGTTTGATGTAGTCCCATTTGTTTATTTTTGCTTTTGCTTCTCTTCCCTGGTGGCTCAGACAGTAAAGCGTCTACCTACAATGCAGGAGACCCGGATTCAGTCCCTGGGTCAGGAAGATCTCCTGGAGAAAGAAACGGCAACCCACTCCAGTATTCTTGCCTGGAAAATCCTATGGTCAGAAGAGCCTGGTAGGCTGCAGTCCATGGGGTCGCAAAGAGTTGGACATGACTGAGCAACTTCACTTTCTTTCTTTTCTTTTTTCTCTTGCCTGAAGAGACATATTCAAAAAAATACATTTCTAAGACCAATGTCAGAGACCATATTGCCTATGTTTTCTTCTGAAAGTTTTATAGTTCATATCTTACGTTTAAGTCTTTACTCCATTTTGAGTTTATTTTTGTATATGGTATGAGAAAATAGTCCAATCTCATTTGTTTACTTCCTTAGTTAGATATATTCCCAGGTATTTTTTTTTATGTGATTGAGAATGGGATTATTTTCTTAATTTCTCTTTCTGATAGTTTCTTGTTAGTGTATAGAAACGCAACAGATTCCTGTACGTTAATTTTGTACCCTGCAACATTACTGAATTCATTGATGAGTTCTAGCAGTTTTTGGTACAGTTTTAGAATTTCATATTGTAGTGTCATCTGCAAACAGTGACAGTTTTACTTCTTTCTTTCCAGTTTGGATTCCTTTTGCTTATTTTCTTGTCTGATTGCTAGGACTTTCAATACTGTGGCGAATAAAAACTTCCACACAGTCCTCTGAAGTAACAAACCCTTCTGACACTTTGATTTCAGGCTTTTAGCCTCCAGAACTGTGAGGCAATACATTCCTGTCATTTAAATGACTAAATTTATAGTACTTTGTTACGGCAGCCCAAGGAATGGAGACAGTTCCCAAGTTTGGATTTATTCCTATTTTAAATCAGAATTATCCTCTTCTGTCTGATTTATCATGCTGGATCTACTTTGTAGGTTTCAAGTTCGAAACTCATATAAGATTTTCTTTTCGCTTTTCCCACCATGTATTTTGAAACCATTTGAATGTGACTGGTAACGTCTCCTTCCTTGAAACTTCTGATATTCATCTTTTAGCGAGGTTTGTGAGAATTCACAAACCCTTTGGTTAGTATTTAAAATAGGTTTTGACGAATGAAAAAAAAATGCGGCTCTAGGTCCAAGGAAATCTGACAGGAGCAGCAGAATCACTGTGAGACAGGAAGACTGCTCTTAGACCATCCAGGACTCTGTCTCCTTGGCGGGTAGAGCCTATTGGCTCAGCCATGCCTCATGGAGCCACTGCCTCTTTCAGCATTTGGATTTGCTGTTTTTATTCCTGGAACCCAACTGCAGAAATTAATGCCTGTCTGTATGGTTTTTTTACACACATTTTTTCATGGCATATCAGTATTTTGTTCTGGAAAATCCCATGGACAGAGGAGCCTGGTAGGCTGCAGTCCATGGGGTCGCTAAGAGTTGGATACGACTGAGCAACTTCACTTTTACTTTTCACTTTCGTGCATTGGAGAAGGAAATGGCAACCCAATCTAGTTTTCTTCCCTGGACAATCCCAGGGATGGGGGAGCCTGGTGGGCTGCTGTCTATGGGGTAGCACAGAGTCGGACACGACTGAAGTGACTTAGCAGTAGTATGGTTCTGTCTGAAGGTGCTCAGTGTTTTCCAGAACAAAATACTGATATGCCATGAAAAAATGTGCAGTGATATAATGTCTCTGTTTTAACTTTCAACCCACATTCACGTTGATCCCAGTTTCCTTTGGTCCTGGCATTCTGGAAGGGAGGGGGGCCACTCACCCATGGCCAACACACTGACCAAGACAATGGTCACATGTAACTACAAATGTGAATGAACCTGAAAGAATCTCATACCCTTTGAGGTGGAGCAGGTTGTCTCCCCCTTAGCAGAATAAGCCTCCAGGTCAGGTCAGAGTCAAAGCTCAAAAATTACAGACCTTGAGGTAGTTGGGTTATGTGAGCAGATTCAGAAGAAAGCATGCATGAGTCAGAAAGAAATGCTCGGCAGGACCAGACAGATATTTTAGGCCATCTCTCTGCTTCTCAAGGTTACTCTGACCCCCCAGATTCCAGGAGCAAAATTGAAATGGAAGAATCCTGCTGCTCAGAGCAAGTGGAGGTAGCATGTGTGGTGAAAGGAACTAGGATTCAGGGCAGGCAGTCCTGGGTTCAAGTCCTGGCTCCAAGTCCTGGCTCATCTGCTTGTCTGCTTCTAGTTGGGTAACCTTGAGAAGACTGACTGATTCACCAATATCGTCTTAATGTCCTGCATCATAGCCACCTCATAGGGCTTCTGTTAAATGAGGTCATATTAGTAAATCTGTGCAGCTGACAGTTGACTGGCTTGAATGGTTCAGAGTGAGGTACAGCCATACCCAGTATTTGTTGGAAGACCATAAGATACATGTGACCTGAGAGGAGCTCCAGGTGAGATTCTGGGGGAGTTTACATGAGAGAAAGCCCTGAATAATGGTTCCACCCAGCATAGCCTTGGGCTGGGATCACAGTTGGTACCAGATTGGGTTCCAGAGGGAATCCCAGATCAGAGAATCTCCTGCCCAGCTCTTTTGTGCCTGAGCCACTTTTCCATCTGTCCCAAGGGCCCTAGAATAGGGATATAGTCAGCAGATCAGCTTCTGGATCCCAGATGCTCTCAACTGTTTGAGGACACAGAACTAGGATGTGTCCTTATCAGCCTCTTTTCATCCCACGTACCTTCTTCTGCCTGAATGCCCCGAGAGCCAGTGAAGAAGCTATGTTCATCACCCTGCCACCTTGAAATCTCCTTGGGTTCAAGGCCTCTGTGTATGAGACTAAATTTGTTCCAGAGTCAAAATAAGAAAGTTCAACAGCTTTAGCATTTTAAAAGACGAGAATGCTTGGGTAGAATAAGTGCCTTTGAAAAGGCAACTGTTTTTCTTCATGAAAGTTATTTCTGGGACAAAAATTAACATTCTGTCCCTTATGATGATCTGTGTAAATTTCAAATGCTTTTTCCTTACAAAGGCTAGTGAAGTTGAAATTCCACACCCTTCGAAACATGCCTAAGTTGGCTTCTCTTGGCAGAAATACAAAGTAGGAACAAGAATCCAAATCTATGTGGCATATAAACGAAGAGGCAGAAATTCTGGGCACATTCCTGTGATCACTGGCGCAGTTCCAGAGTGAGGCCTTAAAATAGGATGAGCTTTTACAACTGCCTCCTCTATGTGGGCATACGTTCCGTGCCCCGGGCCTCCTGCAGGACTCAGGCATGTCATTCAGGACCCTGTCTTAATATGTGCATCACTGTCACAGGGAACAGTTTCCCAATGACCTTGACATGTCAGAGGTTCGACAATAGAGAGCCAGAGGCACCTTGAGAAGGTCACTGGTTGGAAATCCCGTTAGTCAGTTTGGGACCATTGTAATAGACTGGGTGGTTTAGATGATAGACATTTTCATGGTTCTGGAGACTGGGGAGTCCAAGGTCAAGGAAACAGAGTTGATTTTTTGGTGAGGACTCTCTTCCTGGTTTGCAGGTGGTTGCCTTCTTGCTATGTTCACAGAGAGAATATAGAGAACAGAAGCTGTGGTATCTCTTGCTCTTACTCTGCGAGCACTAACCCCATCATGGAGTTTCTACCCTCGTGACCTCATCTAAACTTGATTACCTTCTAAAGGCCCTGCCTCCACATACTGCCTCCATACACTGAGGTGAGAATTCTGGGGACACTCAGACATGGAGTCAATAGCTCCCAGCAGCTCCAAAACCCCTTGAGTGGCCAAATGATTTCCTTTAGGAATATTTCTTAAGCTTTCCTTTTTTCGTGCTAAGAAATCCTGAATACAATCAGGAGAACAATCACTTGCTGCAAATTAGAGTCTCTAAACTCTGAGTTGGTTGATGAATGACAGCTGGGAGAAAGGCCCTTGTCCAGGAACAGGGTGTCTTGTTCAATCTTTTTTTGTTGTTGTTGTTGAATCTTTTGATTCAAGGTTTAGATGAAGAACCAGAGAACAGGCCTATCAAAGGTGCCAGTAGCCCGAAGCTTACCCAGAGGGGATGGGTGTGAGAATTAGATTTCCAGAAAGCTCCTTGGGCAGAAGCAGTGAGTCACATCTTACAAGGTGAAATTTAATGGAGCTGGCTTCGTGCGACTGTGCACTTGAATTTGAAAAATATAAAAACTACTTAAGTAGAAATTGGGGACGATGTCTTTAATAGCATTTTGGGTGGAGAGGACACACATCCCAGTCAAAACTGGTTTCATGTGAATGGAAAATGTGGTGTCTCTGCTGGAAAAGGCAGAGACAGTAATAATAGAAGCATGTCACCTGGAGAGAAGGAGATAATAGCTTGCTCACACCCACCTGTACCCCATGTCCCCGTCCAGACCTCACTCAAAGGTGGAAACGGGCTCACTGGACCGTGTGCAGAGGAAGTTTCAGGCAGGATGGTGCAGAGATGCAGAGCTTTGCACTCAGAGAGTTCCACAAACCAGGGAATGGGCAGCCTGTAAAAAGGATGACTTGGAGCCCAGTTGCTGCTTTCAGGTGTCAGGGAAAAGAAGAGACCTAAATTTATTTGGCATGACATATTAGGGAAAGATTAAGAAAACTAATGAAAGCTCTTGGGGCGTAGATTTTAATCTAATTGAAAACTTTGCATAGTCAGAAATATACTTAACACTTCTTGTGCTTCTCACAGCCAGGGCCTGGACATCCTGACAAGGGTTCATTTCAGAAATCTTTAAACTCGGTGTCTCATTGTGTTAGGTTTAGGTTCAGCTGGGAAGTTTAAGAAATCCCAAAGTAACATGACTTAAAACCACACAGGGCTTTATATCTTCCTCACATGCAAACCAAAATAAGAACAGAAAATTCCAGAGGCAGGAGATAAGACAGGCTCTTCTGTGTCTCTTCACCCGCCTTCCTGAGCTGCCTCAGGGGCCAAGGCGGCCTCTCATGTGGGGAAGGAAGTAACGGGGGAGAGAGAAAGGGTTCACTTCATTCCTTGCCAGAAGCTTCCACACCACCCTCACTGGCCTGACTGAGCTCAAGTTGGAGTCTGAGAAATGCAGACTTGATGTGTGTGATGATGCTCCAGTCTAGAAAGGGAATCCTCCTGGAGGCAAGAGGGGATGGATGTGCAAGGTGGCGGAGTTTCGGCCACACTCTGGTGAAGACCACAGCCTCCACATTTCTTCCGCTTGTTTCACTGTTCCTTCTGTGGCTCCTCTGCCGCTGTCACGCAGGCTGCTGCTCCTGGATCCCACCGGCTTCCTCTCGCCTCCCGGCCCGTGCCCCTGCTGCTTTCCCTCAGCAGCCAGGGCTCTCAGCTGCATCATCTGTCCTGTTTACTTTCCCGGGAGCATCTTCTGCTCCCCTTTCCCCTGACCTGCCTTCACCGCACTCACCAGTTCAGTTCTACCCCTGGATCTAGAACCTACCTTTTACCCTTCTAGATGGGAATGGTCTAGCTTTCCTGGAGGTTGTGACGAAACTGTGGATATTGGTGTATTTGTTAAGTGACTGAGAATGAAACTCAGTAGCTGAATCTTCAATTGTTCTGATTTCTTTTAACAGTATGCTTATTTCTCTGTATGTGTTTCTGGAGTAGAGTGAGCAAGAAGGACCATAGAAGGTCTTAGGCCAGAGGGGTGACATAGAGTCACATGAATGAGAGTAAGGATTTGGGAACTGACTGTGTTGTGATGCTGTATTTACTTTCAGAGAATGGAAATCTCTGGCTTATTGAAGGAGTGCTATGTGTGTGCTCAGTTGTGTCTGACTCTGTGACCCCTTGGACTATAGCCCACCAGGCTCCTCTGTCCATGGATTTTCCAGGCAAGAATACTGAAGAGGGTTGCCATTTCCTACTCCAGGGAATCTTGCTGACCCAGGATTAGAACCTACGGCTCTTGCATCTCCTGCATTGGCAGGCAGATTCTTTACCACTGAGGCACCTGTGAAAAGAAGATATAATTCGGTGAATTTGGTGCTTATAAAATCTTTGGAAAGGTTGGAGGAATGAGTTTTCAGTGGGTCTCTGGGAGTACCTTCCAGAAAAACTCCCTCACAAGGGCATGCCATGGACACTGCTCTTCTGCCAGGGTCTGGAAGGTAGGGAGTCAGGGGCTCACTGATACTGCAGGTGCTCTTCTCTGGAGCACATGGCCAGCACCAGAATCAGGGAGCCAGAAGCTGCTGCTTCTGCACCTGCCCATCTTGCATCCAGCACACTGGTCCCTCGATAACGGAGCTGCCATGCAGAAAACACAACAAAAAGAAAGCACACCCACGACAGTGCTTTCTACCACTAGCAGGGAAGGAGTGGCCGTTGTTGATAGCCTCTGTGTCAGATCTGCTTTCATCCTAACCTGCAGAATCTAACATAGTCCAGAACATCACCGCAAGGTAGTTTTAAGGCCTGTGTGCTGGAGAACTTCAGATTTAATACTGAGTGTCAACCCACCATACCAAGTGCAGGTGGGAAGAGTTCTAAGTGTTTAAGCAGAGAAACAAAGACATAGTTTGACTTGAGCTTTCCAAAGACCACTGTGGGATCTCTGGGGAAGGACCTCGGGAGAGAGCAAGAGAGGACGCGGTCAGGAATGAGGGGCATCCACTGGAGGATATCATAAAGAATAGGTGAGAGGTAAGAGGCTGGGCTCGGACCTGGAAGGCAGTGGCGCAGGTAAGAAAAGTGGGAAGATCGCGAGAGAATCAGATTTAGTCAGGGAAGTAGAAGCTGTAAGTAGAGATGTCATGTAGTCATGGAGAGAAGCATCACCTAGGTGGCACTTGTAGTCATAAGACCCAATGAACTGAAGTATGTACATTTATTAGAAAGGAAGCTGGAGGACTGAGCCCCAGGGCACTGCAGTATTTAGATGGCAAGACAGATGGTAAAGAGGATTCACACAGCATAGGAGAGGGAGACGGGCTGGCCAGTAAAGTAGGAGGATTGAGACAGCAAGTTCTAGAATCCAGAAGAGAGAGCAAGTCAAGGAGGAGGAACTTAGCCCTTGTGTCTGACACTGCTGGTGGGCTGTGTCCCCAAGGAGTGGAACTGACAGCGGTCAGGGCGTGGATTTTGGTGGAAAAGTGAAAGCAAAATCTGGATTGGAGGAGGTCCTGGAGAGAAGGCAAATTCAGACAGTGCTTTGAAGAAAACTTACTGTGAAGGGGAGCAGAGAAATGATTTAGGAACTTGATGTGGATGCTTATGGGATTTTTTTCAAGTTGGTCATTTTAATAGAGCAGGTGTGTTTGCTGATGGGAATAGTCCAGAACTGGGAGAAAATTTGATGACTAAAGTAACACTTTATTATATATTCTGGGTTCTGTTTTTTTCTGCTTGACATTATATTTTCCTGTTTTGAATTTTGCGAATGACTTTTAATAACTGTATTATATTACCTGGCATGAACATAATGCTTATAAACGCCTTCTCCTTTTGTTGTGTTTGGGCCATTTGCTCTTTTTGCTACTATAAATAATACTAGGAGGAGCATCTCTCTTTATTTGTCTCCCTACCTTTTGTCTATTTTTATCATTTCTGGCTGAGGGGTTTAAATATTTTAAAGTCTCATATATTGACATGTTTGCTTTCCAAAAGTCATCTTCCCAGTTTTCAGTTTGGAATTTAAATACTTTTCTTTCAAAGGTCAATTTTTCATTGCAATCCTAAAGAAAGGCGATGCCAAAGAATGTTCAAACTACTGCACAATTGCACTCATCTCACACGCGTCCAAAGTAATGCTCAAAAATTTCCAAGTAGGCTTCAACAGTACATGAACCGAGACTTCTAGATGTTCAAGCTGGATTTAGAAAAGGCAAAGGAACTAGAAATCAAATTGCCAACATCCACTGGAACACGAAGGAAGCAAGAGAGTTCAGAAAAACATCTACTTCTGCTTCATTGACTACACTAAAGTCTTTGACTGCGTGGATCACAACAAACTATGGAAAATTCTTCAAGAGATGGGAATATCAGACCACCTGACCTGCCTCCTGAGAAATCGGTATGCAGGTCAAGAAGCAACAGTTAGAACTGGACATGGAACAACAGACTGGTTCCAAATCGGGAAAGGAGTATGGCAAGGTTGTTATATCGTCACCCTGCTTATTCAACTTATATGTAGAGTACATCATGCGAAATGTTGGGCTAGGTAAAGCAGAAGCTGGAAACAGGATTGCCAGGAGAAATATCAATAACCTCAGATACGCAGATGACCCCACCCTTATGGCAGAAAGCAAAGAAGAACTAAACAGCCTCTTGATGAAAGTGAAAGAGGAGAATGAGAAAGTTGGCTTAAAACTCAACATTCAGAAACTAAGATCGTGGCATCTGGTCCCATCACTTCATGGCAAATAGATGGGGAAACAATGGAAACAGTGACAGTTTATTTTGGGGGGCTCCAAGATCACTGCAGATAGTGATTACAGCCATAAAATTAAAAGACGCTTGCTCCTTGGAAGGAAAGCTATGACCAACCTAGATAGCATATTAAAAAACAGAGACATTACTTTGCCAACAAAGGTCTGTCTAGTCAAAGCTATAGTTTTGCCAGTAGTCATGTATGGATGTATGTGAGAGTTGGACCATAAAGAAAGCTGAGCGCTGAAGAACTGATGCTTTTGAACTGTGCTGTTGGAGAAGACTCTTGAGAGTTCCTTGGACTGCAAGGAGATCAAACCAGTCTATCCTCAAGGAAATCAGTCCTGAATATTCATTGGAAGGACTGATGCTGAAGCTGAAACTCCAATATTTTGGCCACCTGATGTGAAGCACTGACTCATTAGAAAAGACCCTGATGCTGGGAAAGATTGAAGGCAGGAGGAGAAGGGAACGACAGAGGATGAGATGGTTGGATGGCATCACCGACTCAATGGACATGAGTTTGAGTAAGCTCTGGGAGTTGGTGATGGACAGGGAGGCCTGGTGTGCTGCAGTCCGTGGGGTTGCAAAGAGTCGGTCACGACTAAGCAACTGAAGTGAACTTTCTTTCAAAGAACATAGCAGCTTCTCTAGACCTGACTTCTAGCTCAGTGTCAAGCTGATATATTTGTTAAATATTGGAAGTTCAGAAAAATGCCCCAAATGGCCCCACATCACTTCAACAAAATTGCTTAGAAGCAGTTGATAAAATTTCACTGCCAAGAATTGTTCTTTTTGCTTTATATGTATTTGATAAAGTTCCCCAGTGGGAGAGCTGAGTTACACTGAAAAAAAAAGAATCATTAAGCAAGGGATTTTATCTAGATNCGTGGGGTTGCAAAGAGTCGGTCACGACTAAGCAACTGAAGTGAACTTTCTTTCAAAGAACATAGCAGCTTCTCTAGACCTGACTTCTAGCTCAGTGTCAAGCTGATATATTTGTTAAATATTGGAAGTTCAGAAAAATGCCCCAAATGGCCCCACATCACTTCAACAAAATTGCTTAGAAGCAGTTGATAAAATTTCACTGCCAAGAATTGTTCTTTTTGCTTTATATGTATTTGATAAAGTTCCCCAGTGGGAGAGCTGAGTTACACTGAAAAAAAAAGAATCATTAAGCAAGGGATTTTATCTAGATCTTTCAGTTGTTATCTGTTAAACTGACTGATGTTCTTAACTGCACACACAGAACTTTTCTGACAGTCCTACTTATTGCTTCAGAATGGCTTAATGCTTCAAATAAAAGTCTAGATGACTTTTTCTGCTGCTGCTGCTGCTGCTGCATCGCTTCAGTCATGTCCAACTCTATTCGACCCCATAGACAGCAGCCCATCAGGCTCCCCCGTCCCTGGGATTCTCCAGGCAAGAACACTGGAGTGGGTTGCCATTTCCTTCTCTACAAAACACAACATCAGTTCAGTTCAGTTCAGTCGCTCAGTCGTATCTGACTCTTTGTGACCCCATGAATCGCAGCACGCCAGGCCTCCCTGTCCATCACCAGCTCCCGGAGTTCACTCAGACTCATGTCCATCGAGTCGGTGATGCCATCCA